>JAWZYV010015971.1:0-568293 GCA_038373885.1 Cheiracanthium punctorium | reverse complement strand
AATACGAAGTTGATGCAGTATTAGATATGAAGACGGCCCCTGATGCAAATTAAATTAATAGTAAGTTAAAGTACGCGTTATTTGCAAACGAATGGTATATATAACTTTACTGTACGTCGAAGGACGTCGAAATAAAGAACAAGTGGGACTTTTTTTTTCCGCAGCTGTACATACGTACGTACAAACGGTATGCAAAAACTAGTCCAAATAGACTCGCGGTCGGTCCAAATGGGTTGTATATGCATTTATATGAACGTGCATGCTAATGTACGATGAGATGCATCGCAGAAATTCTTAAAAATAAATTTAGAGGTAGTCAAAACGGTATTTTCGTCTATTTGACCTTTGACCCCGTGTAAATATTTTTCCAGGTGTCGGATCGATGAGGACTTTTCAGATTTCATTTATGATGGTGTTTTGAACAATTCTACCAACTTTCAGCTGGCTGTGAATTTTTGTAACCTCGGATGTCTAAATTGACCGGACTATAAACTCAATATTTTTATAATCTTAAGACATATTTTTTCTTTCTTTTTTTTATTCATTTGTTACTAAGGCAATCATGTAAGTAAATTAAAAACAAGTAAAATTAGTTACCAATCAGCACGGGAAATGCTTTATTCTTTTGCCCCTAGGATCGCTGCACGTCACTAGATTTCCAATGTTTACATGATTGAAACTTATTTGGGGTACCAAAAATCTAGCATAGCAGCTATTGAGAGTGTCCACTCCTATACTATATCTCCGTGAAAATAACCATTGAAAGTAATAAAACAGCAAATATACATGGTATCTGAAATAAGCATTTTCAATAATCAATATAAACTGATATACTGGCATTTGTCAATTTTAATATACCACAACAAGTTATTAAAATTCATTTGATTTAAATAATCTTTTAAAACTAAAAAGCAAAAATTTTAAATCGGTTTTAAAATAATAATAATAGTATGAAATATCGTTTTTTAAAATTAAAAATACCTTACTTAAAATTTTACACAAGTATTTAAATCAAATGAATTTTGATAGGTTTTATTTCTTAATAAAAATAATTTTTAAAAAATACTTTTAAAAAGCCACTTAATATATTTTTAAATTCTTTAGGGAAAATGTTAAAAAATTTAGAGTTTTACATTAAGGTGACTTAATTTACATTCATGTGTTTCATACGTAAATTAAATTTATAATTTAACAATTTTATGCTTTTATTTTTTATCAGCTAAAGCAAAATTGAAGATCTAGAAATAAAATTTACATTTCAATGTATTTTATTTTTAGTCATTTTTATTTGATTATTATAAAACAAACTAATTAACTAAAATTAAGTTTCATTAAAATGAGGGTTGAAAAATATTCATTGAAGATAACAGATAATCTAATGTAAAGAATAATTCAGAGATAATCACTATAATAAACTAACTATATTTTGAATGAACAGATGGCGCCAGCATTGTGATTAAAGCTCTTTGCAGGTTCATGGCTGACTGGGATCTTCCCTTCCTCGGCTTTCCAAACGGGTCTAAAAGCCCGTATAAGCGGTAGTTCGCATTCCTTCCGCCGTGGCGTAGTTATATGTCCTGAACAGAGCGATTCAAAGGGCCAGTCCATATGACTTAAAGGGCATTAAAACTGTCAAAAATGCTTGATTAAAATTTTTTGTTGTTGTTGTTTTGTTTAAACAGAATGTAGCTTTATCTATAAATATTTTGAAACGTTTCTTCATCCATGCACATATTGAAAAAAAATTTAAGAAATTGTTAGTTGGTTAATGCTTTTAGGAGCTTCTTCGACATGTAATAAATTAATAATAAATAAATATATTAATTTATGTTTTATTTAAATCTTCAGAAGACTGTAATACTTTTTAAAGACTTGTTTTTCGGAACTCCTACATATTTTAATATATTAATACAGCATTCTCCCTATACGTAAAAAACACTCAAAATACTGGGGTTAAACGATAAAATAAATAAAAACTTTGTGAAAAAAACACACATAAAATGTAACTTATAATACTTACGATCGTTTCGACCAAAAAATTCTTTCGGTCTACATCAGAAAAAGTCCGAGACGCAGGGGCGTAGCCAGAAGGGGGGCTGCTGCCCCCCGCCCCGAAATGGGACAATTTACTTAGCTTACAATTTGATATTTAGCTTACAATTGAACTTTAGCTTTTTAGTTTTAAATTTGATACCCAGCCCACCCCGAAATGAAATCCTGGCTACACCACTGCGCGAGACGAAGATCTTTGTCTGATGAAGACCGAAAGAATTTTTTGGTCGAAACGATGGTAACGTATTATAAGTTACATTTTATGTGTGTTTTTTTCAAAGTTTTTATTTATTTTATTCTGCCTATACTTCCGTGTATATACGTATGTTCGTGTCAGTGGCGTAGCCACTGGCAGCATAGGGGTCAGCATAGGGGGGGCATAGGGGTCATCCCCCCTCCGATGAGAAATTTTTTGCCATACAAAATGCATATGCTTCGCTCCCTTATCACACACACTTATACATAAATGTGAGTTGCAGTAGTCGTAACCCCCCCCCCAAAAAAAAAAATTCTGGCTACGCCACAGGTTCGTATAATTAGGTTATGGTTTAGTATACCCATGGCAAGGATAAATTTTAATCTTTTTGTGCTTTAACGAATTATTCTAATAATCAAAATAGGCGCCAGCAGGGGATCCGGTGGGGGGGACGTGCCCCCTGTCAGGGAGCCAGTGACCCTCCCCTTTCGGGGACTCCTTATTCATTCGTCGGAGAATTTTTAAGATAATAAATAATCCAATTTTTAGGCCAATTTTCATTTTGAAATATTTAAAAGAAAAACTAATTTTGTAGTACTTTCGCTTTTCAAAGATTTGTGAAAGGATGCGTTTACATTTCAATCAGAAACAGAATTTCAGGTTAGTGGGGGATGTTCGCAGTGGCGTGGCGTAATGGGCGGGGGTACCCGACCCAGGCAGAAAATTTCTAGAGGCGGAGAACCCCTATGGTTAAATTATTTTAAGAAGATTAAAATGTCATGGAGTTTTGGGCGGTTTTCTCCAGGTGAAACATGAATATGCGTTAGAACCCCATAAAATGTCCTCCGACCAAGCCCTCCACCCTTCTGCTTAGGTGTATTATTAAAAAGAAAAGAGGAAAATTCTCTGTGCAAATTATTCAGGAACTAAGTTAAATTGTTTAAAATTACTTTAAACAGATTAACAAAAATAATAAATAAAAATATGAAAATTTTCTGGAGGATGGGCTCAGTTATCTAAACAAATTATACTGCAATAAATAAATAATTAAATACGTAAGTAAATAAGACACTGAACATGGTAGATGGTGGAAGCGTTACGGTCCCACGTTCGGGCCTACCCCGCGGCTGTCGATCTAACGGTCTGCAGTTTTGTTCGGTTTCCTACAGATAGAATTTGAATACACGTTATTCCTACGGGATGTTCGCAGTGGCTTAGCGTAGGTGGGGAAGATGGGGCGCTCGCCCCGTGCAGAAAATTTTTGCGAGCGGCAAAACCCCTATCGTTGACTTATTTATTTTAAAAATATTAAAATGACATTTTTTAATCTTTATATATATATATATATATATATATATATATATATAAATAAATAAATAAGTAAGTAAACAAGACACTGAACATAGTAGATGGTGGAAGTGTTACCAATAAGCAAAATGAATTCATGTTTTCATTTCAAGTTTAAATGAAACCTTTGTAATTTTTTTTTTAAATAATTCTTTGTTATTGAAATTACGTAATAAATGTTTCCAATGCAGCACTTTTATTTCGTCAATTCTTTGATGATTTGCATTTAACATTATTACTACGGATGTAGCAATGGCTTTCTAATGGTATAAGTAAGTCAACGATAGTGGTTTACCGCCCGCAAAAATTTTCTGCACGGGGCGAGCGCCCCAACCGCCCCACCTACGCTACGTCACTGCGAACATCCCGTATGAATAACGTGTATTCAAATTCTATCTGTAGGAAACCGAACGAAGCTGCAGACCGTTAGATCGACAGCCGCGCGGTAGGCCCGAACGTGGGACCGTAACGCTTCCACCACCTACCATGTTTAGTGTCTTATTTACTTACTTTATATATGTATATATATATATATATATATATATATATTTATTTATATATATATATATATATATATATATATATATATGTCGTGCGTGAGTGGTTTAGGAACAGCACAAACGGCAACGTCCATCTGGAATATTTTATTGAGGCATATTTACAAGTTATATACAGAGGAGTTTGGAAATCTCTCGAAGTCAGGAAGAGCTGCTCTGCGGTAGATGTCTCCTGGTTTTGTTAGTTAAGTTCACAGAGTGTACACTAGGCGGCAGCTCTGTCCGTCCATCATCTAGTTGGTCTACAAAACCATAACAAAATCCTCATTTGTTAAATTAGCAGACATGGGAGGCGCCTGCTGGCGAGACACCTTTATGATTGACAGGTTCGACCCTCCTAGGCAACAAGTATTGCACCATGTTTTGAAATTGCAATTTATAGTCCAGATGCCCCCAAAGTGAGAGATGTTTTTAATTAAATGATCGCTTGTATGACATATCCCCCCTTTTTAAGCTTATATGACATATCTCTCCTTTTTAAGCGAGATACCAGAGACATCTCTTGCAATACAAACTCGACAATTCCATTTCTTCCTCACTTCACCTGGGCTAAATTTATATACAACATATCATATTCTTCAACATTTTCAAAAGAAATAATACTTAACGTAAAAGATTTTTTTTTTTTTTTTTTTTTTTTTTTTTGTAAGGATCCCAAAAGATATACTTAAAAGAATTATCGCATTTTATGCTTTTCGTGAATTTGGAAAAATATGTGTTGACTCAAGTGTTGTGGCCATTCAACACTCAATTCAGACACATAGAGGCCAATGTTGCCTTTAATTACTGAAAATTGCTATAAGAATTGAATATGTTTTAAGATCCTTATTCCTCCTGTAATACTGCAATATTTTTGATAAACAATACTATTAAAATTCTACAATACACACAAATATTTAAAATAGAAATAACAGAAATATGTGCAAATAGTAGGCCTACATAATTATATACACTTATATAATCTTGATTTTTCAACTTCTTCACGATCACTTTTCCTTAAGTCAACATTTCTTGCAAAAGTTCCTTTAACATCAAATTTACTTAAAATCACATTTTATTTGTATTTTTTCAACTGTATTTTCAGCAATCACTATATTAACCATAACAAAAATAATTCCAAAATTTAAAATGCCATATCATCTTATCTACGAAACTTCATTCATAAACACTCTTTACCTTTGAATACAATTTCTTCGACACTATACCTATCCTTTAACCCCTTAATAATAGTTTCACAAAATAAAAACTAATTTTTGATTCATCTATTATAAGGTGTGTGTAGTGAAAAGTGCAAAATGTTAGTTATCATTTTCTTCACTTAATTTGAACTCTTCCGAAGGGTAATACTTCCTTAATCTACTTATGTGGACAATGTCGGAATTTCTTTTATTAATTTGGTTAGGTTTGTCAATTTCATAATTAACCTTGGACAATTTTCTTGATATAGTATATGGACCTGAATAAGGAGAATTAAGTTTTCTGGAATTAGGATATTGAAATTCTGATAGCATAACTAAATCATTAACATTAAACTCGTGATCTACAAATCTAGTATCATAGCGAATTTTATTTTTCTTATGATGTTCAATAGATCTTTTTTCGGCTAATTCTCTTGCTTTCTCAAGCGGAGGATACAATTCTGCATTGTCTACATTTAATGGAGGTTCATATGGAGGTATGCCGAACATTAAGTAAGTTGGTGTAAATTTAGTAACAGAGTGAGGTGTGTTATTGTATTCTTATGTTACTTCTAATAATTTTGTCCAGGGTATTTTATCAGATGAGTTTACCTTGCATCTTAATCTACTGACAATTGATTGATTAGCTCTTTCATTTTTCCCGTTACACTGAGGTCTGTGTGCTGAGGTGAGTAGTTGTTTTACGTTATTATGTTCTAAAAATCTCCTAAATCGCGAGGACGTGAAGGCAGGGTTTCTATCGCTAAGTAATTTTTTAGGTACTTGGATTTGAAAAATTTGTTTCAGGCAGTTTGTGTAAGTTTCCGTGGTGACACTTTTAGATGGGAAAGTCCAAATGTAACGAGTTGCGTGATCTATTATTACGTGTAAATATTTTTTGGTTGAATTATAGTAGTTCAGTCCTCCAACTGTATCTATTGACAAAATTTCGAAAGGTTCTCTAACCGGAGGTAATGCCTCTAAAAGACCAAATTGTTTTTTATTCGATTTTTTATTTAATTGACATATTTCGCAGTGCTTAACAAAATTCGAAACATCAGTAATTATATTTTTCCAATAGTAGTGTGGGGAAATTAAACTAAGCATCTTTTGTATGCCGGGATGGCCAAACTGAATGTGTGCTTTTTCTAATATTCCCAGGTAGCACAAAGATATTGACAAATGTCCACCGATATCGGGCAATATTTTGAAAGTCTCTGAATGTCATACATTGAATTTACGACATCTGCCGATATTGCCAGATATTAATTAAAAGTAATCCTTTTTAAAAACATTTAAGAGAATTTCTTCAATTATTTTATAACCTTATCATTCAGAAATAACATCCTAATGTTTTTTTTTTTTCATTTAATCCAATTTTTTAGCGATATACTCATTTCAATGTACTATTTTAAACATTGGTGAATATCAGGGAATATCGCAGAAATGATATTCTGTTTACAACATTGGTGAATATCAGGGAATATCGCAGAAATGATATTCTGTTTACAACATTGGTGAATATCAGGGAATATCAAAGAAATGATATTATGTTTACAACATTCAACTCGCGCATGCGTACTAATCGTTATTCTTGGCGGGCGGGAGGAATTTCCAAACATCAACAACGTGGGAAGTCGGAGGATCGGAGTCGCCATTGAACATGAACTTATTCAGGATACATTTTGCTGATCGTCATGGCAAAGGATATAGAATTATCTTCTAAAATGTAGGTACATCTTTTATGTTATTTAACTGTCATTTACATTGTTTTTTATATATTGATATATGTATTGTTTGTTTATATGACGATGCAACAAGGAATATGCTGCACATCAAATCAGTATTTTTTTTCTACAATTGTGTAAATATTTCGTGAAAGGTGTTTATGTCTGCAATTTCTATGTTTGCGATATTTTGAAGGAGAACGTAAATCTATTTGCCGTTGCGGACATTATGTGAAATATTCTTGTACAAGTTTATTGTGATTGTTATAGTGCACAAAAAATACTGAGTTATTTTTGATATAGTGCACACTAAAAATATAATATCGAAGCTTGGGGGGGGGGGGAGTGATTTCAGCTTCTTAGAAGCAAAGAAGTTTATATTCATCGCAGTTTATATCAGAAGTTTTAATTTAGTCTCGGAACATATTTCTATTTTTTTTTTTGGGGGGGGGGCGAGTGTAGAGATTTTGAAACGTTTAAAGCTCAACTTCATGTGTTTAAAATTAATGTGAAGAAACACAAAAATTGGCTCAGTACCTGAGCCCAAGAATTATATTCAATATTAAGTAGCTAAGAAAATTGGAGGAAATACAAATTATTTTTTTTTGTTTGTTCAGTGGTTAGTCTAGGAGTTCGCAGCGTACTTTGAGTTTCATTTTGCCTGTGATATACCATCATTTCAGGGTTGGGTTTTTGACTTCAAAAACTGTTTTTCGACATGACAAGCATCAAAAACTGGTTTAAACCCTCAAAAACTAATCCATAAAAGAAAGAGAACAATATGTAAACTAATTATGCACTATATTTACATTTTGCATTAAACTAAATGCCTAATTAAAATTAATTATATTAAAATATAACAATTATACTAGCACATAAGTTGTGCTCACTAAGAATAATTAGTTTAATACCATTTATATAACAAATTTATAAATTTAATGTATACAATATTATATATAAAAATTGTATATATCTGTGGCACAGCCAGAAATTTATTGTGTGTGTGATACGGGAGTGAAGAATATACTTCTTGTATGACAAAAAATATTGCACATTAGAGGGGCTTGCGACTTCCCTATCCCCCTTGGCTATGCCACTGATATATGTAATTAATGAATAATATTCTGCAGTTTTTCAAAAATTTCAAACGAAAGTATGGGTAAACATTTCCTAGAAGAAACATAAAGTTTATTTTTGGTTTAATCTAAATTGAAAAGGCTTTAAGGAATAGCCAATAGCATAGCAGTTTCACTCATTTAGACTAAAGAGATAAATAAAAACATATAAAACATTATTTAATACGGCGGATTAATTAGTTAAAATTTTTTATTTGGGAATACCTTATTCCTCCGTACATGATATATATTTCGGTTACACACATAACCATCTTCATCGAAGATGGTTATGTGTGTAACCGAAATATATATCATGTACAGGGGAATAAGGTATTCCCAAATAAAAAATTTTAACTAAAGAGATAAAGATCAGGTCGTTTTAACTATCAGTATACTAAAGTTTTCCATTCAAAATAGAATTCGTAAAAAATTTTGGACTTGAATGCTATGAGTAAGCACATCCTTACAAAGTACATAATGGTCTTACTTCTTAAAAATAAATAAACCTGATAGATGTAAACAAAATAAGCATTTTTTACTGATTATAGTGCTTTATTTTTCTAAATATTAATTGATTAATTCATTGCAGATATTAAAGTACAAGCTATTTTGCAATAAAGTAAAACACTTAAAAGTATTGTTTATTTTTTCCACTCAATATTTGAGGTTTTTGACATGATGTTTTAAACCATGGTTAAAAATGTGATGCGTCAAAAACTAGCCAAGCCTGCATCATTTGTTTCCATCACATAACTTTTCCTACTTTAAAAATCTCAATTTTTTTTTTCTGCTGGAGCCCAATCATGACCCACAGCAAATTTTAGTTAATGAAATTTGTAACACATATCTTGTATCTTGATTATCAAATTTATAATTTTAGAAAGGTTGGTCACGAGATATTTTGATATGGAATGCCATACCTAAGATTTTATTTTGTTGAGGACTGTGTATCAAATTATAACGTAAGTTTCGTCTGTAAGCTAAGTAAACAGTCAGATATTCGGGGGGGGGGGGGTGGCTTACAGTTGCCTTAACCACCAGCCTGGCTGGATACGTGCCTTAGTTCGTTATATACTTGGTTTGCTATAAGAGTTCGACTGTATAGGAGAGATGAGAAATGATGATCTATCATATAATGAAATATGGTTATTTTTCCCGTGGTTTTCTCCAGTTGTTGTAATGTGAATATTCCTTTAAAGGTCTCGGCCTAAAGGCATTCTCCCCCCCCCCCCCCTCCAGGGGTTGCATTTCAGTTTTTCATTTGGTTGTGCAACTGCACCCCCTATTTGCCACCCCTGATCCCCCCATTACGCAGATAACCTTTGTAGTTTTGCTGTAATTAAAAGCAGCCTTGTGGACACTATTAACAGAGAATTGCATAATCTAAAATTATTCGAACTCAGTTACAGACAGCGCTCGAAAGTTGCAGTTGTCTGCTTACCCAGGGCAGTCAGATTTTTAAACAGGCAAGTAAAACAAAGAATTCAGTTGCCCTTAGGGCAACCAAAAAGAAAAGAATTTTCTTTCATGGTAATTATCAAAAAGAGTAGAAAGAAAGAAACTACTATTGTTTTATCTTCAGTGTGCTCGTTTCCTATTTGTTTACAACAAGCAGCCGATCACCGTCAAGAGAATTCTGCCATCAGACAGTCAGATAGTCAAATCAGACGTAGTCAAAAATCCATTTTTCATAGTAACAGCCGCAATTAAAAAAAAAAAAAAAAAAAAAATTGTATAGCAAAAGTTGCATGGGCAACAAACTGTACTTGGGGGCGACCAAAATAATTTCAGAGATTGCCCGAGGGGCAGCACAAAAAGAAAACAAAACACAAGATTCTACCCTTGGTTACAGACATTGCGGATAAAAGTTATTTGTAAAAATATTTCATGTTAATGTACGAGCTATTTTGCTTCAATATTGTCATTTCTAAAACTTTTTGTTTTGACTTCACCCTCTTTTTAATTAGTTTTTCTTTCTACAGAAAAAAGAAGTCCTCCCATGTTAAGTGTGTCCTTTGTGACACAGCTAGAGTGAAAGAACCTGAAAGCTAATATCATAGGTTTCCGAAAGACCCAATAATGTAAGTGTTAATTTTAGTAAGAGTATACCATGTGTTACTCATCTTGTAATGAAGCTATCAACAAATTCTTTATGTATGGTAATGTACAATGTAGGGATGCACCGAATATTCGGTATACTGGCAGTATACCTATTCGACAGTATACCGTGACGGTTCGGCCAAATACTTAAATATTCGACAACCGAATAGTAAACAAATTTAAGTATTCCCCAATTAGTAAACAAATACATATTTTTTATATCAAGAATGAAAGATATAGTATAGTACCATAGTACTAAATTGATTCAAGTTGTTACTAATATCACATGTGAATAAGCGTTAGAAACCCGTATAAAGTCCTCCTACCAATGCACCCCCATCCTTGGCAGATAGTCCTAACGTAGCATTCCACAATCACACAAAAAAACAATATCCCAATGAAATTAGTTTTAATGTAAGAGAAAACACTCAGATGTTAAATTTGAATTTTGTTGCTTTTTCAGATTTTCTTAAGTCATGACACATTGTATTAACCTGTGCTATTACTAACTGATTTAAATTTGAAACAGTAACCAGGAAAAAAAAAACTCATAACATTAAGGTAATTAACTCCTAAAGTAATCAATATGCTTATTCTTGATGAATGAGAATTCATTTGTGGTGAATAGTCACTGTTATGCCATAAAAGTGTCATTTGTTACTTCGATCATGTGATCTGTCTCAACTGTATTTTTACTTTCCGAACATGTACCATGTAAGGAAAGTATTGTAATCATGAAAAAATTCGACTTCGAGATTTTGGTGTTTTTAGACGTTTTGAGGGCTTCTGAATCCATTTATGCTATTTTTACGAGATGTATGTATGTATGTGTGTGTGTGTGTATGTATGTGTATGTGTTTGTGTGTATGTGAGTGAACATGATAGCACCTGAACGGAGCATTCGATTGAGCTCAAATTGGATATATATGTCATAAACTACCGTCGCAAGACCGGTATTGATTTTGGTGTGTATAGGACTTATAGTTTTTCTACAGGGCTACGACAAAGATTTCTCTTACATTATGGCCTATGGGGGGAAAATTCTTGAAAGTGCGCTAGCGTTTAAACGGCATATTCGATTGAGCTCAAATTGGGTATATATGTTATAAACCGCTATCTTAAGACCGATATTAATTTGGATGTGTATAGGACTTATAGTTCTTCTACAGGGCTATGACAAAGATTTCTTTTACATTCTGGCCTATGGGGGGAAATTCTTGAAAGTGCGCTAGCGTTTAAACGGTACCTTCGATTAAGCTGAAGTTGAGTATATATGTTATAAATCACCATCTTAAGACCGGTATTAATAAACCAAACCATTAATAATTTCATATGTCCGGCATTTCTCTTGGCAAAAAAATTGCTCGTCTTGGCGGACTGCTGGGATAATACGCAAGTACCCTAAAATTTATCACTAACAGTCTGTTATTACTTTTTTTTTTTCTCTACAGAGTCTAAGCAAATTTTGGGTGCCACTCAGGGGCGTAGCCAAGGGGGGGTTTTAGTTGTGTATAAGAATTATAGTTTTTCTACAAGGCTACAACAAAAATTTCTTTTATATTATGGAATAATGGTATATGTTGAGAAATTCTTGAAAGTGTGCAAGCGTTTAAACGGTGCATTCGATTGAGTTTCAATTTGGTATGTATGTTTGAATTATTCATCGATTCAAATTTATTTAAATGCTTGGTAATGATCTTAATCCTAAGTGTTCGGAAAGTCGAGTGGAGTCACTCCAGATTTTTTATATTTAAATTCTAGATTTCCCTAGAAAAACAATTTTATGCAAATTTACCTTCCATGGCCAACTTAAAATTGGTACTTGCGTATTATCCCGGTGGTCATTCCAGCCAAACTATTTTTCCGCTAAATGAGTTGCCAAACTGTTGCCCCAATCGTATTCAAAACCATTGATAATTTCATATGTCCGGCATTTCTCTTGGCAAAAAAATTGCTCGTCTTGGCGGACTGCCGGGATAATACGCAAGTACCCTAAAATTTATCACTAACAGTCTGTTATCTGTTATTACTTTTTTTTTTTTCTCTACCAAGTCTAAGCAAATTTTGGGTGCCACTCAGGGGCGTAGCCAAGGGGGGGTTTTAGGGGGGTCATAACCCCCCATGAGAAATTTTTTGCCATACAAAATGTATATTCTTCACTACATTATCACACACACGTATACATATATATGAGTTGTAGTAGTCGTATCCCCCCCCCCATGAAAATTTCTGGCTACGCCCCTGGTGCCACTAATAATACTTAACTCAAACTAAAACCCAATCTAATTAAGAATTATTGGATCTTGGGATCAAACTTGCTAGTTAGTATTGTTTCATTAATTAATTAAAAAACTAGTATAAAACAGCATATCATACCATTTTGATATGTTTTGAAATGAGCAATGTATTTTTTAATTAATAGTTTTTGAAATATCAATGTTTAAAATATTCATCAATTTTATTTATTTTTTACTGTCAGAGTATATTATTTTAAGAGTAAAAGAGAGTAACAAAACGTCAAATCTGATTCTTCCGCTAATTATTAATTTAAAAATGCAAGATTTCCCGATTTTGATGGGGAAATTAATAATTTCATTCTGATAATTTAAACCTTTCAACCAACCATGTGGTTAAAATATTTTAGCTAATTTTATCGTGTAGCAATTACATGTCTGAAAAGCTTTTTTTTTTCTTTCTTTTGTAGCTGCTGCTGCTTTGAAGTTTAAGGACAAGGAGGTTTTGGCAAATATGTTTGGTCGAAGTTTAGCTGAAGCACCTGATTAGAATAAAAAAAAGATTCGTGTTTCAGATTGTTCTTTAACATTTGATATTGTGGACAATTATACTGAAAACTTATAAAGATAATTTTGTTTTTAAAAATAAAATATGAAAATCTGTTTCATGTAATTTTTTGGAAAGAAAACTTAATTTGAAGTGTGTTTATAATTAGGGATATTTATAATATTAAAAATGTACAGTACTAATTTTTTACCAGAGTTAATCCTTTTCCAGTAAGCTGTTTAAAGCGCATTTTGTTTTGCATGAATTAAAACAAATTAGTTTTTAAAATTCACAATTGTGCAATTTTAAGCATTACTCAATTTTAATAGCATTTCCAATTTAATGAAAATCTTAAAATATAGCCCAAAAAAGATTTTAATCCATTTATTCCAAATCAAAATTTATTTATTTTAATATTTTCTTCTTCTCTTGTTTACAACCAATAATATTTGCTTTTCGATCAAGTTACAGTAGAACCCTGATTATCCAAGGTGGTCAGAATCAAACATGCCTCGGATCACACTGACAATCATAATCACAATTACAGTTTTAAACATACTGCAGATCATGTCCAGACTTCGAAACGATTACAGTCAAATGTAATTCCCTATAAGAATGCTATTTCTTAATATTTTATAAATTCTACAGAAATAGTGTAATAAAATTGCATTACTTCAGAATTTTCGGAATATTTGATTTCACTAAGATCAAGATTACTACCTTTTTAGCAAATTTAACAGTAACTGGTCATAATCCTTTTAGGAATTGGCCATAGTCGTAATCCTTTTCAATTCTTGTAATCAATTGCAGATGGATGTGTAATCATGCAAAGTCTGATCATGATTCTTTTACATTAACCAAGGTGTCACATTGAATATCATGGAGCATTGCATAACCAAGGTTCTACTGTACTTTGAAACATTATAAAGAAATGTATTTAATCACTCGTAACTGGAATTTTCATTCATCCCTCTTGTAATTTTTAATGGAATCCAAAGGCTTAAGAGATAACTTTTAATACAAATATATTGAAAATGAATTCATTGATTCTAAGATGCATTAGTGCTTCATGGAAATTAATATAAATTTAGGGGGTGGGGGTGGGAAGTAACCTCCAATGGCAAATTACATTTTGTGGGAAACGTTTCAAGGTAAGTACAGAGTAAAAAAAGAAATATGAGCATATTACTGGAATTTTTTTTTTCTTTAATAGCTATTATTTTACTCTAAGAAAAGCTCTATTTATACTTCCTGCCCCCTCCCTTTTCCCTTTACACATATGGCAAACATTTATTGTATACTTTGAAATTGGTCATTTCAAAGACCAAACAATCTTTCTGAAAAATTCAAGATAACCTGTGTTGACCAAAGAAAAGAGTATGTAGTTTGATTTAACACTGAGATTGTTATAGCAGAGCTGTAGTAATTAAAAGTATATTGTCTTTGTGGATTTTATGAGTAGTGGCTACTATAAAATCCAAAGTAAATTTTATATTCTATAGGTGATTATAAAATAGCTGCCTATAGTAAAAGTTTCAACTATTTGTTCAAGCTTTTAATTGTACTCTACAATATAAATTGCTGCAAAATTTGAGTATTAAAGGCCTTTACGTTCTCCAAAAGGTGAGTCAAGAATCTGTGTGAAGAACGATCTTTTAGCACCATCAAATGCAAACTCGTACAAAAAAATTTTTCCCAGTCATTAAAAAAAAAAAAAAATGTTTCCGCTAACTTATTAAAGCATCAGGTCAATATTGTATGCTTGGACTCCTATTTGTGAGGGAAAATTTTGATTGTAAAAGAAATTGGGGGGGGGGGGGGACTTGACTAATTAATATTTCACATGTAGACATTTTTTTGGTTTGAAATTATAACTCAAAAGAGAATTTTTTAATGCTTTATTTCATTTTAAAGCATTAAAAAATTCTATTTTGAGTTATAATTTCAAACCAAAAAAATGTCTACATGTGAAATATTAATTAGTCAAGTCCCCCCCCCCCCCAATTTCTTTTACAATCAATATTTTCGCTCACAAATAGGAGTCCAAGCATACAATATTGACCTGATGCTTATAGGGCTGATGGGAGAAACATGAAAACAATATTCAGAAATGTTGGAAACCAATATTGCTCAATGTCAAAAAATAATATTTAGGAATATCAGAAAAAGATATTCCTGGATATCTGAAAACAATATTCAGAAATGTTGGAAACCAATATTGCTCAACGTCAAAAAATAATATTTACAAATATCAAAAAAAGATATTCCTGGATATCTGAAAACAATATTCAGAAATGTTAAACTGATATCTCTGAATGTCAAAAAATAATATTCAGGAATATCATTTAGGGGGGGTCCATTTAATATTGCCCAATATTGTAATTTTGATATTGGGCAATATCTCTGTGCTACCTGGGTTGGTAATTTAAGTGGCTGAGGAACAACAATTTTTGGTATATCTTTTTTCTTTACAGTCCATACACCATTAATTTTAGAGTAAGATTTATCAGCTATTTGTTCTTCTTCCTGTTTCGTTTTAATTTCATTTAACGTTAATAAGTGAATTTTATGGTAAACATGATGAGAAATAGGATTCCTAGAAAGCATGTCTGCTTCGATATTAGTAGATCCCGTTAAATGTTTAATATCATAATCATACATTGATAATTTTAAAGACCATCTAAATAAACGACCTGTAAGATGTTTTACTTTTTTCAACCATACTAGAGCAGCGTGATCTGTGTGAACAACGAAATGACTACCATGAAGATAACAGTGGAATTTATCTAACGCATCAATTATCGCTAAACATTCAAGTTCTGTTATGGCATAGTTTTGTTCGTACGGTTTTAGTTGTCTAGAATGAAAGGCTATAGGGTGTAGTGATCCATCAGGGTGTTCTTGTTTCAGAACAGCTGCAATATTTAATTTTGAAGCATCTACAAATAAGTGACATTTATAATTAGGATTGAACAGAGAAAGTATAGGTTTGGATATTAAACTGTTTTTTAATTTTTCGTGAGTTTTGGCATTCATCAGTCCAGCTCCAAGGAGTATCTTTACATAACAATTTATTTAAGGGTGCTCTTATCTTAGCATAGTCAGGTATAAATTTATGATGAACATTAATAGTTCCGAGAAACCGTTGAAGTTCTTTAACATTTTTATGAGGCATTAATTTTTTTATAACTTCAATGTTAGGATTATTGGGAGAATACGTACTGTTTTTTATTTCATATCCAAGAAAATTTATAGTTGTTTTCGCGAATTGACTTTTACTTAATTTTAATTTAATATTTTCTTTTTCGCAAATGGAAAACATAATACTTAAATGAGAAAGATGTTCTTCAATTGTATAGAAAACACGACAATATCATCAAAATAATTTAGAGCAAATGTTACTTTATGTTTATGTAATATCTGTCTGATACATCTTTGAAAAATACTAGGAGCAGACTTAAACTCAAAGGGCATCCTTAAAAATTCGTAAACGCCATGGTTTGTAGTAAATGCTAACTTTTCTGTGTCATCTTCATGAATTTTGATATGCCAGTAACCTGAAGTTAAGTCAAGTGTTGAGAAAAATTTGGCATGGGTAAGTTGGTCCAAAATATCATCAATTCTAGGAATTGGCTCACTATCTGTTTTTGCAATTAAATTTAATTTTCTATAATCTATACATAATCTGCTTTTCGTTCCCTCATCTCTTTTGAATGCTAGCGTTACTGGTGCTGCGTAAGGACTATAAGAAGGTTTTATCAATCCCGCTTTTAAAAGTTCATCAATTTGTTTTTTAATTTCGGCATTTTCTTTTGGGAAAGTACGATATGGACGTTGAGATATCGGTATATCAGAGGTCAAATAAATCCTCTGGGGTCCTAACCCTATCTCTCCCACATCATACTTATCCCTAGAAAAAATGTTTTTATATTGGGTCAATAGCTTATCTAGTTCTGCATTATTTTCATCAACAGTAAAATTTACACATCCATTATCAATATTTTCTAATTCAACGACATCATTTTTTGGTAATTCCCGAAACAACTTAATGATATGATCTTTAGAAGCACATTCCAACTTATTAATTTCAAAATTTCTGTCAACATGATTATTTGGTAACTCTTGAAACAATTTATCATTTACATCCTGACTTGTAATAACACTATTCAAATTATTATTTTCACCATTACTAACATTATTACAAGTATTTTTAAACACATTATCTATTTGCAGATCAACACAATTTAAATTTTGAGAGTTTTTGTACTTTTTACCTTTTTCACAGTCATCAACAACATGCAAAGTTAAATGATGTGAAATTTCATGATTGTCATTCACAATTTCATTATTTTGAAAAATTTCAAAAGTTTTAAAATTAATTTCCAGATTAAATTGACTTATGGATTCCAGTGATAATAAGCAATAATTTAAAGTTGTATTTATAACATAAAATATTAAGTTTTTTACAATTTTATGTAATTTAGTTCTTACCTGTATTACTTTATGAATTGCTACCTTCCCTTGTGTTTGGTTAATTATCCCAGCTTGATTTTTAATTTCTACATAATTTAAATGATTTATAAATTTTTGTGGTATAATATTAATGGTTGAACCGGTATCTAAAACTCCCGGTATTGTTTTTTGATGTTCAGTTGTTGTTTCAAATTCGATGTTTACCCGTAGTAAGGTTTTCGGTAGTTGTCCGAAGTTTTTCTTTTCTTTACAGTCCTCACACAAATAATGTTCGCAATTGTGAACTCTCTCCTAACTATTTTGATTGTGTTGGTCGTTTCTCCCTCTGTTTTGTTGCCATCTCGGTTGCTGCTCCTGGGTATATGGTTGGGGTCGGCTCTGATGGGGCGTTTGCCAGAACGGCATCTGCCATCGGGAAGGTCCGTTGTACCGCGGCGGCTGGGCGGTCGGTAGCTGCCTTCGCGGTTGCTGGAAGCGCGGACTCCAGTTCCTAGGCTCGGATGTCTGCGCCCATCGTGGCGTAATGAAGCGAGGCGGGTTTCGGACTTCTGGTCGGACTACACTCGTATTTTCCTCATCGGTCTTCGTATGGATCTGATTAATGAGAGTAATCCACTGGGATACCGTTTCGCATCTGGCAATCGTGATCAGTTTTTTCTCCCGATCCGGGAGGCCGGAATTCAGTGCTTCTACGATATTGTCTTCTGTGAATTTCAATCTTCTTCCTAAATTTATTTTCTTAGTGTAATAATCCTTTAAATTCGCGCAAGAATGAGATTTAAGGCAGAAAAAAGTTTCCAAATTCCTCTCCTCTGGTACTTCAAAGTTTAGGAGGAGGAAATTCTTAGTTTCCTCGAAATTTTCATTTTCTAAACAGTTTGTTAGATACAACTGTAGTGCTCTTCCTTTTAAATACTTATAAATATTTTTTTTCTTCCATTCGTCATCTAATTTCTTATCAGCACAAATTTGCGTCAATAATTTTATCCACGGTGCTATTGGTACTTCATCTGGATCAAACTTCGGTATGTCTATTTCTGTTTCAGTCATTTTTGTTTTTTCTTTTTCTTGCTGCACAATTTTTATATTTATGGACATCTGCTTTCTGCAACTGATAACATTCTTGCCGATCGAGCACAGGAGAAATTAAACACTTTCGTTCGTTCGCCGGTACTACTAACAAGCTGGCTCCGTCACTTTGACCTACTCACGCACGTTACTGAAGATTTATTTCCTTTTGGGAGATTCGATTATCAACACTTTCATGTTAACTTGAAAGTTATTTAATTATTTTTCCCACAAGATAATCCTGCTCGACTTTTTGTCGTGCGTGAGTGGTTTAGGAACAGCACAAACGGCAACGTCCATCTGGAATATTTTATTGAGGCATATTTACAAGTTATATACAGAGGAGTTTGGAAATCTCTCGAAGTCAGGAAGAGCTGCTCTGCGGTAGATGTCTCCTGGTTTTGTTAGTTAAGTTCACAGAGTGTCCACTAGGCGGCAGCTCTGTCTGTCCATCATCTAGTTGGTCTACAAAACCATAACAAAATCCTCATTTGTTAAGTTAGCAGACATGGGAGGCGCCTGCTGGCGAGACACCCTTATGATTGACAGGTTCGACCCTCCTAGGCAACAAATATTGCACCATGTTTTGAAATTGCAATTTATAGTCCAGATGTCCCCAAAGTGAAAGATGTTTTTAATTAAATGATCGCTTGTATGACATATATATATATATATATATATATATATATATATATATATATATATATATGTAGAAATATTAAAAAATGTCATTTTAATCTTTTTAAAATAAATAAGTCAACGGTAGGTGTTTTGCCGCCCGCAAAAATTTTCTGCACGGGACTAGCGCCCCAACCGCCCCACCTACGCTACGCCACTGCGAACATCCCTTATGAATAACGAGTATTCAAATTCTATCTATAGAAAACCGAACAAAACTACAGACCGTTAGATCGACAGCCGCGCGGTAGGCCCGAACGGGGGACCGTAACGCTTCCACCATCTACCATGTTCAGTGTCTTATTTACTTACTTATTTATTTGTTGCAGTATGATTTGTTTAGATAACTGAACCCATCCTCCAGAAAAATTTCATATTTTTATTTATTATTATTTTAATCAGTTAGAGTAATTTTAAACAATTTATCTTAACTCCTGAATCATTTGCATAGAGAATTTTCCTCTTTTTTTTTTTAATAATACACCTAAGCAGAAGGGTGGAGGGCTTGGTCGGAGGACTTTTTAAGGGGGTTCTAAGGCATATTCATGTTTCATCTAGAGAAAAACGCCCAAAACTCCATGATGTTTTAATCTTTTTAAAATAAGTTAACCATAGGCGTTATACCGCCTCTAGAAATTTTCTACCCTGGTCGGGCGTCCCAACCTCAATAAATAAACCAAAACCTATTAATACGAACCAGTGGCATAGCCAGAATTTTTTCATGGAGGAGGGGGGGTACGACTACTGCAACTCACATTGGTGTATAAGTGTACGTGATAAGGGAGCGAAGAATATGCAGTTGTATGGCAAAAAATTCGTCATCGGAGGGGGGTTGGTGACCCCCTATGCCCCCTTGGCTACGCCACTGACACGAACATACGTATATACACGGAAGTATAGGTAGAATAAAATAAATAAAAACTTTGTGAAAAAAACACACATAAAATGTAACTTATAATACGTTACCATCGTTTCGACCAAAAAATTCTTTCGGTCTTCATCAGACAAAGACGTTCGTCTCGCGCAGTGGCGTAGCGAGGATTTTATTTCGGGGCGGGCTGGGTATTAAATTTAAAACTAAAAAGCTAAAGTTCAATTGTAAGCTAAATATCAAATTGTAAGCTAAGTAAATTGTCCTATTTCGGGGCGGGGGCAGCACCCCCCCCCCTCTGGCTACGCCCCTGCGTCTCGGACTTTTTCTGATGCAGACCGAAAGAATTTTTTGGTCAAAACGATCGTAACTATTATAAGTTACATTTTATGTGTGTTTTTTTCACAAAGTTTTTATTTATTTTATCGTTTAACCCCAGTATTTAGAGTGTTTTTTACGTATAGGGAGAATGCTGTATTAATATATTAAAATATGTAGGAGTTCCGAAAAACAAGTCTTTAAAAAGTATTACAGTCTCCTGAAGATATAAATAAAACATAAATTAATATATTTATTTATTATTAATTTATTACATGTCGAAGAAGCTCCTAAAAGCATTAACCAACTAACAATTTCTTAAATTTTTTTTCAATATGTGCATGGATGAAGAAACGTTTCAAAATATTTATAGATAAAGATACATTCTGTTTAAACAAAACAAAAAAAAAATTAATCAAGCATTTTTGACAGTTTTAAATGCCCTTTTAATCATATGGACTGGCCCTTTAAATCGCTCACGGCGGAAGGAATGCGAACTACCGCTTATACGGGGTTTCCTATTGTTCTCGGTTTCGTCTGGATAGCCGGGGAAGGGAAGATCCCAGTCAGCCATGGCTGGTTTCTCTTCCTCGATTTCTAAGAGCATGCGCAGACGCAGCGATTGCCCAAAAGGTTGGGATCGGCGAAAATGCAAGCGGCATTGTTTTAATGACAATACTGGCGCCATCTGTTCGTTCAAAATATAGTTAGTTTATTATAGTGACAATCCATTCATTAAATTAGATTATCTATTATCTTCAATGCAAGGACGTACCCAGGGGGGAGGTCCGGACCCCTCCCGAAATTTCGATTTTTGTTAGCAAAATAATAATGATGAAGTCTTTCTGTAGAAAATTCTCACTTTTTCAGCATTTGGACCCCTTCGAAAATTTTGGACCCTCCCCGAAATTTTTTTCTGGGTACGTCCCTGTTTCAATGAATATTTTTCAACGCTCATTTTAATGAAACATAATTTTAGTTAATGAACATTATTTCATTTTTTATAATAATCAAATAAAATTGACTATAAATAAAATATATCGGAATGTAAATTAAAATTTTTATTGCCAGATCTTCAATTTTGCTTTAGCCCCCCATCATTTTAAAAATGGGTAGTGCTGTCCTCTGTCTTTAAGTATTATTACCAAGTGTAATTTATCCCCCCCCCCCCCGCTTTTCAACATGCTGTTCCCAGGTAGCACAAAGATATTGACGAATGTCCACCGATATCGGGCAATATTTTGAAAGTCTCTGAATCTCATACATTGTATTTACGACATCTGCCGATATTGGCAGATATTAATTAAAAGTAATCCTTTTTAAAAACATTTAAGAGAATTTCTTCAATTATTTTATAACCTTATCATTCAGAAATAACATCCTAATGTTTTTTTTTTTTCATTTAGTCCAATTTTTTAGCGATATACTCATTTCAATATACTATTTTAAACATTGGTGAATATCAGGGAATATCGCAGAAATGATATTCTGTTTACAACATTGGTGAACATGGGCGTAACTTGGGCTTCGAAACTGGGGGGGCAAAAGTCATTTTAAATGAAAGTCCATGTATGCGTGCCCACACACACACACACACATATGCATATATATATATATACACACACAATATATATTTGCAGTATATATTGTGTTTTACTTATATATATAAACTATAAATTCGGTCTTGAGCCTCGTCAGGGGAGACCCCCCCCTGAAACCCCTAATTTTTTAGTTTCATTATTGCCATATTAATTGACTATGTCATTTTATCTCTCACCCCTTTTTCTTTTTCTTTTATTCTTCCTTTACATTTATTTCAGCGACTGGAAGTAGGAGGGTTTCCTGACCTTTCCTTGCAAATGCAAACGTGGGTCGATGATAACTGAAGTAACTTATATAATTTTTAGTATCAATCTTAACACACCAAAAATTTTGCTTTTCGTTATTTGATATTGTTGAGAGAGCTTTAGGCGAGTAGGGTTGCTGTATTTTGCCTGGTAAATCTATTGGCGAGTCATCCAGAGTGGATAAGAATCCCAGTCTGTTAGGCTTATGTTTAAAATTATTCTTTTTTCCACTTTCACATTCGGTAGCCCAGTGCTCGATGCGTTTATACAAGTTATTCTTGATGCATCCTTAATTTTATGAGTCGGCTGGCCCGAGTATTTTCCATAATTTTTATTTTTAGACGCAGGTTTTCTAGGAGCAGCCACGAAAGCACCTGAGTCTTCAACTTGTCTATCATCCTTATAGTCTAAGAGCCAGCGACCGCCAGACCTTCGTCATAGTATAAAAACTGAAACTTTCTCTGCGCATACCCCCCAACAGAGGTAGAAACAATCGGCCACTATAAAGTTTGGATGATCGTGGCTTTGGCAGGTAACAGGTGGCAAAGGTGTATAAAATTGCAGAAAATTTTCGTCATTTCATAAAGCTTAATTTTTTTATATGTTCTTCTACGAAGTACTAGAAATCACTTTATCCCTTGCCAGACACTTTTCCATCGTGGCAAACCCCCGCCAGACAACCTCAAAGTCATGGAAAACGTAGTTCTATTACGAGCGCGCTGCAGTATCGTAAGAAAGTTCAGAAGTAGCAGTATAAAATGTGCTTGGCACTTTGTGACAGCTTGACGTACTTCGTCGCGGGAGTTTACGAACACAACAGTTTTCCATGACTCCCGTTGACTTTGAGATTGTCTCGCGGGGGTTTGCCACGATGGAAAAGTGTCTGGCAAGGGATAAAGTGATTTCTAGTACTGCGAAGAAGAACATATAAAATAATTAAGCTTTATGAAATGACGAAAATTTTCGGCAATTTTATACACCTTTGCCACCTGTTACCTGCCAAAGCCACGATTATCCAAACTTTATCGTGGCCGATTGTTCCTACCTCTGTTGGGGGGTATGTGCTGAGAAAGTTTCAGCTTTTATACTATGACGAAGGTCTGGCGGCCGCTGGCTCTTGCTCTATTACTTTTATGTCGCATTTTTGAGACACATTTTTCGGACAATTTTCAATAAAGGGGGTGAGAAATAAAATGACATAGTCATTAATAAATCATAAAATATTTCTTCTATAACAATGGAAAAAATACTGTACTAAAACGGATGAAATTTGAGAACAGTTATATTTAACTCTTGAAAACAAAAAGTAAATAGTTCAACAAGTATAATTAATAAAATAGATAAAAGGGCTTACTTTTTTCCCCCTTTTATCAAACCAACTCCACAGCCACTGATATCACTGGGGACCGAATCAGCTTTTAGCGGTAGAGTCTGCGTGTAACGTCCAAAACAAAGTTCATTGGAAGGATTGGAAATTGCAAATCTATATGTTCACTACCAAAAAAAAAAAAAAAAAAAAAAAAAAAATCTCCACAGCCACTAGACATTAGCAGGGCTTGACTGTCAAGAAACATTTGACGCTCAAAAACTGAAGCGGCCGACTTTGATTTTCAAAGGGTCTTTCCAATAAGTAAGGAGAGGCATTATTTTTAATTTAAACAAAACTACATTTCCCCCTTCAAAGCGCAACTATAATGAATGT
Organism: Cheiracanthium punctorium; assembly: GCA_038373885.1. Taxonomy (NCBI): domain Eukaryota; kingdom Metazoa; phylum Arthropoda; class Arachnida; order Araneae; family Cheiracanthiidae; genus Cheiracanthium; species Cheiracanthium punctorium. The sequence continues at coordinate 544,283 of JAWZYV010015971.1, read as the reverse complement.
CTTCTCCTTAACGAATTCCGGACAAAAAACCCAAATGATCATTACATTGTAGTATTTTCTCCAGACTAATACTTTATTTAAAATTTACCAATTTGACACGAAAACTACTTGCCTGTAGTCATACACAAAACAAGTTAATATTTCACTGCAAGATACAGATATTCGGCTGGTAAAATTCATTTAACTTAACTAAACATGACACACAGACATCATTTACCTATTTAGCTTAGCTCTTTGTAATCCATTCTTTGCAGCTCATTGTACTTTCCCCCCAACCAGGTAGTGAAAGATTAACAACAGACTTGAAATATAAAACATGATGTTACATACAAAAATTTTTAAAGCTCCCTTCTCTCACAAAGTCATTATGCTTGCGGGAAAAACTGGTCCTAGTCTATTTAAGTGAACACAGATGTGACCGATTTTTGAGTTAACGGGAGGTAAAAGGGCCGCATTCGGCATTTAAATCACTCCATTTTTTCACAGAATCTTAATGGTCATTTAGTGATGACATGTTCTTACGTTTTGTTTGTAGGTCCAGAAAAACGATCATTTTATGCCTTGTTAAAATGCCGCTTTTCTTGCGAGGTTTGAAATACATTACAATGAAACTGATTGCACTGCACATTTTCTATTTTCTGTAACCTCTCTTCCTATCACAAAATTACAATCGATTTAAACTAACCCCTTCACAAAAATACAGTCGATTAAAACTGCCCTTCATTGGCATTTTACCCTACATTTTAATGTGTTTCATCAATTAACAAAAAAAAGTGACTTTTATTAAAATTTGGTTTGAAAATTCACAAAAATAAGTGCTGAAATTCACAAAATTAAGCATTGAAGTTCACAAAAATATGCAGTTTTTTTACAAAAATGGGACTCTGGAAAATATTCCTGGATCGACCCCTGATAAATTATGTAAGGTTTTCAGTTGAAAATGTTTTCACGAAAAAAAAAAAGGTGGGCGGGTATATAAATTAGATGAATGTACATATACTATGTACTAAAGAGAACTAATATTGAGATATTATCTTAGCTAGACTTTTAAACGAATTTTTTGAAATGCTAGAAAATAGATGCTAGCAGATCGTTATAAACAATAGCTGTGAAGGTTCCCCTTCTGTGCGGTGATTTGTTGCTGTAATTTTCTAATGCATGTAAATCTAAAAGGGTTAAAGGTATCGAATACTGACTTAGATAGTACTGCAACTAGAGTTTACGTCTCTCACGACGAACCAACTAGAACGGCCCCCTCCCGTGGAATCATAACTTATTTTGGAGACCCCTACCAAGTCTGGGCACGTGCCCCTAGTTGCCCCCCTGGCAGCAGATATAAATCATAAAATCGCAGACCGTTTTTTGTTCTCTTAAACTGCGTCGCATTTGATTTCGCAATTAGTCGTCTGTCAAGTCAAGTAAGTTGTGCACGATCCTAAAAGTGTATTGTCTCTCTGCTACTGACCTTCAAACACCAAAATTAGGTTATTCACTAAAATATAAATGAGAAACTGGCCCCAACCTGTGACAGGGCAGCAACTAAAGGGGGGTAAGCGGGGACAAGCACCGGGAGACATTCTAAAAGGAATGCCAAAATCAGTTATAGTTTCTTGGGATGGGGCGCGGCTCCATGCGAGGGGGCACACGACCATGGGCGCCCATAAGGGGGGCAAGGTAGGGCACTTGCTCTAAGTTAATGTCTCATGATGTTAACAAATGGCAAAAACAGAACTAAATTTGTTAAAAGTTTGAAATTTGCCCCCACTCCAGGAAAATTATACTATGGTCGCCCATGCACATGACACTAATTATGGTTTGCCCCGGGTGACATAAACTCTAATTCCGGCACTGCCTGTGAAAATGACCTTCTTTTGCCCTCTATATACAGCAACAGGTCTATTTTTCTAACGCTGAACAATTGATTTCAGACAAGTTTAAAATCGCTGCCCCTTGATTTTTGCGTTCCTGAGAAATTATCTAGCTTGGCCATTTGGTAGAAGCTGCCATCGTTCCTGTTCAGTTGAAAAGCTTCTGTGACTATTCTTTTGCAGGGGAAATTTTTTTTTCTTTTTAGAATCTGATAGTATATTTGGGTTATAAATGCATGATTTGTGTTCAAAATCATAACTTTGCCCCCTGACTTTTTAGACTAGGGGGGCAATTTTACAACTGCAGGGGCAATTGCCCCCCCTTGCCCCCCTCCCAGATTACGCCTATGTTGGTGAATATCAGGGAATATCGCAGAAATGATATTATGTTTACAACATTCAACTCGCGCATGCGTACTAATCGTTATTCTTGGCGGGCGGGAGGAATTTCCAAACAACAACAACGTGGGAAGTCGGAGGGTCGGAGTCGCCATTGAACATGAACTTATTCAGGATACATTGCCAAAGATACATTGCTGATCGTCATGGCAAAGGATATAGAATTATCTTCTAAAATGTAAGTACATCTTTTATGTTATTTAACTGTCATTTACATTGTTTTTTTATATATTGATTTATGTATTGTTTGTTTATATGACGATGCAACAAAGAATATGCTGCACATCAAATCAGTATTTTTTTTCTACACTTGTGTAAATATTTCGTGAAAGGTGTTTTTGTCTGCAATTTCTACGTTTGCGATATTTTGAAGGAGAACGTAAATCTATTTGCCGTTGCGGACATTATGTGAAATATTCTTGTACAAGTTTATTGTGATTGTTATAGTGCACAAAAAATACGGAGTTATTTTTGATATAGTGCACACTAAAAATATAATATCGAAGCTTGGGGGGGGGGAGTGATTTCAGCTTCTTAGAAGCAAAGAAGTTTTATCTTCATCGCAGTTTATATCAGAAGTTTTAATTTAGTCTCGGAACATATTTCTATTTTTTTTTTGGGGGGGGGGGGCGAGTGTAGAGCTTTTGAAACGTTTTAAAGCTCAACTTCATGTGTTTAAAATTAATGTGAAGAAACACAAGAATTGGCTCAGTACCTGAGCCCAAGAATTATATTCAATATTAAGTAGCTAAGAAAATTGGAGGAAATACAAATTGTTATTTTTTTTATTGTTCAGTGGTTAGTCTAGTAGTTCGCAGCGTACTTTGAGTTTCATTTTGCCTGTGATATACCATCATTTCAGGGTTGGGTTTTTGACTTCAGAAACTGTTTTTCGACATGACAAGCATCAAAAACTAATCCATAATTTAAACCGTCAAAAACTAATCCATAAAAGAAAGAAAACAATATGCAAACTAATTATGCAGTATATTTACATTTTGCATTAAACTAAATGCCTAATTAAAATTAATTATATTAAAATATAACAATTATACTAGCACATAAGTTGTACTCACTAAAAATAATTAGTTTAATACCATTTATATAACAAATTTATAAATTTAATGTATCCAATATTATATATAAAAATTGTATATATCAGTGGCACAGCCAGAAATTTATTGTGTGGTTACGACTACTGCAACTCACATATATGTATACGTGTGTGTGTGATACGGGAGTGAAGAATATACTTCTTGTATGACAAAAAATATTCCTCATTGGAGGGGGTTGCGACTCCCCTATCCCCCTTGGCTACGCCACTGATATATGTAATTAATGAATAATATTCTGCAGTTTTTCAAAAATTTCAAACTAAAGTATGGGTAAACATTTCCTAGAAGAAACATCAAGTTTATTTTTGGTTTTATCTAAATTGAAAAGGCTTTAAAGAATAGCCAATAGCATAGCAATTTCACTCATTTAGACAAAAGAGATAAAGATCAGGTCGTTTTAACTATCAGTATACTAAAGTTTTCCATTCAAAATAGAATTAGTAAAAAATTTTGGGACTTGAATGCTATGAGTAAGCACATCCTTACAAAGTACATAATGGTCTTACTTCTTAAAAATAAATAAACCTGATAGATGTAAACAAAGTAAGCATTTTTTACTGATTATAGTGCTTTATTTTTCTAAATATTAATTGATTAATTCATTGCAGATATTAAAGTACAAGCTATTTTGCAATAAAGTAAAACACTTAAAAGTATTGTTTATTTTTTCCACTCAATATTTGAGGTTTTTGACATGATGGTTTAAACCATGGTTAAAACTGTCATGCGTCAAAAACTAGCCAACCCTGCATCATTTGTTTCCATCGCATAACTTTTACTACTTTAAAAATCTCAATTTTTTTTCTGCTGGAGCCCAATCATGACCTACTGCAAATTTTAGTTAATGAAATTTGTAACACATATCTTGTATCTTGATTATCAAATTTATAATTTTAGAAAGGTTGGTCACGAGATATTTTGATATGGAGTGCCATACCTAAGATTTTATTTTGTTGAGGACTGTGTATCAAATTGTAACCTAAGTTTCGTCTGTAAGCTAAGTAAACAGTCAGATATTCGGGGGGGGGGGGCTGGCTTACAGTTGCCTTAACCACCAGCCTGGATACGTGCCTTAGTTCGTTATATACTGGGTTTGCTATAAGAGTTCGACTGTATAGGAGAGATGAGAAATGATGATCTATCATATAATGAAATATGGTTATTTTTCCAATGGTTTTCTCCAGTTGTTGTAATGTGAATATTCCTTTAAAGTTCTCGGCCCAAAGGCATTCTCCCCCCCCCCAGGGGTTGCATTTCAGTTTTTCATTTGGTTGTGCAACTGCACCCCCTATTTGCCACCCCTGATCCCCCCATTACGCAGATAACCTTTGTAGTTTTGCTGTAATTAAAAGCAGCCTTGTGGACACTATTAACAGAGAATTGCATAATCTAAAATTATTCGAACTCAGTTACAGACAGCGCTCGAAAGTTGCGGTTGTCTGCTTACCCAGGGCCGTCAGATTTTTAAACGGGCAAGTAAAACAAAGAATTCAGTTGCCCTTAGGGCAACCAAAAAGAAAAGAATTTTCTTTCATGGTAATTATCAAAAAGAGTAGAAAGAAAGAAACTACTATTGTTTTATCTTCAGTGTGCTTGTTTCCTATTTGTTTACAAGCAGCCGATCACCGTCAAGAGAATTCTGCCATCATAGTCAAATCAGACGTAGTCAAAAATCCATTTTTCATAGTAACGGCCGCAATTAAAAAAAAATTGTATACCAAAAGTTGCATGGGCAACAAACTGTACTTGGGGGCGACCAAAATAATTTCAGAGATTGCCCGAGGGGCAGTACAAAAAGAAAACAAAACACAAGATTCTACCCTTGGTTACAGACATTGCAGATAAAAGTTATTTGTGAAAATGTTTCATGTTAATGTACGAGCTATTTTGCTTCAATATTGTCATTTCTAAAACTTTTTGTTTTGACTTCACCCCCTTTTTAATTAGTTTTTCTTTCTACAGAAAAAAGAAGTCCTCCCATGTTAAGTGTGTCCTTTGTGACACAGCTAGAGTGAAAGAACCTGAAAGCTAATATCATAGGTTTCCGAAAGACCCAATAATGTAAGTGTTAATTTTAGTAAGAGTATACCATGTGTTACTCATTTTGTAATGAAGCTATCAACAAATTCTTTATGTATGGTAATGTACAATGTAGGGATGCACCGAATATTCGGTATACTGGCAGTATACCTATTCGACAGTATACCGTGACGGTTCGGCCAAATACTTAAATATTCGACAACCGAATAGTAAACAAATTTAAGTATTCCCCAATTAGTAAACAAATACATATTTTTTATATCAAGAATGAAAGATATAGTATAGTACCATAGTACTAAATTGATTCAAGTTGTTACTAATATCACATGTGAATAAGCGTTAGAAACCCGTATAAAGTCCTCCTACCAAGGCACCCCCATCCTTGGCAGATAGTCCTAACGTAGCATTCCACAATCACACAAAAAAACAATATCCCAATGAAATTAGTTTTAATGTAAGAGAAAACACTCAGATGTTAAATTTGAATTTTGTTGCTTTTTCAGTTTTTCTTAAATCATGACACATTGCATTAACCTGTGCTATTACTAACTGATTTAAATTTGAAACAGTAACCAGGAAAAAAAAACTCATAACATTAAGGTAATTAACTCCTAAAGTAATCAATATGCTTATTCTTTAGGGATGAGAATTCATTTGTGGTGAATAGTCACTGTTATGCCATAAAAGTGTCATTTGTTTATATTTAAATTCTAGATTTCCCTAGAAAAACAATTTTATGGAAATTTACCTTCCATGGCCAACCTAAAATTGGTACTTACGTATTATCCCGGTGGTCATTCCAGCCAAACTATTTTTCCGTCAAATGAGTTGCCAAACTGTTGCCCCAATCGTATTCAAAACCATTAATAATTTCATATGTCCGGCATTTCTCTTGGCAAAAAAATTGCTCGTCTTGGCGGACTGCCGGGATAATACGCAAGTACCCTAAAATTTATCACTAACAGTCTGTTATCTGTTATTACTTTTTTTTCTCTACCAAGTCTAAGCAAATTTTGGGTGCCACTCAGGGGCGTAGCCAAGGGGGTGTTAGGGGGGTCATAACCCCCCCATGAGAAATTTTTTGCCATACAAAATGTATATTCTTCACTACATTATCACACACACGTATACATATATATGAGTTGTAGTAGTCGTAACCCCCCCCCAATGAAAAAATTTCTGGCTACGCCCCTGGTGCCACTAATAATACTTAACTCAAACTAAAACCCAATCTAATTAAGAATTATTGGATCTTGGGATCAAACTTGCTAGTTAGTATTGTTTCATTAATTAATTAAAAAACTAGTATAAAACAGCATACCATACCATTTTGATATGTTTTGAAATGAGCAATGTATTTTTTAATTAATAGTTTTTCCAATATCAATGTTTAAAATATTCATCAATTTTATTTATTTTTTACTGTCAGAGTATATTATTTTAAGAGTAAAAGAGAGTAACAAAAAGTCATCTGATTCTTCCGCTAATTATTAATTTAAAAATGCAAGATTTCCCGATTTTGATGGGGAAATTAATAATTTCATTCTGATAATTTAAACCTTTCAGCCAACCATGTGGTTAAAATATTTTAGCTAATTTTATCGTGTAGCAATTACATGTCTGAAAAGCTTTCTTTTTTCTTTCTTTTGTAGCTGCTGCTGCTTTGAAGTTTAAGGACAAGGACAAGGAGGTTTTGGCAAATATGTTTGGTCGAAGTTTAGCTGAAGCATCTGATTAGAATAAAAAAAAGATTCGTGTTTCAGATTGTTCCTTAACATTTGATATTGTGGACAATTATACTGAAAACTTATAAAGATAATTTTGTTTTTAAAAATAAAATATGAAAATCTGTTTCATGTAATTTTTTGGAAAGAAAACTTAATTTGAAGTGTGTTTATAATTAGGGATATTTATAATATTAAAAATGTACAGTACTAATTTTTTACCAGAGTTAATCCTTTTCCAGTAAGCTGTTTAAAGCGCATTTTGTTTTGCATGAATTAAAACTTAAATTAGTTTTTAAAATTCACAATTGTGCAATTTTAAGCATTACTCAATTTTAATAGCATTTCCAATTTAATGAAAATCTTAAAATATAGCCCAAAAAAAGATTTTAATCCATTTATTCCAAATCAAAATTTATTTATTTTAATATTTTCTTCTTCTGTTGTTTACAACCAATAATATTTGCTTTTCGATCAAGTTACAGTAGAACCCTGATTATCCAAGGTGGTCAGAATCAAACATGCCTCGGATAACACTGACAATCATAATCACAATTACAGTTTTAAACATACTGCAGATCATGTCCAGACTTCGAAACGATTACAGTCAAATGTAATTCCCTATAAGAATGCTATTTTATAAATTCTACAGAAATAGTGTAATAAAATTGCATTACTTCAGAATTTTTGGAATATTTGATTTCACTAAGATCAAGATTACTACCTTTTTGCAAATTTAACAGTAACTGGTCATAATCCTTTTAGGAATTGGCCATAGTCGTATTATTTCATTTTAAAGCATTAAAAAATTCTCTTTTGAGTTATAATTTCAAACCAAAAAAATGTCTACATGTGAAATATTAATTAGTCAAGTCCCCCCCCCCCCAATTTCTTTTACAATCAATATTTTCGCTCACAAATAGGAGTCCAAGCATACAATATTGACCTGATGCTTATAGGGCTGATGGGAGAAACATGAAAACAATATTCAGAAATGTTGGAAACCAATATTGCTCAATGTCAAAAAATAATATTTAGGAATATCAGAAAAAGATATTCCTGGATATCTGAAAACAATATTCAGAAATGTTGGAAACCAATATTGCTCAATGTCAAAAAATAATATTTACAAATATCAAAAAAAAGATATTCCTGGATATCTAAAAACAATATTCAGAAATGTTAAACTGATATCTCTGAATGTCAAAAAATAATATTCAGGAATATCATTTAGGGGGGGTCCATTTAATATTGCCCAATATTGTAATTTTGATATTGGGCAATATCTCTGTGCTACCTGGGTAGTAGTTATTAAATTTTCATTTATTAAATATTGTTCGGTTAATATATTAACAAAATATATGACGAGGAGCTGAAATAGAATTTAAAATATTTGATATTTACAATTCACGTATACAAAATTTAAGTACTGATATACTATTTAATTTTTAATCTTTAGTAAGGCGTAGGTATCAGAAGAATTTTTGCTATAATTATAAGTACAACCTGTGCACTGCAAGTCCTTGGTATTTACATAAAAAATAATATAAATTAATTTAACGAGAAACATTTAGAATGAATTACAAAATAAAGGATGTTCCATAAATAGTAGTACGAACTTAAAGGGGAGATAATATATCAAAAGGATTAAGAATAACGTAACAGTGTATGATAAAACACGTTTGTTAACTGTTTTTATTTTGGTTAGTTCAAATGAGTTTATTTATCGAAAATTTTACCATTCGAAATGAAAATGATTTATAATTTTCAGTGTTAGTTCCATATACTTTTTCTTCTCCAAAGAAAATATATAAATTTTAGAAAACCATACTAGGAAATACCACTAATATTCCAACACCTTTTTTTTAAGTTATTATTAACTGGCGATTGAAAACAAATGTTTTCGTCCCTGCATTGCTGTATATTAGGGTTATAGCTTTAAAATAAAATAAAAACATAATAAAAAAATAAATAAAACCTGCTCCACGCACTTAGAATACAAATTAAGATAAACTAACAGCTCTAGGACTTGAAAAATTTCAAGATCCCTTTTCACAAGTTGCGCTAAACACTGTAGCAAACTAAAAACAAACGATCTCTGAATTAATTACTTTTTATTATAGCCATTATCTAAATGGAACTTTGAATTTGAGTATGATGAACGCTTATACAAAATATTAACTTCAATTTAAGTTTCTACATAAACATGTGCAAAAATTAATAACATATTTTACAGTACTTCTGCACTGAAACCAATATCACACATTTAGTTGCATTTATAATAAATGATAAATGACATTTTCAACTGAAAGATTTAAACAGATAAGAATGTCTAACTAGTATTACAACGCACGCATATTTACTAGAATAATAAACTACCCAAGTTAAACGATTTCAGATTAAAATGATTTATAAATAACACATGAATATTAATTCACAAAACATGCTTTATATCCTATAAATTTGTAGAATTTCTAAATACAAGTGTACACTTACCTTTACATTCAGAACTTAAAGTTCGAATTCTATGATTGAATTCGTTGATTTATTTCCATAAAAAAAAGCGCAATCTTCAAAAAATTATTACCTACATCTAAAACACCTTGTCATTAAATCATTATGACAAAACTATAACAAAATTGTTTTTTAATTATAAAATAAATTAACGTTTATAATCCCAAATCGCATACAATCGAACAGCGCAAATGTAAATATTAGGCCTCAATGTTTCACTCATTTCTTCCGGTGGCAACGAAGAAGCAGGCCCGGTTGCTAATAACGACGGCCCCGTTTAGATTCAACTTACTTGGAGAGATGGTCTTTTGTTAAATCGTACCTTTAAATCAGTTACAGATAGTTATTCTGTTTTGGAAAAACGAATAATCGTTAATTCTAAATTCCTATTATCTGAGAGAACTTACTATTTGAAAATCGTGAACCTTGTGTTACACACTTTGACTCATTTATTTCACATATTTTTTAATTTTCCGTAAAATGGGTGTAATTCTACTTCATGTTTGTCAATTTCACGCGATTCTACATACTTTTAATTGCTTTATTGCAAAGGCATGAATGATTTTATGCTGGTGAAAATTGCAAAACCTGACAACCATTATGCTTATTTTTTCAGGTTTTTTTTTTTAATATCTTCTAAAATAATTCGAATTTCGAAATTAAAGTCAGCTTATCGGCTTCCCCGGAATTTTCCGAATACGTGGACATCGTCGGAATTTAAACCCCTACAGTTTCGGGGGAGAAAACAGAATAAGTTTTTGAAAGAGGCTGCTACTTTTTTTTAGAATAGAGAGATACAATTTAAGTGCATTAAATATCTGTCACTTGTATGTATTTATTTCTGTTTTGCGATCTAGTTTTCTGAAACCCCGGTAGCACAGATATTGCCCAATATCAAAATTACAATACTGGGCAATATTAAATGGATCCCCCCTAAATGATATTCCTGAATATTATTTTTTGACATTCAGAGATATCAGTTTCCAACATTTCTGAATATTGTTTTCAGATATCCAGGAATATCTTTTTTTGATATTTGTAAATATTATTTTTTGACATTGAGGAATATTGGTTTCCAACATTTCTGAATATTGTTTTCAGATATCCAGGAATATCTTTTTCTGATATTCCTAAATATTATTTTTTGACATTGAACAATATTGGTTTCCAACATTTCTGAATATTGTTTTCATGTTTCTCCCATCAGCCCTATAAGCATCAGGTCAATATTGTATGCTTGGACTCCTATTTGTGAGGGAAAATATTGATTGTAAAAGAAATTGGGGGGGGGGGGGACTTGACTAATTAATATTTCACATGTAGACATTTTTTTGGTTTGAAATTATAACTCAAAAGAGAATTTTTTAATGCTTTAAAATGAAATAAAGCATTAAAAAATTCTCTTTTGAGTTATAATTTCAAATCAAAAAAAGTCTACATGTGAAATATTAATTAGTCAAGTCCCCCCCCCCCCCGAATTTCTTTTACAATCAATATTTTCCCTCACAAATAGGAGTCCAAGCATACAATATTGACCTGATGCTTTAATATGTTAGCGGAAACATTTTTTTTTTTTTTTTTTTTTTTTTTTTTTTTTTTTTTTTAAATGACTGGGAAATTTTTTTTTTTTGTACGAGTTTGCATTTGATGGTGCTAAAAGATCGTTCTTCACACAGATTCTTGACTCACCTTTTGGAGAACGTAAAGGCCTTTAATACTCAAATTTTGCAGCAATTTATATTGTAGAGTACAATTAAAAGCTTGAACAAATAGTTGAAATTTTTACTATAGGCAGCTATTTTATAATCACCTATAGAATATAAAATTTACTTTGGATTTTATTGTAGCCACTACTCATAAAATTCACAAAGACAATATACTTTTAATTACTACAGCTCTGCTATAACAACCTGTGTTAAATCAAACTACATACTCTTTTCTTTGGTCAACACAGGTTATCTTGAATTTTTCAGAAAGATTGTTGGAGTTATGACCAATTTCAAAGTATACAATAAATGTTTGCCATATGTGTAAAGGGCGATCAGCAAAATGTATCCTGAATAAGTTCATGTTCAATGGCGACTCCGACCCTCCGACTTCCCACGTTGTTGATGTTTGGAAATTCCTCCCGCCCGCCAAGAATAACGATTAGTACGCATGCGCGAGTTGAATGTTGTAAACATAATATCATTTCTTTGATATTCCCTGATATTCACCAATGTTGTAAACAGAATATCATTTCTGCGATATTCCCTGATATTCACCAATGTTGTAAACAGAATATCATTTCTGCGATATTCCCTGATATTCACCAATGTTTAAAATAGTACATTGAAATGAGTATATCGCTAAAAAATTGGATTAAATGAAAAAAAAAAATCATTAGGATGTTATTTCTGAATGATAAGGTTATAAAATAATTGAAGAAATTCTCTTAAATGTTTTTAAAAAGGATTACTTTTAATTAATATCTGCCAATATCGGTAGATGTCGTAAATTCAATGTATGACATTCAGAGACTTTCAAAATATTGCCCGATATCGGTGGACATTTGTCAATATCTTTGTGCTACCTGGGTAGTTAAATTTATTTTAAAAGTAATAATGGTTGTAACTGCTTTGAAAATGTGAAACTTGGAACATTCAGTATAAAGAAATGCATAAAAATGTCTGTATCATTTGTGTATTCGTTTACTTTAATGTATACTAAAAGTCAGCTTAATTTTTTCATGTATATTAAAATTCGAGCTAAAATAATGAATCATGAGAGTGAGCACTACTTTGTTTTTCCTTCAAATTACATGCATCTATTTACTTTAATGTCCGCGTGTATCATAGTAAAGAAACTGTTAATGAGTTCGTACTTGAATTAGTAACACAATCACTACTTAAAACTGCCTTTAATAACGTTTCAAAGCATCGGAAAGCTTAAAAATTGCTTGATGTATACCGGAAGACGCGAGCATCCGTAGGCCTCTTTGGATGACTCATCGAAATACACGCGCAGGCCCTTACTAATAGCGAAGGCCCCGATCTAAGCAGCGTGTTCAAAAATGTTTGCCCACAGTATCTTGAAATTGGAAAATAATTAGAATACAGATTATAGTAAAGCCAGTTAGGTTCAGCATGGGTATTTGCTACCAGTAGAAATATTTGGCGGCGTTAACTATGTCATTATAGCAGTTATAGTACAGTTTTATATATATTTGTCAGCGCGGCGAGATGATATATTTCTTGGTGCTAGATACACCTATCTGCAAAGGATTATGTATACATGGATAACTGTTTTCCCGGTAACCTTGCATGAGCACAAATTATCGGCTATGAGCATCTGTAAATCACCAAATAATGAAAAATTGCCATTGGTGGCAAGCTACCCAGGTAGCACATTGCCCAATATCAAAATTACAATATTGGGCAGTATTAAATGGACCCCCCCCCCCTAAATGATATTCCTGAATATTATTTTTTGACATTCAGAGATATCAGTTTCCAACATTTCTGAATATTGTTTTCAGATATCCAGGAATATCTTTTTCTGATATTTGTAAATATTATTTTTTGACATTGAGCAATATTGGTTTCCAACATTTCTGAATATTGTTTTCATGTTTCTCCCATCAGACCTATAAGCATCAGGTCAATATATGCTTGGACTCCTATTTGTGAGGGAAAATATTGATTGTAAAAGAAATTGGGGGGGGGTGGACTTGACTAATTAATATTTCACATGTAGACATTTTTTTGATTTGAAATTATAACTCAAAAGAGAATTTTTTAATGCTTTAAAATGATATGAAAAATTTTCTGTAGTTAACTACAGAAAAATTTTCATTTCATTTTAAAGCATTAAAAGAAACTCTTTTGAGTTATAATTTCAAACCAAAAAAATGTCTACATGTGAAATATTAATTAGTCAAGTCCCCCCAATTTCTTGTACAAACAATATTCAGAAATGTTGGAAACCAATATTGCTCAATGTCAAAAAATAATATTTAGGAATATCAGAAAAAGATATTCCTGGATATCTGAAAACAATATTTAGAAATGCTGGAAACCAATATTGCTCAATGTCAAAAAATAATATTTACGAATATCAGAAAAAGATATTCCTGGATATCTGAAAAAAAATATTCAGAAATGCTGGAAACTGATATCTCTGAATGTCAAAAAATAATATTCAGGAATATCATTTAGGGGGGGTCCATTTAATATTGCCCAATATTGTAATTTTGATATTGGGCAATATCTCTGTGCTACCTGGGTTTCAGATCCTCTAGTGCACTACATTTGAATACGTTTTCACTATTTCACCTAGGTGATCAACTGATTTAATACTGCAGTGGCACTCAATAGCTACACTAAATTTTATATCAAATTCTTTCAATGATTTATTTACAGCAGATTTTTTTTATAAACAGTGAACAGTGCAATTAATTTAGAGGATTTCAAGTCTTTCTCTTTTTTCTTATGTTTGGCTAATTTTTCGTGAGTCACTAAATTATGCTTTTTAAGCTGGGATATTGAGCAAAGACACAACTTGCAAAAACACGCATTGTCTTTCAGCATTAACCATGGATGCTCAATCTCCCATTCTTTATTATATTTTCTACTCATTATAGGCTATAGTTTAACTGTAACTTATAATTACTCAAGCTTACCGTAACCACGGCAACATATTCAATGCTTAGTACAACCGCACAAGGGCCGACCGAGTTGTATGGTGGGTAAAGCACCGTACTCTGGTTTCGGGTTCAACTCCCGGTGGTCGGGGTTCGATCCGTGACTGGGCGTGGCTGTCATTGTGTCCGTCCCTTCATAGGGTGCGACGTTGGTCCACCTACTAGGTGCTTCTATAATAAAGTGACCAGCAATTCCGGCCTGTTGTGGCCAAAGTCTTCAAGGCAGAGGCCGGCCATTAGAATAAAAACCACACTACAAATAAATGTGCCCTAGTCAGCTCAGCTAAAACCAACAGCCGTAAAACCCTCTTTCGCTAAGAATCAAAATTGAACAAAAAGCCCGTCAAAACTGTAACTAAAACCAAAACAAAGCCATCCCATTTGTATATATATATATTGTTTGTTTGTTTTCATATTTGCCAACAATTACAGAATTAAGCCATAATTAGCTAAAAGACGAGTGGTTAAAATTTTGTTTTTCTTTTTAGTCAGCAGCCTCAGAATTTAGCCAAAAAACGAGTGGCTAAACAAAAATTTTTCTTTTTAGCCAGCAGCTTCTGAAATTAGCCAAAATGGCTAAAATTAGCCACATCTGGCAACCCTGGTTGATGTTTGGGAATTCCTGTTCCTCCCGCCCACCAAGAATAACGATTAGTACGCATATGCGCGAGTTGAATGTTGTAAACATAATATCATTTCTGCGATATTCCCAGATATTCACCAATGCTGTAAACAGAATATCATTTCTGCGATATTCCCTGATATTCACCAATGTTTAAAATAGTATATTGAAATGAGTATATCGCTAAAAAATTGGACTAATGAAAAAAAACAAACATTAGGATGTTATTTCTGAATGATAAGGTTATAAAATAATTGAAGAAATTCTCTTAAATGTTTTTAAAAAGGATTACTTTTAATTAATATCGGCAGATGTCGTAAATTCAATGTATGACATTCAGAGACTTTCAAAATATTGCCCGATATCGGTGGACATTCATCAATATCTTTGTGCTACCTGGGTATTCCAGCTGTTCTGCAGTTTTTATCAAAGAAAATATATAAAGTACTGTCCTCATGATTAGTTGTCTTAAGTCTTTTAGTTTTACCGCTAAAATTCTCAGCACTTAAGAACGAATCTTTGTTTTTCCAAATGGTGTTTACTGTTGTTTTAGTGAGGTCCATTTTCCGGCAAATGTTAGCTGCGTGTCACCTCTTTCAATATCACGAATAATTTTTATTTTGTCTTCTAGTGATATGCATTTCCGTTTTTTATACGTATTCATGACTAAAAATCACGATGATCAATTTCAAAACAAGAATTTTTCACTCCATGTTTCTTCAACGACAGACAGCAGATAAGTAAAGTACGGTACGGACAAAGGACAGTTTAACAGGATCTTTTCTGAGAGAAGGGATATCGTCAGTGAAAAAGGTAATGCACCTCGTTTCTGGAAGAGAGCAATAAATTAATGGAGGGTGGACAGATGTTGAGGGCGCAAAATTTTGGGGATTGAGCGCCTTTCACTCTTTGTCGAAGGGAAGAACAAAGAGATACCTGTACCCGACAACTTTCTTCGAACTATCCGCAAGGCGACCCACCGTCCGGCAATAGCGTATAGCTGATAACGAAGACGGGTAATAAAAAGGAGAGATGGGGTTTTTCAGAAGGCATTTACACCGGTGAATGACAAAGAAAGCATGGTCTTGTTCTCAGCACTGCCCACGGGCATGGCCCTGCCTATCTGAGGAAAAAGATAAAAGATAGCTTCCTTCATTCATACACAACACAATTCATCTCGCTAGAGAATCTGAAAACTGACAACGAATGTTTTTGAACGTACTGAAATTTTCGAGAAAAAGGAAATAAAATGCTTTAAAAAAAAAAATTATTTTTGGCTTTGGTATAAAAAGTACGTTATAGCCGAAGTACGTACTTTTCTTAAGTACGGTTTAACTGAAATTAAGAAACATTATAAATATAAGACTTCAATCGGGACTTAGCTTCTAGGCACATTATAACAGATAGTACGTTATATCCCAGGTACGTTATAACCGGTGCGCACTGTACTAGGTTCATCAGGTTGATTTTTCCTTTCATTAACAGGCCTTTTAGAATCAGGATTAGTATTTTTCATAGTCACTGATAGAAGACTTGCTTGATATTTTTCTCTAGGAAGTTCAGCCTCAAGTTTTGAGGATGTACGAGAGGCTAGTTTATCCCGCCTATTATACAAACTGCAATGCACAGATTCAACTTCTTCACTTATAAATGTTGACATTGTTCACTTTCACTGTGAGATAAATTGAATAGTGAGAATCATTAACACACGGACATTCTTAATGACTACTTTCCCTTGCTGAAATTAAAATTACTCAGTCATGCTACATGGGAAATACCTCACAGAGGAAAAATTTCGAGACGAAAACGGAGTGTGTCATACATTGCACCAACCGAAGAGTCCAGCTGCATATCTGTTATGGTAAAATGAATACTGCACAGCAGAACAAGTATTGTATACATACACTGATACAATCCATCAAGGACATACCCAGGGGCTGACCACCCCTACCGAAATTTCCATTTTTGTTAGAAAAATAATAATGATGAAGTCTTTTTGTGAAAAATTCTCCCTTTTTCACTGTTTGGACCCCCTCCGAAATTTTTTTTTGGGTACGTCCCTGCAATCCATGTTCATAAAATAGCAAATGGCTGATCAGTGGAAAAAAAATCACTTTAAAAATGGAAAGAAAAACTGAGACTTTTGTAATTCACTGTTAAAATCGAAATCAGTTGTACATTTTGCTGCAAAATTTCTCCGGATCCTAGACTGTCACATCGGACAGATTCTGCATTCCTGGTCCATCATATTTTGTTAGAAAACTAACTGGTTGAACTAAGTGGGATTTCTTTTACAGTAGTCAAAAATGTGATGTTATAAATTAAAATTGTTCGATACTGATAAAATCTTTCGAGAAATTTGCACAATTCTAAATGGCTCCCAAAGATTATAGTTAGGCATTTATTACGAGATTTTATTCAGCTGAACCATGGAGGATTTGAATATTTCAACTGAACATTTCAGATTCTGCATGAATTAGTATTTTTATTTCTAGAGAGCATGATCTTTTAATTTTTTTTAGTGAAAAGGCAACATACACATATATAATGGAATCGATTTAAAAATAAACAATTTATTAGATTTGTCATAATATGGATTAAACCACAATATCCTGTGTTAATATTTCTTGCATATTAATCATTTTTCAACAGGCACCTTAAAATTAACTGAATGATAAGTAATCCTATATTACTATATCTGCAGTAGTTTCAATAGAAGAAACTACTTCAACTTTTCTTAATGTGGGTTATCTCTAATGGATTAAATATTTATTTTGTAATTCACAAAGTTTGTTTGGGGAGTTGTTCCAAAAAATAATTGGAGGCCAGTTTCATAAATGCTCTTATTTCCTACCTTTTCTTAAGAATTTTTTTAATTTACACTCATCTTTTACGTTTAATAGGTGAAAAGTTAAGTTTGGAACATTTTGTATGTATACTTACTGCTTTTAAAAATTAATTTTACTTGCAGTTTTTTTTTTTTTTTTTTTTTTTAAGGTGTGGGGGGGGGGGGGGGAGGCATCTTAGAAAATGCTACAGGTCTATTTTACAATAAAAATTTGTTTTTAAAATATTACTGAATGTAAGGTTTATTACCCCTAAAGCCACACACTTTTATTCACCCAATCTAAAAATTGAAATTTACATACTGTTGGTACTAAGCCTTTTTTTTTTTTTTTTGGTTGCTAAAAGTAGCAATTTAAAACTTGTCTTAAAAACTAACATTTTGATAGCTGGCTGTTTACATGCATAAAAAGAAATATGAATAACATAATCCTATAGCAAATCAAGTATGAGAATTAAATTGTACAGGCTCCATAAAGTGAGACAGACAAACTTGCTTTTTATGAAAACACGATTTTATTGAATAAGCATTACAAATCGCTGTTCAGTTCGTCACCTCATGCAGCAAGCATGGAAATGGCCGCTGCTTTACATGTTCATGATGTCCTGCAAAATAAGGAGTGTAGTGCAAGTCACACTGCCATGATGGAGTTGAAAAATGGCGGGAAATAAACATTTTGCAAAAAGTGTTACTAAAAACTTTATTTATGAATAAAAATAATTTAAAAGGAAAAGAGTAATGGAGGAAAGAAAATGATTCTCTACAGTTCAAAGTATAATATTAAATCAAAATAAAATAAACAACAAGAACCAAGCCATGTTACAAATGGCAACATTTTTACAACAAAATAGCTTGGTCAAACAATTATAAAATTACATACATTTGCTTTTCATGTATAATATTTATATATATTTTGAGAGTATGAATTTATGCAGCATAAAATATCTATTTATGCACTGAAATAACTAAAATATACAAAGAATTGACTTGAAGTACTTACAGTGAATGTTTTAAGAAATTCCAGAATAAATTAATATATTTCATGATGGAAATGTATGCCATATGCAAATGAAATGCAACTAATTTATGTGATGGTAAACATTCCACATTTTGAATATATATTTAAATCAGATTAATGTGAAGCTCAATTATGTACAACATATTTATCACGTAAATGCAAGAGCCGTGAAAATTTTATGATATTTATGTTTTTAGAACGAAGCATATTCTGGTTGTTTTAATGATAAATTGAAATCGTCATCCAAATCTTCATAAATACAAAATTAAAAAAGTGAACTACAGTAGAATGATGGGAGAAAAAATAAAGAACAACAAGTTAACTTTAAAATAACAGACACAGTATTTAAATCTTCTATTCATAGTAACAAAAAATGACAGTGTAAAAATGTAGTCTGAAAGAGGTACAACTTTTAACTTATTTTACAGCTTTGGAAGATGACACTACATTTAATACCATAAAGATCATATTAAATAAAAAGAAAAACGCTGGGGAAGAAAAAATTATAGCATTTCATTTGCATATGACAGTTAAACTGCCATCCACAGAAATATTTCAAAATATCTTATGCATTATGTAAGAGTATACTATTTCATAAAGAAAGAATGCCAAGTTGAGATGAGTTTTAAATATATCAGAAGTAAACTCAAAATCCTGCAGATTAAACACTATTAACACTGTTTGGAGTAGAAAATGGTGAATAAGCCAAGAGAAAATTTCAAAATAAAAATAATTTAAATAAATATCTTTAAAGCAATTTCAATTGCTTTGTCTTGAATTTCTTTCAATGAGAAAAATAGTAAATTGGTGCTGTATAATAGAGCACATTTTAAGAACTCTTACATAAATAGAAGAAACCCAAAGTCCAAAATTGTTTCACTTTCCAGAAAAATCCTAAAATACCGTTAAAATCAGTTGAATTTAAATCTGTCGGATACGCACAAGGGGAGGATCAGATGTTGAGATCATTGATTTTGATGAGTTATAGGGTACCCGTAGTATACTAAAAAGGCAAAAATTTAGCCACCAACTCTCATGCATTTTCGAGAAAATTCCATTTAAACATTTGATACATTATTATATAGCAATTATTTTGCATATTATTCGACACACTCGGTGGCGCCGTGGTTTCGCTTTCGGCCAGAGATCTGAAGGTCCCTAGTTCGATTCCGGCGGAGACAGCTCCCTCCTTAAAAAATAATAAAACAGTGCAAAATGAAACGCATGAGAAAATTGACGCGATTTATTGAATAAACACTATTTCTATGAAATGAAATTGAATATCTATGAAAGTAACGAAAGATAGAAACATTGTTTATCAATCACATTTCGAAAAACATTGTTTTGTTATTTTTACAGATGCGCACTGTAAAAGTACACACCACGATACACAGATACAGATGGAAGAGTGGGTGATATTGGTCCTAAAAGCATGAGAACAAATTGTTTCAACATCTGCTACAACATATCACAGAATTTTTTAAAAAATTCATATGGTCTTTTCATTAGTGTTTGTGGGGAAAAAATTTTGTTTACATCTACAAATATTCTTTCATTTGAAAATTTTGTCGCAAACCATGCATGTTTTAAGATGTCAGAAAAGAATGGTGGTGATAGCAGAAAATACATAATACAGTTATATTGCATCTTCTCAGGTTACTATTTCTTGTTTATTTTGCATAAGACATGGGGAATTTTGAAATTTATTTATTTATTTTTGTCAGTCAGTGAAATTACACATCACAGGGTTGACAAAGCAATGCACACTTAGGTGGGGTTACTTTTGGGCGACAAGATGAATTTCTTTCATTGTCATTAAAATATTTTGTCATAAATTTCTGTATTCGTTTGAACTTTCCATGAGTCTACTAAAAGCAAATCTTCTCATTCCCTACATATAGTATCAAAATTCGGTCAAGGAATGAAACATACAGACTTGTTGAAAGTTTCCCGGATTTTGAGCATGTTTACATTCACATTGGAATATTCTTTCATTAAATTCCGCATAGTTTTCTCCTCTTGTTAGGTAAAAGCTCCTGATATCTTATTATCTATTATTAATATTTTTGTTATCCACTACTCGCAAAGTTTGATAAATTTAAAATTAAATTCATTTTACATTCTACATCAAATCATAAATGTCAAAACATTCATAACTTTTTTTTGCTGAATATTGAATCTCGAATTGCATGCGTGTTACACATAGCTGAATGGAAACTTAAAACAATAATTGCATCACATCAGTCAAAATGAAGAAAGAAGTGAATCCTTTATCATTCTTCACTAGTCCTAAAAGTATTAGTAAATTATCAAATATTTACACAACAATCAAATTTATAACCCCAGTTTTACACAACATAACTCGCAATATATTCCTTACATTATTATTTTAAACAGTTTTATTAATTTTTTAAGAGAGAAAAAAAAAAAAAAATGAAAAAAAAGTGGTCTCCACCAGAATCCTTCAGATCTCTGTCCGAAAGCGAAACCATGGTGCCACCAAGTACATCAAACAAACTGCAAAATAATTGCTATCTAACAATGTATCAAATGTTTAAATGGAATTTTCTCAAAAATGCACAAGAGTTGGCGGCTAATTTTTTGCCATTTTACTATACTATGGGTCCTCTATAACTCATCAACATTTCATCAAAATCTGTGATCCCAATGTCTGAGCCTCCCCTTGTCAGTGTTTAGTACTTCTGCACCCCCCCCTCCACATATTAGCTAACAAGTGCAAAACGCAAGTTCAGAAAAATCCAAATGGTTAGGAGAGTTACTGATGTTCACATCAGAGGCATAGTAAAGGAATTCAACCTGTTAATCTACCAAACAAAAGGCTATTGCATGGGCATTGAAGAACACAAGTTAACTATTAGCCAGCAGTTTCAATTATTTATTTTTGTAATTTCATTTCTAAAAATGAATTTTGAAATCTAAAAATTACTCAAGCATGTTTCAAACAATTAGAAATACAGGTACATAACGTTTTCTTTATATTAATCATAATACTGAATCCTTTCGAATAATTTTATTTGAAATAGACAATTCCTTAACATGATTTATATTATTCATTTTTAGAAACAAATCATCGATTACAATATTTGTATAAATATTCAAATTGTAAGCAAATCTGTAAATACATAAAGACAATCTTATCTAACACAGCAAAAAAATACAACATTATTTAGAAAACAGTCTGCTGTTATAAATCAATATAAACTTTTGTTTGCCCATGAAAGGGAGAACCACAAATATCTTTTATATAGCCATAATGAGGTAATGATGTTTGAATGGGATAATTATCTACATACAGGACAGGGCTGAGATAATGAATTCATAGAAACCTTGATGTGGAAGAATGATTTTAGCTGCAAATGGTGTAGAATATTCTAAATTTATATTCAATACTGGCCAAGTACCACTTTACTACAAGTAAAGCATGTCTGATTCATAAAAATAAAATAACATGCAGGGTCAAAAATTTAAAGAGTGGCAGACAGCAGGAGTATTCAGAAAAATTTTGATACCATACCTTCCCCCTCTCAGCAAAAAAATGAAAACTGGATGAGCTGGACAATAGCAGCTCATAGAAATTTAATTTAAATTATTCAGATAGTTATTAGAATGAGACACTGGATTCACCCACATGTAAATTCTTTTAAAAAAAGTAATTAAATTATTCATAAGTTATTTACATTTTACTTCACAAAGTTATCGGTAATAACGCAAATCTATAAATGTACAAAATATTTATTTTTGTGTCAAAATTTTGTAATTTTTTTCTTTCATGGACACAAAAATCCTTATACCAGATAATTTGTCTGCAAACTTCAAACTTGCCCCTCCTTTATTCTTTTAAGTATATAAATATTTTGAGCTATTGTCATACAATTTAAACATAATAAATATACAAAGACAGGTTCATAATTAATTGATATTATGACACTCCAAGGTGGGGGAAAATTAATATCAGACGTGCCAACTTTCCAAAATAAAATGCCAGAGACCTCCAACTTTTTAATGTAGAAAAGCCTGAGATTTTTTATGTATATTTTCAGTATAAAATGGATATATAATCATTACAGACATAGTTTCTTTTCTTAAATGCCATGCACATCCATAATAACTTCAGTAATAGGGTTGTGCTAAGTAGCATAATGTAAATAAACTCATTTTCAAATATTTGCCAAAGAAATACCAGAAAATACAAAACCCCAATTAAAAGACATAGGGGATAAACTATTCATGCCTAAAAATTATATAAAGATAACTTTTAATAAAATTTAATTTCATATTAAAAAAACTTTTCTTAATCTCATATAGCTTTGAAAATTTTAGCATAGTACATAAATGATGAGCAGAACATAATGAGCATTTACTTAATGTAATTTTTTAGAACTTCACATGCAGTATTTAAATCAAATACACTCAGGTTGTTGAGCCTCATGCAGTAGCATGAAAGAATCACAAACTAATTTTGCAAACCTGAAGAAAATGGGGAAAGTTTCAATTTTTAAATAAACTCTAAAAAAGCCCCAGAAAATGAAAATCCTGAGGCCCAAAACGGAATCAAAACGCCCGAGACTTAGGCTAAAATCCTGAGACTTGGCACGTCTAATATCTAAAATATTTTTAAGTGGCATACACATGCATATATATATTAATATATGAAGCTCATTATGTATATTAAGCAAACTATTTATCCTCTCCTCCTATTTTAAATGTACTTTTCCAATATTTATTATACATTTTGTAAACATTCACATGTATATGTGCAACCTATAATAAAATCCAAGTATTATTTCCAACATCTAAAATAAATATATTACACACACAAAAAAAAAATAAAATAAACATTAATTATAATTTCTCACAGGGGTTATACAAATTCATATTATGAGAATTATGGAATGTACATAATTTTGGAAGTTGTATTCTTAACACTGAAGGCAGATCACATGACAGTTGATAATTAATGCCCTGTACTAATGACCACAGTAAATGTGTTGACAAAATGTTGGAATTTTTGTGCTCTAGTGAAAAGAATACCTGTCTTCAGTATATTATGTCCGTTTCAGAAAAACATGAAAATCTGATGATCGTAGATATAAAAATTACTTTAAATACGCTAATAAAAACAAATTCTTGTATACTATATTTTATTGCAACTATTTTTAATAGATATTGATTTTTAAAATCATTTATTCAACAATCACATTTATTAAATTTTATCAAAATACAGCTTCAACAACAAATTGATTTGGAAAGAAAAACAATGGATAATACAAAATAAAATTTCCACAAGTTCTATGCAAGTAATTCATTTGATTGAAACTAATAAATTTATATATTTATTAAAAATAAAATAAACTTAAAATAGGGTGTACAAAGCAATATTACAAATAATAATGGTCAAGTGTTTAAAACAAGAATTATACAATTTAGATTTAAAAGAGAGAATCAATTAACTGCAAATAAAATGATATGCAGTAAAACTATAAAATTTCATAACAGATAAAATAAAAACTTCAGGCTTCAGTAAAAAAACCACTAATACATAAGTTTACTGAATTAGAGAATTACTGAACACAGCAATGAGTACAAATGGTTAACACTGCTCCTTCACCACCATTTTTGTCTATATTTCTCAAGAGCGTTAAGAGGTCAGGTAATCTTTGGATAATAGGTAAAATTTCTAAGTAATTAGCTTTTAGAGTGGTGTGAGTCTATCAAAGATGACTCAAATTTGTGTGAAGGTATTACGGTAATTCAATCAAAACTTGTTTATACACGGAACCAATGGAACACCTGATGATGATGACTATTATGTACACCCGAACCAAGTACGTGTCAGAAGAGTAGATTTTCTGAATGCTATTGATACTTTATGTCGAGCATTTGAAGAGAACAACATAAATGATCGTTTTTAAATATTATAAAAAGATTCAAATTGTGCTGCACCACACAATGCCCCTAAACAGCCTTTAATTTCAGATTTTCCTCCCCCAAGAAGTTGTATTTTATTTATATTTTTAAAAAAATATATAAATGTACCTATGTATTTTTCATTTATTCACTTCTCTTTTCTTAAATAAACGCATGCTCACATTAAACTATTGATTACTACAGTTCATATATTTTGATTTAATTTACTGATTTTTTTTTTTTTTTCTTCTTTAATTTCCCCACTTTTACTTTGGTCCTGCCGTTTATTTCAGATTTTGGTTATTTTGGTCAATCTCAATCTATCCCGATGTGACAGCAATAATCTGCGACCACTGAAGTAAGTTTCAGTATCTATTGCTGCAAATGCACTTTGCTTAATATGCAGCAACAACTGGCAATATGGCTGCAAAATGTTGTAATGCCACTTAATCATTGTGATTAACAGTACTTTGTCAGGGAAATATCAAATTTTTTTATACCAGATAATTTTTAAGCATATACAGTAATGATTTTATGAAAAAGTTTCAGCTTACATGTGATTTTTGAATTGGCCCACAACTTTTTATTTATTTATTTGAAGTGCACAATAATATGCATGCTGGAACAATATTTCTACTTTTTCATACTCAAAAATTATTACTTCTGGTTATCCAAATTTTCAGACTAGTAGAGTCCAACTGTATTATTATTGTTGTTTAACTGGTTTTAAAAAAGATGAGATAAAAAAAACAAAGGAGGTTAATAACTAAGCTAAGAAATATTTTGTGAAACAAGCACATTCGTGCATCGAACTCTACTGCAGTTACAAGTTTAAATTTTAGGACAAACTAGATCAAATGATTGATAATAATAATAAGGAAGAGAAGGGAAGGGAAAAGGTATTGAGCAAGCTTCAGCGTAAAGTAAAACAGAACAAGGGGTGGGCAGTGGAAGCACAAAATTCAAATGCATAAGATGGAATGCAGCTCAAATAAAAGGCAAATGGTAATGGGAAATTATTCAAGACTAAGAATACTTCATCAACAAACTATACAAGCACTATTTAATATTTAGCTAATGAGATTATTTATTGCAAACTAGGCATGATATTCAACAAGTAGAGTTCAGAAAGGAATTTTTAAATTTAAGATCATATGGTAGAATATGATCAATAAGTATATAAAATTTTAAGTCTTATAGTAAAGATTACAAATCAATGTATAGCACAAGAGAAAAAAAATCGCAAAATAACAAAAGATAGAAATTAATGTAGTAGATTAAAAACCTATATAAAAGTTTCAAGGAAAGAAGAGCAGATAATCAACTGCTAATAAACAGTCTTTAATCAAAACAACTTTATAAAGTATAAAAGCATAATTTATGACTATTACACATTACAACAAAAGGAAACTTGGCATTCTAATATAAAACTGTCAACATTAATTTCTGATAAAATAATTTCACAATTTGAAACACATATGACTGTATCTACAATAGAAATTAATTTATTAATCTTGAGAAACAGACACATAAAATGCAATATATAATAGGCCATATTTTATGAAAAATATACGTTTCTAACTGAAATTGCAAAGTTCTTTCGCTTAATGTAATTACAGCATACATGGGCAATGCCATTATGAATTCTAATGACAGATTTTTAGACAAATATTTTCAATGAGAGATAAAAATTTAATAGAAGCCTCATTCATAATGGAACAGTAGTGGACTTTTGCACCTTTCCATATTTTCCTGGGAATGTCTTGATACTAAGCCATAGATATGTGCCGTTCAAGTCTATCAGCTGAAAAATTCTAAAAGGCTCTTTCACACACTCACACTGAAAGTAAGCATGAGCACAAAACAAATTTTGCTGACATGTTGTCCAACAAGGTCACGAATAAAAATTACTCTTTCCGCACTTCACATGGTGTTCTTCCTATTCATATTTCATCCACAATAAATGGACATCAACATTCATCTTAAGACTGAATATGATGCAATGGCATCTTTTTTTTTGGAAAATTATTGAGCTACCAACTGTTTGGGAGTTCATTATATTTTCAGACAGCAATCAGATGCCTATTCAGAGTGCATTTTGGACCCACAGAAGGGATTCAGTAATTGATTATACTAAATGCCACACCAGTACATTTGACCAGCAACATATAGAAAAGTTGATGGTAACGGCACAATAAAGTTCTATGAGGATCTTGCGTTCACTTAATTAAAAATCTGAAAAAGAAATGAGACAAGATCAAACACTTAGTACAGTAATGTTTTTAAATAAATTTTTAACAGGTTGAGTGTGGATAAAGAAATACACTTAGAAAATTTTAAAGACTGGGAAAAAGTTCGTAGGTTTTGGTTGTTGGGAAGAAAAAAAAAAAAAAAAAAAACTTTTTTTTTCTCCCCCCAGGTGTGCGTGTGTGTTAGAAGAGTTATTCTTAAGAATGGTGAAAGCAGTGGTCAGAGCCATTTGCATGCAGGTGTTCCGTGCAGGATATGATAGTAAAGACAAGTTTATAAATGCACAAGATGATTTAATAGATGAGCGAGCTTTTGAAAAAACATGTGCTGGAATAAACAGAAGAGTGATATCTCTTACATGAAAAATTTGAAATAAGGTCATGCGGGAATTCTAATGATGGAATTATATATATAAAAAGGACCTGACTGGTGTTGGATGCGTTGTAAATGGCTCGAATCTCAATCTATATGCGTGTTGTGTAAATTCAATTGTATGTTGTCATTTACAAGATATTTATATTTAGTATGATCTAATAAAATCTGAAGATTAGCAAGAAACTTAGCATGGGAAAACTTTAGTATTCTAAACTTAAATAATTCTATAACAAATTAGCAAAATAAATGTTTGTCAAACAAAAATGCATCACAAATATTTTAATATTCAAGAGTCATAAATAAATCACAAAAAGTATTAACCCTTGGATACAGATTTATTGAAAAAATTCTTACTTTTGGAACAGATTTAATTTGCTGATACATGGAACAGTATATTAAGGCAATAGATTGTGTGAGAATTAATTTATTTGAGCAGTATGACATCTATATTAAAGCTTTCATTATAACTTTTGTAAAATACATAACTTATCAGAGTTCTCTCCAGGTCTTTCTGATCAAGCTCATCACCCAACAAGTTTGGCTGAGAGCCCAAACAGAAAAATCAGAATAGTAATTTGAATACCTTAATTTGATAAAATTACACAATGCAGCTTCATGCTGACGAAAAATTCTGGGGAGATTGCTGCTTATCACAAACAAGATTTACTGAAACACTTTAAGAAGCATCCTTTTACAGTTCATATCAATCACTCTTGTGATGAATAACAATGTGCATGATAAATCTCAATCATCAAATGTACCCAAGGGATTAATATCAATTAAATGTACCATAAAAAGTTACCTTTTACTAAGAATCTCCCATAAAAGTATTTAAACTTCTCCAATCTTCTAATTCTTTAGTTTGTTGTCTCAAAAATAATATCCTAGATAACAGACAAAGTCCACTAAGTATATTGCAGTGAAATTATAGATTCAATTTAATAATGATTAATGAAAGTACCTTTACAATAAAAATTTCTTTAATTTTATGACAATAGGGAGAAAATGAATCTCCCAAGTATCAAGAGTCTAAGCTATCAATTTTTTTAACATTCCAGTTTTTGTGTTTGTGTAGTGGTTACTCAAAAATGCTGAGATTCACAATATGTTAGAGGTTACATGCACTTAAATTTTTGGAGCTTAGAAGCAGAGGGGGAAAAAGAAAAAAAGATAAATCATCAAAATGAATAAAACACTTTCAAATTGTTCTTTATTGTACATGTGCATAACTGCACGGTGAAAATCCAAATCAATTCCACAAAGGTGCTTCTTCCAATCTATGCCGTTAGAAGATAATATGCTGTTAATGATTAATGTCATTCTGAAGTGGCGCTACAGCGATTTGTGCATTTCGTATCACTTTTGAAGACTTTTGTATTGCTTATGTATTATGCAGTGGAGTCTCCTTCCCAATAAAAATGTAAAAAGAAAAAACTTTTTAATTAAGGCTATTATTATCACTATTACTAAAAAAATGGAAAACTTAAAATTAGTGTTATACTGCGTAATTTCAATTTGTTTGATCAGTAGGCTGTATTTTAAACTACTGATATTAGTACTGCCAGTTGCAAA
This sequence comes from Cheiracanthium punctorium, assembly GCA_038373885.1. Classification (NCBI taxonomy): domain Eukaryota; kingdom Metazoa; phylum Arthropoda; class Arachnida; order Araneae; family Cheiracanthiidae; genus Cheiracanthium; species Cheiracanthium punctorium. The sequence goes on along the minus strand of JAWZYV010015971.1, from coordinate 515,332 downwards.
AGTTTTCTAATGACATAGTTACTTTTTATGCCACACTTAAAAAGGGACTGTATTAAAAAAATATTGGTGATGCTTATATCAGCTCAATAATTTTCCAAAAAATATTGGTAATACATAAAAGCTCTTTGGATCTATTTCGTTCCATATTTTTGAATTGCTATTTGAAGTAGAAGAACATAATGCATCATCATTTGGCTTCTTCAGGTGGTTACTGAATACTGTGATGATCACAGTTTTAAATTTTCGATGAGTTGGTTCTGTAGCATGGGAGACAATAGATTGCTTCAGCCATATTGCTCTATTTAAAAATTTTACAACAAACTTTGCAATATGCTTTAGAAGAGTCAACTGGAACATCTGATAGCCATGATGAAAAATCTGGATACAAAGCTGCATCCAACCATTGATAGTTAAATAGTTCTTTTGTTAAGAGATATCCGATATATATAGTCACCATGGGTGCCGGCATCATAGGGCAAGGGGGGAGGGCCCTTCCCTGGATTTTTGTATGCTATGTTTTCCCTTGCTGTTTTGTTCTTTACAACATGGTAACCGTACGTTGAATCAGTCTTACTCACCATGGAAAAGATTCTGTTGGCACCCATGATAATCATTCTAGTGCAAAAAATAAATCACTAATGCACAAATACGTGTACATGGTGTTCATGAAAGATGGTACTGCTTGGCCAAAGATAAAAGGTCAGCTTTGCACCATGCCAGAAATTCTCTCTAGTATGTGTGGACAGGGTTGCCAATTTAACCACTTTTTGCCTGATTTTGGCCAACTGGCAGTACAGGAATATTTTGTAAATCGGAAATGAGAGTTCAAATGACTCAAAAAACACTACTACCATATAGAACTTTAGCCCTTGCACATCTGAACCCATCTTCACTGTGAAACATATCGCAGTATCTTTTTTTTGCAGCATGTCAAAGCCGACCTTTCATCTTTGGGCAAGCAGTAATGGACTTTTAATTCCTTACCTAATAGAGATAAGTGGGCAATATCAGTTGAAAAAATGTTCAAAATGAGATTGGAAATATGATTCCATTAAGAAAAAATTCTTATTGTAAATTTTCAAAAAGTTGCACTTTTTAAAATTTGTAAACAACCTCCATACCAATAAATTTCTAATTAGTAAAATGTACCCCATATACTAACATGGTGGTGTACAAAATTTGAGAAAATTTTTTAAAAGTGTCGGATATGAAGATAAATATATGTTGACTTACAAATTTTCAATGTCTCTTGAAGGGAAAAAATCATGTTGGATGATTGCATTTCAGTAGTCATACAGAAATTAAGAAATAAAATAATTTTTTTCACATAGATTCCATGCTGTGATATACATGGAATGTAAGAGGGATTGGAAAGCAAACAAAAATTGTGAAATGAAATGTAGATTGATTGCTTTTCATGAGTGATCTTTGCTGAAAAGGTAAGTTACTTTTTGGTCCAAACTATAATAAGTTGAATTTTACCATGAAATCTGATTTTTTTTACCATTTTCCTGACCTTTCTTCATTTCCCTTGATATACCCCCCGACTTTTTTTTTTAAAAATTTCCCTGACTTTACAGACCTGTTCATTCCTCTGAATGATAACACCGTGCATGGGTCATGTACATAAACTTTGCCATAGACTACAAAAATACCTTGATATTTCTCTCCAGATCTTGTGTATGACATGGATAACGAGGTAGAACTACTTGTTCATTATGCCAATAGTTTCTGACATATCTCGCACAAGTAAAGGTGCGACAAAGTCTCACTTTTCCCTAGTCATATATGCTTATATAAGACTCAAATCTAAAGTTAACTCTAATGGTCTTCTTGTCAAAGTAACAAATTATATTACTTGAGTGATTATTAGAGGCAGGAGAATTTTTTCACATGCAAATTTCCACATATTTTCATTGTCATTGCATATGGCAGCTAAAAAGATATTCTGAAGATCAGAAAAGTAGCTGTTGTTTTGAAGTACTGAAGCAATGGCAATTAAGTCAGTTTTGTCAAGTTTCTGATACAATGATAACATGAAGTTCTTGGCTCGATCCTGACATGTTGGATATTTGATATGAAACCATGATGGTGCATGAAAATTCAGTATGAATTTTACATCTCATTGCAGATTACTGGAAGGACATTCTTGACAAGCATACAGCCAAAGCAATCGATTGGCTTTCATTAACCATCTGCCATTACAGATTGCACCAGGCTAAGCGGTCTGAAAATAAGAATTAATGGACAAACGGATAAATGGAAGGAAGTTTCCCGCCAATTCATCATGAGCGGTCATTTGCAAACTATTTTAAACGACAGCAACCAACGTGTAATTAAAGTATTGTATCATTAAAAAATTCAACTGAGATTTCGATGTATTTACAAGTTTTAAGGTCTTTTGAATTCTTTTATGCTAGTTTTACAGTGATGTGTATACAGGGTGTCTACTAAATTACTGAAAGTCAATTTCCTGACTTTTTGGGAGCTACCAGAAAAAAATTCTTAACCATCGTTTACTTTGGGAAATTCCTCAACATTATAACCCCTTTTCATATTTAAATATTTTTCTACAAATTACTTGAAATAAATTTTCAACTGTAGTACAATTACTGATGTATTTAAGTATTTAAGTTAGACAGCAAAAAAAATACTATGAGTTTCAAGTAAGATACTATAGTTAGTTCAGATTTCACCAACAGTGACCATACTACTTGTGCTACAGATGGTACTTATGTGATATATCTAAATAACAGTATTAAGTGTAGATGCCAAATTTCAAACATAAATTTTTATCTTTTGATCTACTACACTTCAAATCTAGAAGAATAAAGAGCAATACTAACGGAAATTTCATATTTTATCAGTGGTCATAGATAGACAGTTTTTTAGCCCTTCTGTCTTGAGAAACACCTCACCACAGAATGTGAAACAGTTGTGAGCATCACAAATCCCACACACATTCTGAATCATTCATTCTATTTAAGCATAAATAATCTTTATCAGCATTTTTCACTCTCTGGACTCCAAAGAGATTTTAAAACTGACAAGAAATTTTTATATGAAGGAAAATTTATTATTGAAAAGAATTTCCTGACACATTTTGCCTTTTCCAGACTTTCCTCACTGGCATTTTCCAGACTTTTCCCAATTTTCCTGACTGGTAGACACCCTGGTATATTTATCTATGTGAGTGTAATGGATAGCTCCTAAATGGTACAAATACTTAAAAGTGTACTAGTGTCTGAACAGTGCATTTGATTGAGTGCAAATTGAGTATGTATATTATAGGTCATGGTCACATGACCTGCATAGATTTTATTGTGTGTAAAACTGATAGTTCGTTTGGAGGGCTGCAAAAAAACAATTCTTATACATTACAGCCTATGGACACAAATCATTCAAAGCACGTTAGTGTCTAAATGGTGCAATCAATTAAATTCATATTGGGTATGTGTAAGTCACTCATACAACTTGGATAGAGGGGGGTGTCCTTTTGAAGCAAGAGTGGCTTCAGGCTGAATTTTTAAAGGGAGCCATTTGATTTTTTAGATAGGTCTATAAATTGTTCAAAAGGCAAATTGAATGTGCGAAATTATAAAGTATACAAATCGAAAGTCCTAAAACAAAAGTTCGGAGGGTGTGTGTGTGTGATGGCTTCCTAACTGGAGCCACCCTTGTAAGAAAATGTAAAACAGTAATTAAAACACAGGTATTTTAAACAATAGTAACAATAAGGTTTAAAATAGATGATTCATCTCATCTGTATTCATTTCCAATAACACTATCGGCACGCATCATTAGGGAAGTAGCCGGCCACTGGATGGAGTGAAGAAAGTCGTAAAGACAGAAATACAAAAAAGAGGACTAAAATTTTTTAAATTCCAGGGTTGGAGCTGGATTTTACGGGAAAATTAAAATTTCCATGAGATTTCTCTAAGTTTTAAGAGCTAATTTTCAATTACCTGAGTTTTCCCAGGTTTCTCTGCAGGTGTATACACCCTGTTATTTACAGGGCTACCCCAAAAAAAAAAAAAAAAATAATAATGATAAAGAAATAAAAATTCTTATAGATGGCCTACAGGTGCAAATTATTTGAAGCGCACCAGCATCTGAACACTTCATTCAACTGAGTTGAATCACATTTATTTAAACACTTGGATAAGATTAAGTGTTCAGAAAGTTGAGTGGAGTCCCTAAAGATTTTTCAAGCTGTTTGGGGCTGTATTTTGGAGCACATTTACATTATTTTTGACTATTGCTTCCTTCAGTATTAAATTTACTGTCATCCAAGAAACACCGAATTGTCAATGCACACTTTAATGATTTGATAAACTGTTACTTGGGAGACTAACTGGTCTTTTAAAGTGTTGAGAATTTGTCTTCGCGATACCTTTCCAATAGACTAAAAGTAGTCTTAAGAAACTCTATAGTGTATGACATTGCTAATATAAAATTTATACCAAACTGTTTTTGACAGGAAAACAGAAGTGTTGCTACACCTCAAAACTTTAGTGATAACTTATTTGAAATATTCAAAATGGCAAATGCTAAGTTAAATAATTACCAGGTGCAGAGGCTTATTTTTATTTTATGTATGGAATTATTAAGTTCTACATGACACAGAGGAAGAAATATATTATACAAATTTAACCAGGAAGGTAGCAGGGGTATCTAAAAGCTATTAGTTATGTAACTATACTAACAAATCAACTGAAATAGAAGAACCATACTATAAGTTACAAACCTCTGTTCTTGGAGAGTTGCTTGAATTTCAGCTAACCTAACAAGAGCACGTGCCATCTTCAGATCAGCTGAAACTTGTGTACAAGTCAGATTACCTATGGTGTGAGCTTCTTCCCAGTACCGATTTGCCTTTACATAATAAAAGTATGTAGTTATTTTAAGGGTTGCATTCATTAACAGAATAAAAATATATTATAAAAAAATGTGCACTTAAAGACTTATGCAGATGCCTTCAAACAATAAAATAACGTTGATGTAGAGCAACTATAAATAATGATAATTACATTCCCGACAAAACAAAACTTCAAAGTTTGCAACAAAAAATAATTTATCCTAAGACTTTGGAAAGATCTTTTATAATTTTACCAATAAACTGAAAGAAAATGATTAATTTAATTTAAAAATTCTTCAATTTTCTTAAAACAAGGAACAAGTTATTTTTAATTCATTAATAGCTGCATATCTGTTTTTCGCACAGAACGAACTAAATACTTTTTACTAATGTAAATGTCAATTCTACTGTTGCAGACTTCTAAAAAAGAAAAATTATTTGACTCATGATAAATTTTGCCTTACAAGTACTAATTTTGGATGATATACCAGGTAATTGAAAAGAGATGTTAAAGCAATTATCTTTTGAACCATAAGTGATTGAAACATACCTTCAATTAGAAAATTTATTCAAATAATAAACAGCAGCTTTCTGATATGGCAATTTTTTTTACTAGAGGCTGTATGTATGTATATATATATTATATATATATATATATATATATATTAAAATACAAAATTTAATTTTTATGTGGTTCTTCATTTTCTGTCACTTATATTTTGAAAAATGCTCCCTATGTCTAAGAAAATTAATTAAAAAAAAAAAAAAAATCCAATGTCTAAGTGAAGTAGTTAGGAGATATCTAATATTACAACTGATGACAGACACCTGTTATGTCTAAAATTATACTAATTATTTTTTGTTTATTACACTTTTAAAAAACTTATTTATTGACAACCCTGTATACGGCTTCACTAGGATTGGTCCTAACACAGATTGCAGTGATGTTTTCAAAATACAAATCAGAATTTTTATCATTTAATGTTTTATGTGATTTTCGGCATTTCCCCCCCCCCCCCCCTATAATACGTCATAACACCAGAAATAACCCTTGAAGTAAAACAATATTTCCATCATCAGATAGAGGAGAAAATTTTCTTTTAAAAACAGTTTGTTCTGACTATGCAACACAATTTGCAGATTTTAAAGAAAGATCACTTTTGAAAAAAGTTTTTGTAAAATAGTTTTAAAACTGTTGCATCTTTAATTCTAGCCGTCATAACTTATTGATATTTTGATACATGACAAAACATTAACTTTGCCCTCTTTAAAAGGAAAACAGGGAAAAAATAAAAACTCGTACAAAAGTCTCCTAATTTATGAAGAAGGGTTTTGAATTCAATAGCTGCTGCTTAAAAATTTCACAATATCTTGATATTTGGTTGTCTTGTTTGGAAATGCTAACATTGAATATGGCACGTTGGAAAAAATAAATAAAACCATTCTGAAACATGACTAAATTTTTCTAATTGAGATAGATCTATGTCATTTTGATGTATCGAGTTTAAAATCCTTTCGAAACTCAATCAGAATAATGGACTATTTTAAGCATGGCTCCCCCACAAGAGCGGGGCTTGGTGGACTCCTGGATCAAGGGCCCTACCCCAAAGGGACCCCAAGACCAGCCCTATGCAGTTACAATTTTTAATTACTATAATAGAAACTAGAAAAAAAAAAACATTCTGTATATTTTTTATCCAACAAAATTTTAGAAGACTACAGCTAATTGTAGCTTAAAATTTAAAATAACATACTTAACAGTTTATCATACAAGTTTAGTAAAATTGCCATTGTGTGAACTTGTGCATAGTCTCTAACCTTTCTTTCTGAGAGGGACAGGAGAAGCAATAGCCTCGGGCTTTATGGGAGCCCCCATAACTGGATGGATATTTTATCATGTAAAAGGTTTTGTTTTAAATAAGATAAATCAAATGTAATCATTTCTAATAATCTAAAGTTTAGATATGAAACATTCATGTGGTACTTATCTCTTGTCATTTTGAAGTAACAATTTTATAAATGTAGTTTGGACTTATAAAGTTACATTTTAAAAAGAGTATGGGTAAGAAATAACTGTGCAATTTTAATGCAGCACACAGCTTGGGGAGAGGAGAAAAAAAGAGAGAGAAAATGGAGCCTGTTTCCAATCCTGGGTCCAGGGCTTGTAATCAAATGTGGGGGCCATTATTATCTCAAGCAAAAAATACACCACACACGAAATAACTCTGCATATTCTCATTGAACTTAGGAGTAACCATTGATTAAAGTGTTAGATTATATACATCATTTATGCATTTTCACTATTGCATCTTGAAATTATTAGTCAGAATGTTTTTTTATTTTTTATTTTGTCAAATAATAAAAAGTACATTAGGAGACTTTTTACAAATTTTAAAGTAAAACAGCTTTTTGAGTTTAATTAGTCAATTCATGAAGTTTTTTAAGCCATTGCCCTTTTTAAGAAATTGCCAAAAGTTCACGAAACAACGAATGTTTCATCTAGATATTTCTATGATCATAGTCAGATAAAAGAAAAAACTATCTGCTAACTCATAATATCTCGTGATAGCAGAATACATAGTGTATATATGAACATATGTATATGCATATGCACACACATCTAAGCAAAGCCCTTGCGCTAGTGACTGAAAAAATATTTCTTCTGGGTAACTATCCATCTACTTAAAAAAAAACACTAAACCTTAGAATCACCGAAAAAACTATCTGCAAGACCTTTGAATGTATCAGGACACCGTGTGCACCTGCATCATCTGACTGTGGCTATGATATCAACAATATTTTAAGACATTTTGTATCTGTACAGTAAAGTTTCACCAAGGTGTTCCGCAGAATGACTGAGATTACACATCATTCATGATTTAGGAATTAGAAAACAAAATATAACAGCTGTCCACACCATGTGACGTTATTTTAGAACTTAAACCAGAAAGACAAAATTTTATCCTGCAGAAGCACTTTGAAAGCGAATAGATTTGTTTGAAAACACTTTCTATGTTATTTTTTATCTCAAATAACTACGACATAGTTTTTGTGTTATCATTTAGCAGCTTTGCAATAAACAACTCAAGTAAATATCTGTAAGGTAAAATTAATGTCACAAGTCAAAGAACATTAGATTCCTTCTGTATGAAGAAGGGATACGCAGCTAGTATTTATTAATAATAATGAACAAAATTAAGAGTTCAAAAAACAAAATACAACAAACTGTAAAATGTAGTTTGAAAAAGATTAACAATTTTTCTCACAATCATTGTTTTAACAATACTACCCAATGAAGCAGAATGAAGAAATTCTCAACACTTACTTGACGCTCGGCATGGTCAGCTTGCCAACCAACAACATGAGAGATGAGGTCTTCCCTATAGTAGTTAGCTAATGAAGGTGTTAATGATGGGATGGAAGGTTTCAATGCTGCAGTGGCTAGTGAACTTGTCCCTGCAGCAGCATTCAAACTATGTAAACTGCTTACGCTAGATGTTGGACTATCATGACTGCAAGCAAAAAGGTAAAGTATTTATCAATTACGAAAATATAAAGTGCAAAGTTCACTGAACATTTTCAAAATAGTTTTAATTTTTTAAACTACAAATATAACTTTACTTTTTTGTTACAACACCTCCAAATAAAAATCAGATATCAAAAAACATATACAGTCAAACCCCAATTTAGTGCCATCTCGAAATAGCACCAATTATGTCTATGAACAAATCTGACAAATAGGAATTTCAATGTAATGGATCCGTTAAAACACCAACTCGATATATCGTCAGAATTTGGCTAGTGTAACAAATTTTCTAGAAACTACTGGATATGTTTTTTGCATATCTTTCTTTTTCTCTTTGTTAGATTTCCAAAGAGTCCCTTGCCTTCCTATGTATATGTGCTTTCAAAGTCAAATAGTTTTCAGTAGCAACGAATTCTTATTCATTCTCTTTTGAAAACTGAGAACAAGGTGAGAACGATGCTTGAAGAAACCTCTCCTCTTCCAGTTTCTGCAGAGTTCCAGGGAAACGGGGTGCAATGCAAATCTGTCACTAGAAGGTTGGATTAGTTGTTGAATGATCGAAGAATTTAGCAGTTAAATCTGCAAAATAACCAGTGTCTTAATTCATGATGGCAAAAAGAGCAGTTTTTATAGTTTTGAAAAAGCGGGAAATTTGCAAATATAAAGAGAGAAATGTGAATGCATCGCAGCAGCACATCGCAAATCATTTTTCTACATTGTGGAAAAGCCTGTTAGAAGGCACTGCATACGAGACATCCCGAAAAATGGTTAACACCAATGATCTGCAGTTAAGTGTGAAAAAACTGAAAACTGCAAAACACGAAGATTTAGAAGATACCCGTTGCACATGGATACTACAAATGAGTGCTAAAAATACAACTATAACTGGAAACATTATCAGAGAGCAAGCAAAAGTCCTTGGCCAGCAATGGTCATCACAGATTTTGAGTATAGTAGTGGCTGGTTGAACATATTTAAAAAGTGACATGGATTCTCACAGTACATACAAAGTGGTGAGAAAGCAGGAGTTGATGAAGATGTTGTGATAAAAGGTAAGAAATTGAGTGGGCTGATTTAAGAATATAAAGCTGAGGATGTTTACAACATGGATGAAAGTGGACTTTTTATTGCCTGCAGCCAAAGAAAACAATTTCTAATGGGCCTGTTAAAGCTAAAGATTGTGTGTTGCTGGTGTTCTGCACAAATGCAGATGGATCTGATAGAAGAACTCTGGCAGTGATTGGAAAATCAGCTAAGCCCAGATGTTTTAAAATTTTTAATCCTGCACTTTATGTTGATTATGAGAACAACAAGAAAGCTTGGATGACTGCTGCATTAGTTCAAAAATGGCTAGTGAATTTCAACTCAGAAATGAGAAGAAAGAAACGCCATGTTTTAATGATTTTGGATAATGCCCCTTGTCACAAAATATACCCAATGAGCAGAGCAATATGCACATTGAATATTTACCTTCTGACTGTTTCACAGCCTTTGGATGCGGGTATAATAAACTCATTCAAAGCTCATTAGCGAAAGTATCATGCCTGTCGTATTAGTGAAAAAATCAGTCAAGATGATTTTTCTCTAATCCTTTTACGCGATGCTACTCGCATGCTAAAAAAAAGCATGGGATGAAATTTCACCGGAAACTATTGTTAACTGCAGGAAACATACTGGATTAATTAAATCTGAAGGGTTTACTCCAAAGCAAAATATTACAGCACTTCAAGAACTACAAAATAAAATGCACAAATTGAAAGACATTGAGCATTCTCTGTCGGCAACTGAGTATATTAGATCGTGTGTTGACAATATAGACAAAAGTGTTTCAACATTTGAAGATCTGACAATCGATAAAATTGTTAAATCAGCTACCAATCAAAATTTAGATTCATCTGACACTGAATCTGAAGAAGATGAAATGTCACATGTTACATCAGAGGAAGAGAAAACCTGCATTGGGAAGATACGAATTTTTTTAGAAAAACAATGTGACAGATAAAGAAATGCTAAACAATCTCTTAGTTGTAGATAAAGAGATTCAAAAAATTAATATTGAAAAGAAAACAAACTACCATTTTAAAATATTTCCAATAAATTCAGTTTGAGTTTTAATGTAAGTGTGTGTCTGCTATGAACAAAGATATCTATTTTATCAAAGTTTGTTTGTTGTGTTTATTGCAAACCTACATGAGGGGTCGTTAGAACCCCTTAAAACATCATCCACCCTAAAGCGCATTCACATTACATTTGGAAGAAACTGCTGGAGACTCCAGAATGTTAGATCGGTTGCTGCATGAAAGACCTGAGCCCTGGACCCTCACACTTCAGCCATGTTTGGAGTTTATTCTACTCGGACACTTCTTTATATAGGATTGACAATATAAAAAAGTAGGTGCATCTTAATTTCACAGCATCATTTGATAATTTAATTCCAGCAGATTTGAATTATATTACCGATATATTTATTCCATTAGATAATAAATAAAATGCATATGATATTCAGTTTTACAATAGTAATAATATCATATCAAAGTCAATTTTTATCCATCGACATAATCTAATATACCTCCACACTCATTATAGTGCCATAATTTTCTCGAATGGATAGTAGCATTATATTGGGGTTTGACTGTAATCAGAAAATGCTTTACTTTCATAGCCCAAACAAGTGAGCTAAATACACACTAAAGCATGTATATGAAGAGCAAATAATTTTTAAAATCAATATTATTGAACAGATCATTAATCACATATCATTGCAAGGGTACATGTCATCAATAAGTGCTTTCAAAACATAAATCATTAACATTTCCAGAAAGTTTTATCCCTATATATAATAAATTAAAAGATTATATTTTGGAAAAATTCTACTTAATATTTGAAAATATTGAAAAGTTAGTTTGACTTTCCACATATTTTTCGTATAATGAAAATCCCTGGCAAACTAAAAATGTATAATTATTCTTGAGACTACTTTAAAGAAATGGCCAAGCCATAGCAAAGTTTCTTTACTATTACAACCATAAAAAAGGTAGAGTCAGCTGAAAAAGGTTTAAACAGTGAAACTTCTATGAATGACTTAGCTTTATTAAGACACCCGCTGCTCCAGCAACTAATTTTTTAAGACATTAATTTTTTACCTTATTTACTTTAATGTTAAAAGATCCCCTGGAAAAAGCACAGTTAAAAGAGAAGTACTTTCGGAGAGAGGAAAAAGAATTAAATAATCCGAAATTTCAAAATATTTTACTAAAATTTAAAATCTTAAATATATGTTTGTATAATTACTAATGTATTAGAGTATGTAACTCCATAAATAACAAAACAAAAAATATTTTTTAGCATTTTTTTTTTCTTGGCTATCAAATATTTATGCCACCTCTCTTAATGAATGATTTTTCACGAAACACAGATAGTCGCTCACAAGAAGTTTCAATGTACATATATATTAGTCATTTCTATGAGTGTAATTATGCTAAGAGCATAAGGCATCTGGTAATGAAACTTCATTAGCAGTGCAACCTGTTAAGAGAAAATTCGCTTGCATAATAAAAAATATATAAATGGAAACTTAATTGACAGCTAAGAAACACTTTTGAATATTTAATACCATAGTTAAAAAGGTTTTCAAAATGAATGATACTGAAAATTAAAAGGTATGAAGTGGAATACAAAATTGATTTTTTTTTTTTTTTTTTTTAATAATGGTACCACGGTTGGAAGAAAAAAAAAAAAACCTAAACTTTCAACTAAAAAAAAAAAAAAAAAAAAAAAAAAAATACATGCCCAGAAAAAATTTACATGGATTTAAATGGAATGAAAACGATTAGTTTGCATTGAGATTTTTCCTATCAAATACTGAGTTTAAAAAATAAGAATTCAAATGAATTGAATAAGAGAAAAGTTTTCTTGAGGGGTAATTCTGTATGAAACTTTATTGTGTCATCAGATTTGCTTCACACTTTGCAGAATTATTGTTTATAGATAATAAAAATGAATGTGTGTAAACCTGTATCTGGTCGATTATCAGACAAATCTACAGCATGCAGAGCTTTGAAAATTTGCACACATAAGCCACTGGCTTTGACAATGTGCACACGAGTCTCAAAATTTTGAAATTTTAATTACTTTCTTAATTATTAGTCAAAAACTGTTTTTAGGATGCCACACTTGGCAAGTTTTGCCCGCATAAAATGATTTACGCTTTTGAACTAGCAGAAATGCTATTACTTGAATGAAGACTCATGTGCATTTGAAAAACATGAAATGAGATAGAAATTAAGACAGTTTTACACCAAATCTACCTTATATCTATATAATAAAAGTGATTTTTTTGTAAATCTGTATCTGCACAATTGCCAGACAAATCTACAACATGCACAACTTTGAACTTATAAGCCTAATGGCTTTGGCAATGTGTACCTGAGGCTAAGAACTTTGAAAAAACTTTTTAGGTTGACATGCTTGACGAGTTCCTCCAGCATAAAATGATTTATTAAGCAGAAATGCTATTTGCAGAACTGCATGCAATTGAAAAACATGCAAAGGCATGGAAATTAAGTCTGTTTCGTACCAAATGAAAAAACATAAAAATGTTAAGTTTAATTGCCTTCCATAAAGTTAATAAATTTTCTAATTAAATACTAGCCGCCTCTGGCGACCAGTTGGTTTGCCATCTTAATAAATCTTGTGTTTCTCACCAGCTTCATTGTCACTGAAATATCTCAGAGAGATTCTGAATGGAATTTAAAATTAAGATGGTTACAAACATGGGCAGCTCTAGGGTAAGTAGCACCCCTGTTAACGAAAAAAAGGCTCCTCCATTTAATGCTCTTAGTTTTTCAGTTCGACATGACACCCCAGACATGGGTGTAATATATTAGAAATAGGAGGGGGAAATGACATGCAGAAAAATGCATAATTCAAACTGAATGAAAGTTTCAAAAACTTTGTTTGTTGATAATCTTGTTATCGATGATTTAACTAATAATGAAATTCCTGAGAGTGAAAATACTGATTTTAGTAACACTGAAGTTAATGTGAGCAAAAGTAATGTTCTTTGCTAAAACCAAAAGTGTTAATAATGCTAATAATTTAATAATACCCAAAAATGTTCTGAAAAATACTAGTGCTCTAGCAAGAGAATTTTTGTGCATTCAACCAAACAAGGCAATCACCAATGCATGCCAATTTTATGAGTTCTCACGTCTCTTTTTCAGACTTTGAAAGTTTTATTGGGTCGTTTGACGGCAGCAAATTAGAAAGAATTGAAGCTTGGCCAGAAAATTTTAAAGATGCCGCATGTTTGCTATATCTATCTGAGCTTCAAAAAATAATATTTGCCAAACGCTGTATGCAGGGAAGCGCTAAATTGTTCCTTGCCAGTGAATTGAAAATTCATACTTATGAGAAATTCAAACTTATGCTTTTTTAAAAAATGAGATGTCATGAGACAATTTATGAATATTTTTTGAATCTGAAATGATTAGCCAATAAAGGCAATGTCGAAGATGCCACATTTATGAAATACGTAATAAATGGTATCAACGAAGATGTGTAAAGAAAAGCTTGTCTGAACGGATGGTAAAGTTTAACTGAATTTAAGTGCAGGTTAAAAAATTTTCAGCAAATACAGTTAAATGAATGAAAATATGAAATTCTTAAATATAAACTTGAGCTAAAAAATGTATGATACTAAAATTAAGCCTAATTTCGAAAATACTAAAATACCTGTTTTGCCCAAAATTTGTAGTTTTTCCTGCAGTATCCTGTGACATAAGTCAAATTTTGTAAACATAAAGGAATTAAATGTTTTGCTTGTAATTCTTTTGACCATAAATCTAGTAATTGTGTAAAACATCTGTAACATCGAAACTAAATCAGAAGCTGTTCAGTGTAAAGAGCAAAAACTTTTCACTTGGGGGGAGAAAAATAAAAAAAAAAAAAAAAAAAAAAAAAAAAAAAAATTCCATTCTAAATATCCCCATAAACTCTTTTTGATACAGGCAGCAAAACAATTATAAAAGAAAACCGCTCTTAAAAATTAAATATTCAATACGACTTTAAGATCTGTACCTGTAAACCAAAACATTTGCAAATACCACTAGTGAAATTAAGAATAGTGATATAATTAATGCTTTTGAGAATAAATTAAGTGAATATGAGAAGGTTTTGAATCAGTGTAATCTAAATTTTGAAACATTGCTAAAGGAAAATATTGATTTACGAGCAGAATTGTCTGAATTAAAATTGAAACTAAAACATCAAGCAACAGAATTCAAAAACCAGGAACATGAAATGGAAGTAAATTTTGTACAAAAAATCAAAATATCTTTTAAAGACAGTAACATATGTAAAAAAGAGAATAATTAATGTAAAGAAAACGATACCCCACAAATTAGAAAAGACAGTCCAACATGCGAGAAACGTTTGAGAATGCTTATTACGAACACTAACAACTATTTCATCTGAAAATAAAACAAAATCTGCTTTAAAAAAATCATAGTACAGAAATTACGGAAATAAAAATCAAGAATGAGAAACCCTGTGCCGATGTGAATGCTCAAAAAATTAGAACAAACAGTTTCAGAAAAAATTGGCAAATAACACGAGTACTTATCAGAATGAACACTCCAAATATTACACACATCTCAAAGTGCGACCAAATTGGTCTACAAGTTGAAGTGAAGATGGCACAAGCTGTTGACTTCGCGGAAAAATGGTAGACCGACATCACCTACTAACGTGTTCTAAAACGATATGGTGATATGGTTCTTCACACAGAATTATTTGTATACAGTTTCTGTAATAAGTTCAGTGTATTAAGATAACATATTTTGAAGTAAAATGAATAATTAAATGAATAAATGAATTCTGTTATTTTATTAAAATGTCATTAATCAACATTCCTGAATTGGCGGTTTCCAAGAAGACAGAAAAAAATGGCTAAAATTAAGCTGTAGCATGCACTAATTTTTAGCGCAATAAATGAACCCTTTGCGGGCCTGAAGAAACTGCATTCCCTACAAGTGAAGTGTGAACAAGACACAGGGAAGAATATCGAAGATAGAACTTTCAAGAGTATGACGAGGGGAAAAAGTCAGATAACGTATTGTTTTATATAATGACGTTTATTCAGTTAGATCGTACTTTTTTTCATTGTCATTTTTTTTGTGTGTGTGTGTGTGTAAATATAATTATAAAATGTTAATTGGAGTTTTTTTTATAAATTGAATTTGAACACCCTAGCAACTTTGGGTGCTAGGGTGTTCAAATGACCTGACTCCCCACTTTGAACATGTAAAGTGGATTCCTTTTCAAATCACAGAATTAGAGTGTAGAGTGCTGTGATAGCTATGGTTACTAATAAGAGATTACAATTTGGCACCAATTCAATCTAGTCGGATCCGGGCTCGATCACCATCAATCTGGTAAGACTAGCCACATGAAAATGATTTCACTTTCATTCCAAAATTAAATGTATAAAAGATGTTTAAGTGAGTATATGATAAAGTTTATAGAAAAGGCCGTTTATTTCTTAGGAAATCCACTTTACATAATTATCAACTAATAATAAAACAACAATTACAAATAAAATCAATAATGAAAATCTATATCTATAATAACTAGTAAAATTTTAATCTTCATATTATTATACAGGATGTCCCAAAAAGGTGGTAACGGGCTTTAATTCTTTATCTATTAGAGATAAGTGGGCAGTGTAAATTGAAATAATGTTCAAAATAAGATCAGAAATAAGACTCCAATAAGAGAAAATTCCTCTTGTATATTCTCAAGTTACACTTTTCAAAATTTGTATACGACCCCCATACCAACAAATTCCCAATTGGTAAAATGTGCCCCATACACTAATGAGGTGATATACCAAATTTGAGACTTTCCTCATACAACGTCCCAGTGATATCTAAAGAAAGGTGATCAGGGACTATACTTGATTTTGAATATAAATGCTAGAGTGGAAAAAGATTCTTTCGTAATTACTGTAAGACCCCTGAAATGCAATCATTCGACATGATTTTTTCACTTCAAGAGCCATTAACAAGTGGTATTTTGTATATCACCTCATTATTGTATGGGGCACATTTTACTAACTGGGAATTGTTTAGTACAGGATTTGTAGAGAAATTTAAAAAGTGTAACTTTTCGAAAAGTTAACGAGAGGAATTTTTTCTCAAAGGAGTCTTGTTTCTAACCTTATTTTGAAATTTTTTCAATTTACACTGCCCACTTATCTCTAATATATAAAAGAATTAAAGCCCATTACCACCTTTTTGGGACACCCTGTATAATAGCAGTAAAGACTCACCGTAATGAGTGCGTACTGCTGTCAGAGCCAGGTGAAGTTCTGTCTCTATCAATTACTTCAGTTTTACCATCCGGAAACTGAGCAGCAGCACCAGTAGAATTTACTTGGTAGGAAGGGGTGGTGACGGTGGTAGTGTTAGGTACACTAGGAGCCGAAGATACTACAGGGTGATGATTTACCTGATTCTGAGACTGTGCAGGAGAAGCTGAGGGTTTACTCACATGAGAATCTGAAATCAAAAAAGATGCTGGAAACTCACCTGTGTGCTTTATCTTTCCTGCATTACCATTTGAAAACAATAGGAGAGAAATAAGACCAATGATTAATTTTAGCAATCATTCTCTCAAAAACATGCATACAAACATGTAATACATTAATGGCAAGTTTTTAAAAAATGTCTATATAGGGCAAAAATTATGGACAAAAATCAGCTCTAAGATACATTTTTGGAGTAAATTTGGCTTGGAAATCACAGTAAGTTAACATTTTATGAGCATTTTTATACTGACGCCACATTTTACGTTAGCCTTTACATTTTACCTTTCATCACATATTTTAACAATGGCTCATACACAGTAATGCATTGTAGTGAATATGCAGACTTTCACAGAGAAAAAGGTGGTAGTGCAAAACTTCAGATAAATTTTAGTCACCTGATGCTTCCAAGTGTTACCAGGAGGAGGTCTGTAAACCTGTAAGGAATGAAGAACTTCATACGATTGCAACTGCCATACAGGATCCAACAGCTGGATCTAGCAGTGCTTGGGCAATATTCAGGCTACTGGATATGTCATATTCCACAGTATGGAAAATGATGTGCACACTGCTAAAATGTTACCTATACAAAATCTGTCATACTCAACTGCTATTTCAAGGAAGTGCAGGAACTTGCTTGGACTTTCCTCTAATGTTCCTAACTTGCATGGAAGTCAACAAATCATGGCCTGTGAACACCTTGTGGAGTGATGAGGTGCCATTTCATCTGAATGGAGCAGTAAACAAGAAGAACTGTTGGATCTGGGCTTCTGAAAACCCTCATGTGTTTTAAGAGATACCTTTGCAGCACTCTGCTGAAGTAACTGTTTTGTGTGGCTTTACCGTCTCACTCATCACAGGTCTCTATTTTCTCGAAGGGAACACGTCAATTTGTCACAAAACTTGCTCTGACAATGCTGAGAGGTATCAAATATTTCTGCTGAACTTTGTTGTTCCCCAACTTCAACAGCATGGATGCCTTTAATCTACTAGACCGGGTGATTCAAAATAGATCTTAGGGCAATTATTTTTTAAGCCATAAGTGATTGAATTATACTTCCAATTATAAAAGTTTGTCAAATTAAGAGTAGATTTCAGATATGGTATTTTTTAACGGGGGTTGTATACATATTAAAATACTAAATTTCATTTTTATATGGTCCCTCCTTTCCTAACCTTTATATTTAAAAGAATGTTGCTCTTTGCCTAAGAAAATTAATAAAACAAATGCCGTGTCTCTACGGGGAATAGTTTCCGAGATATATGAATTTGAAAATTTTGGCACTTGTCGCCAAGCAATAAGAGGATGTCTCCAAAAAATGTAATTACTTTTCAAATGAAGTTAATACGTGTTAATAATCACTCGATAGACACAGTTGACTTCTGAAATCCTAACTTAGCTATAATTTTCCTATAATGCACGTTTGGCAGCTTTTAGTGAAAGTTACCACGCTATAGTAACCCACATCATTATTTTGTCATTCCCCTTTACACTTTAAAATTCCTTCTCTAGAAGCATGACGTAATTACTAGATGACCCCCCTAAAAGACTCAATTATTGCTAATTTCATAATGCTGTACTGATCCATTCAGGTAAAACTGTACCTGTTAGTTTCACATGTTTGAATGAGTTTAATTCCCTTTCTCAACAATGGGATCATTATTTAACTTTTATGAACTCATAATTGGTCCCCTAAAGTAAAGGTTTTTTCCATGGAGTTACAGATAAGGAGAACAAACGCCATGCTATGAAAATAGCCCAGCTTCAGTTGAGGCTGGGGATGGATTGATGAGGAGATTATCTGATGCTACCATCTAGCAGCAATAGTTGCAAACAATGTCAAGAAAACTTAATACACAGTTTAAATAGCTACAAAATCTAGAGGATTACCACAAACTGTTTAAATATGTATGCATAACTTTGATTATTTTTAAAAGCGTTATTATATTTTATCAATTTTGAAATATAAATAAATAATTAATAAAATTGATACATCGCCTCCTAAATTCTGGAAAAATTTCTTTTGATAACTATTGCCGATAGATCGCAGCAATAGATAATCTCCTAATATATTGATCCCATGCCAATCCTCAAGGTCCGTTTTTAGGGAAGGAATCCCATTGCTGATGTAGGTTCTTTCCAATCTAAGTCCTTTGTTTTTTCGCTTGAAAACCAAAGCCAACACAGCAGGTAAAGAGGTGTAAGTCATCATTTTTAAAAATAAATTTTTTACCAACTATTTCACGTAGACACGGGATTTGTTTTATTAATTTTTCATTGGGCAAAGAACAACATTCTTTTAAATATAAAGGGTAAGAAAGGAGTGACCGTATAAAAATTAAATTTCATATTTTAATATGTATACAACCCCCAGTAAAAAAAAAATGGCATATCTGAAAGCTACTCTTAATTTGACAAACTTTTCTAATTGGAAGTATGTTTTGATCACTTACAGTTTAAAAAAATAATCGACTTAACATCTATTTTGAATCACCCGGTATTTATGTAGGATCGAGCAAACCTATCATATTAGATTACAGATACAGAAATCCTACGACAGCATTTTATACTAAGGACCGAGTATTTAGTTGAGCGTTTCCTATGAAGTAGTCAACTCGTTCACCTGATCTGAACCTTTAAGATTTTTGGTTGTGAGGTTAAAGAACTTGGTATACCAAGGAAATGTGGATAATCTAGCCACTTTGAAGGATCGAACAATGTTGTACATCAAGAAAATTAATGGAGATCTGTTGCATTCTACTAAGGAATGCTGTTCAGAAAATGCACTTTTTGGAACATCATCAAGGAAAACATTGAACCACAGATGTCAATATAATAGTAATGTTAACTTTCTGTACTTTCTATGACTATTTTACTCCAAAAATGGAACTTACCACTCCGTTTTGGCCTTGGAGGCAGCAATCCAAATTTGTCTTAAAATCAAAACTCTATGGCCTATTTAATATTTACTGCAAATTTGGTTCAGTTTGACCAGTTGCTATTGGCCTCTAAATACTTCTACAGTAAAAGCTCGACTATCCGGAAAGCACGGGAAGCGTCGAATGCCGGATAAGTGAAAATTCCGGATAGTTGAGCTTGTAAAAAAAAAGATAGAAACATTCGCCGGCAAAACCAGAGGGGGAGGAGAGAGGGGCATTATGCGTGTGCATACTGCTCAATTTTTATTTATGCAGTTTTGTAACAAGATTTTAATTGAATTTATGCTAATGCATGTTATATTGCAGAGTTTAAAGATCTTACAAGACTTATTATAATATGTCTTTGCATCCTTGGGAAGATTAATAATAAATTAAAAGTAAGAACACCTGCCAATTTTCAATGCTTAAAAGCTTTACACCAAGAGAGTGATAAAATAATAATAATAAATAGAGTGTTATTTCCTGCCCCCCCCCCCTCCTTCCTCTTCAGTTTCTGTTCAGAGATAACATAGTCAAATCATTGGAATGCTTAAGCCGGAAAGTAGGTCACGAATCACTACATTTAAATAATCTGCAATCAGCATTTCTGCTATGTGTTTATTTTAGCACGAAAGATGAAACATAACATAGTTCTGAGTTAATCATTCAAAAATATATAAAAGCACTTTTTGAAAATAATGTAAACATATTGCTATAGTAATGAACAGTATGATCACTGTTTTATCTCCTTGTTGTCCCTTCTGTGCTTGCAGACACAACAGTGAAATGCTGTGTTTTTGTAATAATTTAGGCTGTTTTTCTTTCCTATTTTTAAACAAGCCATTGTAATTTATAGAAATACTAGTATTCTCTGGTAATTGGAAATTTGCACCTGTTGCCACCGTACTGTTTGGACAGCTGGAGAGGAGGGGCCACCGTACTAATCAATCTTTTGAGAAGACACAAAAAAGAAATAGAGGGAAGCTGAAAATTTTCCGGTTACTTGAGCTTTCCGGTTACTTGGATGCTGGATAATCAAGCTTTTACTGTACTTTAAATATGGCCAACCCTTATATATGCAATTTTTCGACAGCACAGACTGATATAGACGTACTCTAAAAGAGCTAAATGAAATTTCCCTGTAATATGATGCTGTGAGTTGTTATCATCAAGTTTATGTTGTGTGTATTAGTAGTAGATTGCATCATGTAGCTAATCATTAAATGGGGGTTGAATATTTTCCTTTGAGAGGCTGATGTTCCATCAGTCTACCATGAGTCAATGATCGTCCAATAGCCAAGTCTGTGTTCAACAATTACATGGTAATAAAATAAAAATTTTGGAACAATCAATGCATATTTGCAGCAGTTAAAGCATAGATAACATTATGTATACTATTTAGTGATACTAATAAACAAAAGCACAAATGACAATGAACACTAGGAGTTCTTAATGAGGTGCTGTGGACCTACTGACATCCCTTGATGAAGTATTTCGCAGTGAACTGCCCAGACTTGGGAATTTTGCATAGCACAGTGCTTCTGATTAAGATCGGTGGCAAAATTTTTTGTCTACACGCCTCACACTCCAAGAAACCTTAATGTGCGCTATAACAGTTTAACAGTAACTGATTCAGTTATATTAAAACTTACCTGTTGCTTGTGTCAAATTAGTAACTTGTTTGGTAAGCTGAAGTGCTTGTTGTATTGTTCTCAAAGCTAAAAAGAAAGAATATTTCAGTTTTTTTTTTTCTTTTGATTCAAAAGTATTTTACAAATCAGATCAAACTGATAAAAACTGAACAGAGAAAAATACTCAAGACCATGTGAAAGGAAATCTAAACGATGTTTAGCATAAACACTTAATAACAAATAACTAACAGATGTAATATTGTATACAACAAATTTTGCTTTTCTTACTATTTTCTAGAAGAGAAACATATGTAAGTTAGCCTTAATTTCAAAGTCATATACTCAATCAATGCACAGACATAATAAATTATATACAGTCAAACCCCAATATAATGCCACTATCCATTCGAGAAAATTATGGCACTATAATGAGTGCGGCTGAATATCGAATTATATCGATGGATAAAAATTAACTATGATATGGTATAATTACTATAGTCAAACTCAATATCACAATGCATTTTTATTTAAATTATCTAATGGAATAAATATATCGGTAATATAATACAATTCTGATGGAATTAAATTGTCAAATGATACTTATGAAATTAAGACGCACTTACTATTTTATATCATCAATCATATATAAAGAAGTGTCTGAGTAGAATAAACACTAAACATTGCTGAAGTGTGAAGATCCAGGGTTCAGGCCTTTCGCGCGGTGACAAATCTAACATTCTGGAGTCTCCAGCAGTTTTCCAGATGTTACGCGAATGTGCTTTAGAACCCCTTAAAAAATCCACTCTAAGGACCCCCTCATGTAGGTTTGAAATAAACACAACAAACTTGCATAAAATAGATATTTTTGCTCATAGCAGACACACACTTACATTAAAACTCAAACTGAATTTATTAGAAATATTTTTAAATGGTTGTTTGAGTTTTCCTTTCAATATTGATTTTTTAAATATCTTTCTACAACTAAGAGATTGTTTAGCATTTCTTTATCTGTAGCATTCTTTTCTAAAAAAATTTGTATTTTCCGAATGCAATTTTTCACTTCCTTTGATGTAACATGTGGCATTTCTTCATCTTCAGATTCACTGTCAGATGAATCTAAATTTTGATTGGTAGCTATGTACTCTGATAATGTCTTTAGTTATAGTTGCATTTTTAGCACTCATTTGTAGTATCCATGTACAAAGGGCATCCTCTAAATCTTCGTGTTTTGCAGTTTTCAGTTTTTTCACACTTGACTGCAGATCGTTGGTGTTAAAAAATCCCTGAAAAATCCATTTTTCAGGATTTTTCAAAATGTCTTCTATGCAGTGCCTGCTAACAGGCTTTTTCCACAATGTAGAAAAAGGATTTATGATGTGTTGCAACGATGCATTTACATTTCTCTCTTCATATTAGCAAATTTCCCACTTTTCGAAAACTATTAAAACAGCTCTTTTTGCCATCATGAATTAAGACACTGGTTATTTTGCAGATTTAACTGCTAAATTCTTCAATTATTCAACGGCTAATCTAACCTTCGAATGACAGATTTTGCATTGCACCCCGTTTCCCTGGTCGAAAACTGAAGGAGGAGAGAGGAGAGGTTTCTTCAAGCACTCTTCTCACCTGTTCTGTTTTCAAAAGAGAATGAATAGGAATTTGTTGCTACTGAATACTGTTTGACTTTGAAAGCACATAGAAGTAGGAAGACAAGGGACTCTGGAAATGTAACAAAAAGTTTAAAAAGAAAGATATGCAAAGAAACATATCCAGTAATTTCTAAAAAATTTTTTACACTAGCCAAGTTTTATTCTAGCAGTATATCAAGTTGGCACTTTAACGGATCCATTACACTGAAATTCCTATTTGACAGATTAGTTCATACACAGAATTGGCAGTTAAGCGGAATTGGTGCTATTTCGAGATGGCACTAAATCGGAGTTTGACTGTAACTTAATTATTCACTCTTATTTTCTGATTTTGATTATATTTTATCAGTTAAACAGATACAGTTGTTTTAAGTACTTAATAAGTTTTGAATTTGCCCCCCCCCTCCCATATCAAGAAAACATAATTAATGGCATTTATTTCATATCTTTTTTTATTTAAAATTTCAGATTTAATAAATGAACTATTATATAGCTGCTATGTCAGGTCTATAGGTCAGCTCCTTGTCTACATTTTAATACTTTTAATGAAATATAAAGCTTTACATCTAATTATCAAATAATTATTTTATTTAAATAAATAATTGAAATTCTCAAATAATTAAGCAAACTTCCGATTTTCTCACAACATTAATACTTATCAATTACAGATATTGTTTTTAAAACTGATGCGAAACTGGACCAAACGGAAAACAACAGAAAGCTTAAAAAAAAAAAAAAAATGGGGTGGGGGTGGGGGGTGGACTAATAATTGCGTATATTCAGTTCAATTAACTATACCCAAAAACTGTAATTCATTGGTGCGCTATTCACAATCGTCACCAATTAATAATATCAAAATATGTGAAAATGATTCAAGTATCGCTACTGATTACAATAATAAAATTACCTGTAAATAATTAAATTCATTTAGTTTGTATTTTTATTAAAGGATTGCTCACATGGAACAATATCGCTATCGTATGTAATCATTGTTCATCTTGTGTCGGTTGTTGCCAAGTTCCTGATGCAGCACACTACATCAATTGCTTAGAGTTATTGCTACAACCAGGGCTCCCGGTAGAGAGCAAGCACTCAGTGCTGCCGACAGTAGGAAGATGGCATCCTGGACCACTTATTAGATTCTACCCGCAAACATTTGTTGCATGTCAATATGTATGCTAATACCGTTACAGTGTGAGCACCACTTAATCCTGTTTTTTTTTTTTTTTTTTTTTTTTTTTTTTTTTTAATATGGTAAAAGCTCAATTATCCGATAACCAGGCATGAAAGCACAAAACAGCAAAAAAGACTGAACTTTGCTGCGGATTATACAGAACAAATAAATTATTATGCATTTAACACATTACCTGTTATTCTTTTATATGTATTCATTATTAAATTAACTAATATTCATTATATCATTGTATTCAGTATAACTAAATTCATTAAATTAATTTAAATACTAAATCTCAAACGCATCAATGACGTTGAAAAAGACTGAATTCAGTCAAAACACTGAAAACTTTCATGCCTGGATAACTAAACAACTACAAACCTTTAACATTTGTATTTTTGAGAATCACCTGTAAAATGGACAGCAAGCAGACTTTCGGTGTGGGGGTCATCGGAAAGAATGTCAAACACTTTATTCTTTACCGGATATATTAAATTTTCGTTCCAACTCTAGCTTCATGATTGGCAGTCTTTTTCAAAAACATATGGTAACTTGAAAATCTGTTCTCATTATCTAGATCTGCATATTCTAGAATGCCCAATGAAGAAAACATTGACTTGCAAGCTTTTGAAATTCAAAGTGTAAAATAAAGCGCTAACAACATTTCTGATGATTTTTTCCAAATATTTCTTGAATGACATTTTAAATGATTTTAACAGCACACAAGCAGCATTTTTAACGCTTTTCAAAAATTAAACTAATGAAACACTTATGTTTTATCGATATACATATTTTAAATAGTGTAAAATATTAAATTTTATCTATATAACACACATATGAAAAAAAGTTAAAATTTAGTTTTTTCTAATGCATAGAAAATACTGTAAAATTACACCCAAAAAAGGTAGGAGAGGAAGAAAAAAACATATAATGCCAAGTTTATTCTTTGATTGCTTTCATTAATGTTTTCATTCATATTCAAAACATCTTTTGTCTCAATTTCATTATTATTTGTTTTGTATCGTTTCAATTTATATTGGAATCTGTTCTCTTCAATGAAATTTTCTTCTTTATAATTTTACAGTAAAAAAAGGAGTTAAAAAAAAATTTTAAATTTGAAGTAAGAATCAATTTTTAGTCTTATTATATTTGGGGCTGAAATAAAATGTAAAAGCAAAAATATTCATGACAAATGGCAAAAGATTGAAAACAAAATTTTTCCTACCTAAAATTTTAATGAACAAACATTTGAATTGGTCGAAAATGGGTGGTGGTGGGGAGGGGGAGGGGAGCTGGAAATTCGGCAATCTTCAAATAAATAAAATCGCAGAATTCCGTGGGAAACTCATGTATAATATAGTTTAAGAGATTTATTTTTTTTTTTAACACTAGGGGCCAAAGCCCCTAGACTCACTATGTTCACTTTTCAAATGGGGCATTCTCCCCTAATAAGGCTTATTTGTAAAAAAGGCATGACTGACAAAATCAAACAATTGGATCTGATAGAATGTTAGTGAGTTACACATTCCTAGGCTCTTACATGTTTCTAGGAACAATTTCACACTATTTTTAATTGCGTAAAACCTATGGAACACCTTACATATTTGCCATCCGTGATGATTTTTCATAATTTGGCAACTTATGTTTATGTACAAATAATAATTATTTCTAAGAACAGTGTTTCATATGTTTTCTTTGATAAAAACTATGGAACAGCTAAATCTATCTGGCAACTAATGGCAATTTTTCATTATTTAGGGATTTACACATGCTCAAAGCCGGTAATCATTGTTCATGTAAGGTTACTGTGAAAACAGTTATCCATACATTCATATACATAACAGGCATGAAAGCACAAAACAGCAAAAAAGACTGAACTTAGCTGCAGATTATACAGAACAAATAAATTATTATGCATTTAACACATTACCTGTTATTCTTTTATATGTATTCATTATTAAATTAACTAATATTCATTATATCATTGTATTCAGTATAACTAAATTCATTAAATTAAATACTAAATCTCAAACGCATCAATGACGTTGAAAAAGACTGAATTCAGTCAAAACACTGAAAACTTTCATGCCTGACAATCCTTTGCAGATTGGTTTATTTAGCACCGCAAAATATATCATCTTGCCACACGGGCAAATAACCAATCTGTACTTGCTATTATGGCATGGTTAACACCTTTAAATATTTCTACAGGTGGCCAATACCCAAGCTGAAACTAACCGGCATTACTATCATCTGCATTTGAATTATTTTTCATTTTCAAAATACTGGGTGATAACATTTAGGAACACACATAGTATTTAGATTTACCCTGCTAGAGATAGCATTTTTGCAGATCATAACTGATGTCAAAATGGCACTTTTTAAATCGATCAATAATTATTATTAGAAAAAGTATTAGAAAAACGAATTGGCGTCAATTTTAAACTCCTGTTATCTAAGAGAACTTACTATTATTTAAAAATTGTGAACTTTATGTAACACACTTTGACTTATTTATTTCCCTTATACCATTTTTATGCCAAATTAAAAAGTAATTCTACCTCATGTTTGTTAAATTCATGCATGAATTGCTTTGTTGGAAAGGCATGAATGATTTTACACTGGATAAAATTGCCAAGCCTGGCAACCATTATGTTGTATTTTCAGTTTTTTATTAATATCTTCTAAAATGATTGGAATTTTGAATTTAAGTCAGCTTATCGGCTTTCCCAGAATTTTCCAAATCTGTGGACACCTTCGTCGGAACTTAAATCCCTATGGTTTTGGAGGAGATGCAGAACAAGCTATTGACAGTGACGGCGATGGCAGTGACCTTTACTATTTTTTTTAGAATAGAGAAAATGTGGGCCGCAATTTTATTTAAAAAAAAAATCTTCAAAAATCATTAAGAAGTGTTAAAGAAGACAAGGATCTTGCATAAATTTAAATATCTGTAAAAAAGCACAAGGTTTACACCAAAAGCATAAAAGCAATCTATTTATAAAATATGATGGAGTGAAAAGGGGAATTTAAAAGAGAGAAAACAGCAAATAAAAAAAAAATAAAGGTAGAGACCAGAACGTTGGCATGAAAAAAACTTACACCGAAACTTAAAATTCAGCAAATTCATTACTAAGCAAAATACGATTTCTGCACATAAATATTTTGTTTAAAAATATCGGCATAAAGAAAAGGAAAAGTCGGCTTGATTTAAAAAAACTATACAAACCTTTTTAACATCAATTATTTATCAAAATAATACTAATACCACATCAATTTCAAAGTTTTGTTTTTCCCACCTGGCAACATGCTTCGGCGTTCCCACACGAAACAACCAAAACAAGCGGCTAAGATCGGAAATGTGTGCCATGAAGGACAAAAAAAAAAACAAAAAAAAAAAAAAAGGGGGGGGGATAAGTTACACATTTCAAACATTACACAAAATATTCATCTGAAATGTGGTTATAGTAATCATAGATCGCTAGTACAAGAAGTTAGTTTAGATTATTTTCAAATCATAACACAATAAAACTCTCCCAACATATTGTTTAGAGAAATGTATAAAATCTACT
This sequence comes from Cheiracanthium punctorium, assembly GCA_038373885.1. Taxonomy (NCBI): domain Eukaryota; kingdom Metazoa; phylum Arthropoda; class Arachnida; order Araneae; family Cheiracanthiidae; genus Cheiracanthium; species Cheiracanthium punctorium. The sequence continues at coordinate 487,419 of JAWZYV010015971.1, read as the reverse complement.
TCGCAAGACAAAAGGTGTACTAATTTGGTCACTGATCTCGGGAATCATTGCAGAATGAAAGATGCAGATTTTGGAAGGAAATATTTTAAACCTACTTGAAACAAAAATGAAAGTGTGGTGGAGATACATAGACGATACTTTTGCTCTACTTCTGATATTAAAGGTTTACATGAAGAAATAAACAGTTTTGACCAAAACATACAGTTCACTTATGAAAAAGAATTTAAAAAAAATATTAACTACTTTGATGTGAAAATTTTAAGAAAAACTTCAAATGCTAACCACTGTCTTACGGAAATCAACCAACATTAATATTATTCCTAACTTTAAGTCGAACACAACTTTTAACTATAAAATTTCAGTAAAACAGGCTTACATTAATAGAGCCATCAAAGTATGTTCAAATTACTCCCTCCTCCAAGAAGAAATTAACTTTCTAAAGAAACAATGCAAAGAAGCTGACTACCCAAATAACATCGTAAAATCACGTAAAGGGAGACTCAAGAAATTAAACTTAATCGAAAATGCCCCAAAAGCTAAACAACAATTCATCAATGCCAATTCTTTCTGCAGGGGAGCAGGAACTAAAATATCAAACTCTGTCTTAAAAAACAATATTAAAATTCCCATAAAACCCAACAGAAATATTTTCAAAAGAATTCGATCGGATAAAGATGCAGTTAACGGATATGACATCCCAGGAGTTTATAACATAGAATTTACTAATGAAGAAATGAGTTCCTCGAAATCATGCATCGCCGTTACAAAAAGAAGAATAAGTGAATGATTAAAAGAACATAAAAACGACTTAAAATTCGGAAAATTCTAAACTGCATTATCCTGTTATGGCATGCCCCAAACAACAAAATCAGTAATAGATTTCAATAATGTGAAGAAATTATCTAATTACAATAACCATAACTAAGGATTTTTACATGAAGCCTTAGAGATCTTAACTGCAAACAAAACCTTTAAAGGTAAGACGCATGTACAAATAGATGAGGGGTGGAGAAGACTTATAATGACAAGGAAGCAGAACCAAAACAGCACACACCTTGAAGACTGCTATGAGAGCTAGCCAAAGTACTTTTATGACTTTAATGTTCTAAACCATTTTAAAAAGTGTTTTTTAATAAAAATGTTAATCGTAATAATGACAAACAGTTATATTTTATTCATATAAGGATCCAATTTTTTAGATTGAATGTCATAACAGTACTGGAGGGGGCCGTTAATTACTTATACTAAATGATACAAGGAAATTTTAATTGTAGTGAACTGGAAATAATAATCAGTACAATGTTCAATAAAAAATTAATACGATATACTATGCAAAAGATTTTATTTGTCAGATGTATGGATATGAACTTTTTATGTTTTAGAAAAGAGGAGACTTCCATAAATTAATCAATTATTTCAGTAAGACGCTTCTTTTAAGGCACTGACTTCAAGTCTGTAATTCTCTCCAAAAAATGAGATGAGGTTTTCTAGCAAAAAAACGAAGACCCCCAAAGTATTTGGAGAAGTTATTCTGGTATACAGACAGTCCAATAAGTTGTAAGTCCAATCTTTATTGGTTAAAATGATATGTTGGCCAAAATTATTTGGGAGTTTTGGATTTAGATCTTGTGTGATGTTTTGAGCATATCTGCTATAACAGTGAAAATGTTTCTACAAATACACAAGCTATAATAAGTGTGAAAATTTGAAAATTTAATCATCATAACATAATTGTTACATAACAGCATTGTTAGCACCCCCTACCTCCATGTCACAAACTGTCGCAATTTGTTACCCCTCTCCCCCTAAAGCATTACATAATTTATGGATGCCCTAGACTTTGGCAAAAATGAAATCATTTCCCTAGATCTGTAGTACCCATCATTAGCTTCATTGTGATAACATCCTGCATATTCATGAGACACTCAACACAAATCTGTCATTCATTCTTAAAACATACAATTACACAAAACAGATATTTATATGAAGGAAAAAAAAAATAATAAAATAATGGTAATTGAGTGTGCATACCCCCCCCCCAATTTTATTAACTGGAAAAAATCTAACTCATCACAATTAACGCAGTCAATCAAAATACTACTATGTAATGGCACCAAACCAGAGTCTGAGTATGGACTTCTGCTGCTGCTGAAGATCGATGTTTTTCGATTGAAACATGTACACAGTTTGATATAAATATGTTTTATATATGTGTTATTTTACAAAGATTTAATTATTTTACATTTCAGTTTAGAAAAGGTCAGAAAATTGAAATGGAATTTTAAAAAATAGTTCTTATGGGTAATAGCACTAAAACCCCAGAAAGCATAAAAGAAAATATTAGGCAAGTCTTGTGATTGACAGTTCTTTTACCTGTAGTAAGATAATACATATTAAAGGAGTAATCAAATTTTTTTTGCCTATTTAACCCAGCTCATTTGTTTAAAAACACTGATTACCAATGACCTTTGATTAATAGACTTTTTCTTCAAACTCTAGTATAATGCAAATGTTACACTATCATTGTACCAAGGTAATCCATACATATTAGTTTTTGAGCAAAGAAATAAATAACAGCTTTTATAGTTATTAGAGAAAGGGAAACACTACATTAAAATCTTAAATGTAATTTTACTTTTAAAAGAAGGCATGTGTATATAAAGACACACAAATGCACAAAAAGAGACTAATAGTATAAACTAATAAACTGAAGGTAAGCTACCATGAAAGTTGATTTTTTTAAAACATTGAATAGTGAAAGCCAAGTTTAGAAAATGTAAAGAAAAAAAAATCAATGAAAATACGAAACAGCTTTTAATGTAGGAGAAATAAGGCAATGAAGCACACACCCAAATAGACAAAACTTTTAGAAATTACTTAAAAGAAAAATAACTCTAAACAAAAAGACTGAAAAACAGCCAGGACAAAAAGCATTCCAAAGACAAACTAAAGTCATGAAAAGTGAAAACAAAAATTGTTAATGGAATATTTTGTCATTAATAACAAATATCAAAATAGACTAAGAAAGGGGGGGGGGAAGATTAGTAGAGAACATGAAACGTACATAAATTAATTCAAAGTATTTTCAATCGGATAGTACAATTTATAATATTCTTTAAAACATAAAAGCACAAATAGTTTTTTGTTAGCTAACAAACAAATTTAAAACAAGAGTCAGTCAAAAATCAGTAAAAAAGAAGAAAAATATGGTGAAGAAATTTAAATTTGCATCATAACATGCATTTTATAGCTGAACTGCCTATCCTAGAAAATTAATATCACTACACTATCAAAAAAAATAAATAAATAAATAAATAAAAAATAAACATAAAAAAATATAAATAAATAACCAGAATACTGCCCCAACTAAACAAGAGCAATTTTGCTTTTACCTTCCTGGGGAGACAGCTCAGACAAATTAGGCAGACCTTTCGTTCCAGCAAGTTGAGAGATCAGCTTGGGCAGGTTAGATAGTGTCACTTGGGAAGGGGAAAGCAAGTGGGCAGCAACCTGAGCATTAGTAGGACATGAACTGGAATTTGTCGTTGAGGAATGAGTACTGGTGGTGGATGAATTCCTATGACCCCCATTGTCACACTGACTTGTGTGAGAGTCACTATTCTCAGTTGAACTTTCTGTAGATTCCTGGGAATTTGTGTCTGGGGATAAAAAGTACTCTTAGAAAAAAAAATTAAACAAAATTGAATTTTATTGGATGGAAGCTAAATATACAGGAGGCTGCCATTTATGATTAAAAAAGGAAAACAGTCAAGCCAATAAACTGTTTTCATTATAAGAGAAAGAAGGGAAGAAAATGACCTGAGAAAAGCACAATCAGAAATGTTAAAATTCGAACATTTATAAACTTAAGACACATGGTTAAATTAATAACTAAAACATTTATTTGCATGAATCCAAGTACAGAACAGAATTATACAAATATGAGGCTAGTTTCCCCCCCCCCAAACACAATTAAGACAGTTACTTACAAATGAGTATTTAGTTAAGTGCAGACTAGCTAATTATCCTAGAAATTTGGATACTAGATCAGATTTATAAAACAGTACTGCAACAGGAGGTCTTAAAAAAAAAATAAAAATAAAAATTCTGACAGCAAATGACTTTCTTCCACACTTATTAGGCATATTAAATGCACTTCAAGTATTTAAAAGTGTGATATACTTCAGTTTTCATACACAGTTTTTGTTTTGCCCCTGTTAAAGATTACAAATGTTATACATCTTACTTTTCAAGATGTGTATTTTCTTATAAATGTCACTAATATAATTTTGTTTTCTTTGAAACAGATAAACAATTCCAAAATGCAGTTTGTACTAGGGACGCAACAAATATTCAGCCACTACTCAGTATTCTGCTGTTTTGCAGAACATTCGATAGAATATTGCTTTATATTCAGCTAAATAATTTCAGAACAGAGAAAAAAATATTTTTAACATGTATTTTTAAATGCATTTACAAATAATACTGCTTAGTTATACTTAAAGATGTTAATTTCATATTACAAAATAGCCCGAGTCATTGAATTTTAAGCTGAATGAAACAATTTAATGCAGCGTTTCCCAACTGGTGGGGGCGCCCCTTCCTTAGGAGAGACAGCCAAAGAGCAAGTGGTAATGCATGCTAAAAAAAAAAAAAAAAAAAAAAAAAAAAAAGTACTTATTTTTTACTCCAAAACATATGCATTATATTTTTGATTAAAAGTTTATTCAAATTTGACTGACATTATTTTATTGAAAAGGCAAATCAATGATCATTGTTGAAAAATAAAAAACAGTATGTTTGATGAGGAATGTGAGGGGAGGGCATCATTCTAAGTTATTCCTTTGTTTCGGGCAGGGGGGGGGGCGACGGCACGATGTCAATAGGTTGGGAACCGCTGATCTAATGCATTTAATAATATTACAGAAATACAGACTTTTCTACTCGGTGACACTACTTGATTTAGTTTTTGTACCTTCTTTATGGGTTGGGGATAGGAGGAATCTTTTCAGATCTTCAATTACAAACATAATTTTGAAGAGTTGCTACACATGTTTGCCCAGAGACTAAAACCCAAAGAATGATGTGATTATGTATAGTTACCAGATTAATCACATTTATCATAACACATTTATCAAATTATGAATATCCAGTGGCGCACACAAGGGAGGGGTCCAAGGGGTCTGGACCCCTCCCATAAGAGTTATCAGATTTCATTCGATGTAATTTTTGACATTTAAATATGTTCAAACGCATTATCACATTCTTATTTTCACCAGTTAAGTTGAATAAGCACAGTAAAAGGGGAGTACGATAAAAATCATTTTTTCAAGTGGTTGTTGTCGCAGCTTTATGGGGTGGACCCCCTCCAAGAGAAAATTCTGTGTGCGCCACTGTGAATATCTCATACAATTATGCTACTAATAGTGTTTTGTAAAAGCTATTTCATGACCAAAATTTTTTAGTTTTACAGATAACATACTGTTGTGTGTTTTTAAGTACCAACAAATAATATAAATTTTAATTAGTCTTTATTTAGTATTTAATTACAAATGTGAAAAGCAACATTTTATTTACAATTGAAATGAAATTTTTAAAAAATATTCGGCCTTAACTATGAGCCGAATATTCAATATTCGGCCAAACCACTATTCGTTACATCTCTAGTTTAAACAATGAAACGTTATGATAAAAAAATCTAACTTACTCATGAAGCAATATTTACAGAGTAAGTTATTTACTACCCCTTCACACACACATTACTTTTTGTACCACATGCAAAATGTACCAGAGTTTGTACATTTTGCATGTGGTAGAAAGTGAACTACATTATTAAATCCCTATCCACTCCCAATAAAGTAATAAAAAAGGTATTACTTAAAAAAATATACCTTTAATTTATTATTTTGCAATGGCTGTTTTTCAGGCATAATTGAAAACTGCACAGAACTGTTCTATCAGATTCAGTTTGGCTAAGTTAAAATTTTGGCTATCCCCCCTCCCCCAAATAGTACATTACATAAAAATTGGAAAAGAACGAGCACATTAGGTGCAAAATATATATTATACATATATACACACCATAAAATACACACACACACACACACACTAGGGGCTAAGGTCCCTAGACTAGCTATGCTTGCTTTTCGAATGGGGCATTCGGCTCCTAATAAGGCTTACTCATAAAAAGGCATATAATCTTCACAGTCAAAACTTGACGATTAGATCAAATAAAATGCTACCGAGCAACACATTGCTTGGTTCTTGCGAGTTCTTCGGAACATAAAAATTGAAACTTCACAATATTTTTAAATATGTAAACTTATGGAAAACCTTCCGTATCTCCCCACCCCCTCCCAACTCTCACCAATCTAAAATATCACCGCACATTGGCGAGTTTCAATGCTCCAAAAGGAACTACATGATAACGAATGCAAGCAAATTAGCAAAAAATGCAACAGTTAAGAAATTTGAAGACAATTATAAAAAATACATTAATTGGCAAATTAAAAAAATCTGATGTGTCCAACACATGACTTTCTTGCACGTCTATTAAATCAAAAATGTTTTTGACGCACTTCCTCTAAACTTATTAGTTTGAAAGAGATAAAATATCAATAATAGTAAGGTTTAGCGATTTCTAGCCAAATATTTCGATATCGCCAAGCTGAGTTCAATTTGAAAGATTTCCTTCTGATACTTTATTTGGCTATATTTCACCAAAAGCCGACAAACTTGAGACAGTTTGCGAGATTTTGGGAATAGCCAAAGTAGTCATTGACCACAGACTTTCAATGAATTGAATGCATCCATACACCTCAATGTATTTAAAGTCATTTGGCTCACCCTGTAAATAAATTCCCAGTCGATTGCTGTCAAAAAAGATATTGAAAACCGTTAGATATTACAATAGTTCGAAATACAAAAGTTCAAAATTCTACGGGTTAAAGTTTTAGAGTTATACAAAATACGAAATAATTTTTGGCGCCAAATTTGGCGATATTTCGGCGAAACTCGTCAAGGTCGACGACATTTGGCGAGATTTTAAGCATGGACCAAACAATGACAGATTATCGCCAAATTTGGCGATATTTCGCCAAACTCGCCAAGAACGATGACAAATGGCGATACTTTGGGCATGGACCAAATGACTGACTATCGCCAAATTTGGCGACATTTCGCCAAAACTCGCCAAGACCGAGGACAAACGGCGAGATTTTGGGCATGTACCAAACAATGACCGTCTACAGTTCTATTATATTGAAGATGTCCATAGACATTAAAGTACTGAAATTCTTTTCGGTGGTTCTGTAAATAAACTCTCCAGTAGATTGGAACCAAAAATCGAGATGCACGACTAGATGCTACAACAATCTTATGTATGAAATTTCATAATAGTTTTTGAGATTTGAGAGTTAAATATGCACACACGTACACCAAAAGTCGCCAAGCTTGGCGACTTTTGGATAGTTCTTGAGGGAGTCACGTGACCGTGGTCGGACCATTACCTAACTTTTGTGGTAGGACGGTATTGTGCTTGAAATGGATGAATGCCCCAAAAATTGCCACTGACCGTATTGTATTGGAAATCTTTTGAGTGTTCCTGTAGCTGAACTGTAAATGATAAAGACACTTTTTTTAATGGAGAAATTCATTTTCTAACTCTTTACAAATATATCACTTCTGAGTCGTTTGAAATAGCCCAATACCTCTAAAAAACGCTTTGATGAATTTCGGCCCATAGAGCGTAATGTATTTCGAATCTTTTGGGCGGTTCTGTAGATAAACTATCCAGTCGAATGGAACCGAAAGGGGAGGTGCACAACTAGATGTTACAACGTTCCTAAATATGAAGTTTCGGCATTCTACGCCTAATAGCTTTTGAGTTAGGCGAGTTTAATGAATTTCGGCCCATAGAGCGTAATGTATTTCGAATCTTTTGGGCGGTCCTGTACATAAACTATCCATTCGATTGTCACCAAAAGGGGAGGTGCACAACTAGATCATAGAACAATCCTAAATATCAAATCTCAACATTCTACGACCAATAGTTTTTGAGATATGCGAGTTACATACATACGTACGTACGTACGTACAGACGGCATGGAAAAACTGGCCACAATAGACTCGCCGCTGGTCAAAATGAGTTGCAGACGCATTAATATGATCGTGCATGATAGCCTACGATGAGATGCATCGAAAAAAATTTTAAAATTCAATTTAGAGGTAGTCGAAATTTGGCCCCCAAAATTTTTCGGGATCACATTACTTCCTTATACTACGTACAAGGAAGTAAAAAAAAGTAATGTAGTACTTATATTTTGTTTCAAACTACCATTTTAATTTTAAATTAAGGCAATATTCTTTTGCTACGGTTGTAACATTAATACAAACAATTGTCATAGTAAATGCAAATGCATATTTATGAACACTTGGAGGGACAGTGGTTGGGGGGGGGTTAAAGTAGGATTCAACCATTTCAAAATACGGAGTGCTAATATTTTGGAACACAATCATTTTAGATTTACCCAGCTTGGAGAGATAGCCTTTTACCAAGTCATAACTATGATACCAAAATGCTTTTTTCAGTTACAATTAGTTATTTTGCATAGAAAAAACAAATAATCTGTAATGTTAAACTCCTATTACCTAAGAGAAATTACTTGCTGTTTGAAAATTATGAGCTTTGTGTAACACTTTTTTACTTATTTCTCATACTTTTTATTTGGCTTAAAACTGGAGTAATTCTACTTTTGTTTGTCAATTTCACACGATTCTACATACTTGGAATTGCTTTATTGCAAAGGCATGAATGATTTTATGCTGGTGAAAATTGCCAAACCTCGCAACCATAATGCTCATTTTTGCAATTTTTTATTAATATCTTCTAAAATAATTTGAATTTCAAAATTTAAGTTAGCTTAGTAACTTCCCAAGAATTTTTCGAATCCTTGGATAACTTCGTCAAAACTCAACTCCCCACAGTTTCGGAGGATATAACATGACAATCTTATGAACAGTGCCAGTGACTTTGCAGCTGGTTAATTCATATACAATCTAACAAATATTTAAAACTATTCTATTTATTTCTTTTATAGGGAAAACTCAGATTTATCAAACTCATACACTGTCAACCTGCAAAAATTGCTAATATTCCTATCTTTGACTATACAAATAATATGGCATAAAATTTGTTTACTGTAAAAATTTTGAGGACTGCTCTTAATCTGACACTTGGCTTCCTTGCAAAACTTGTATTAGCTATGGTTTTACTGAAATACTGAGCGAGAAAAATTTTGCTACTTTTATATAGACTTTCTCAGGGGCAAAATTTGGCAATTTTTTAAATTATTAAAATCAGAGTGTCAACCACACTTAAGATTTGTTGTTTTGACTTTAGACTTTACTAGTTTCTTGACCTAGATGTGTTAGGTAATTTAGATTTCTTGCACATAAAATGTGACTAGATGAATGAAAGCAAAAAGATGTTATTAAGTGAATAAATAAAATTAATTTCACAATGTTTAGAAGTTTGCAAGCGTGGCAAAAAATTAACAAAGAGTCAAAATGACGTATTCGGCGCAGCATTGACATCCCTGAATAATTGCATATTTGTGTTACTTGAATGCAATAATTAAAAGGATTAAGAAATTAAGTCACAAATCAGATGTAATGCCTTTGCAGACTCTTGACCAATAACAGACCTCTTTTGCACTGGCAGGAGTTCAGTACAGAACATTTGTCTTGTGATTAGGATGCTTCATGATGTTGAAAGCCAAGTACTTGGAAGGAGAAACGAGTATCGGAGCAATACATGGGGAGAGTAGCGAAATGGCCCCTCTAGCTTTCTCCTCCGCTAACAGGTTAGGTTTGCCCACGAGTATAGAAGCAGAAATTTTAACATTACTGTGAAAAGTAATATACTACTGAGATCTAAAAGTATCTAGAATGATTAATTTAAAAACACTTCTGAAACATCTGGTAACAGACCAGATTTAATCTCATTTTATTGACTGAAAATAACTTTTTGAGATAAGAATTTTCACTGTTGATTTTTCGAAACAATGTTACTGAAGATAGATTAAATTTTATTTCCTAAATAAAATTTCTTGTTTAGAAGCATTTGAAATGACTGTATATTACTTCATCATTTAAAACTTGCTTGAAAAGAGAAGAAGGAGCAAAAAGCATGTGTCAAACTTAAACAAAATTAAAAATAATTTTGATTGTTTTCTTCGACAGTCACATATGAATTCTTATTAACTAACCAGAAAGTCAATAAAGATCATTATTTGAGTGCTTTGCACTGGTTGCATGCAGCAATTTTTTAAAAATTGCTAGAAATGTCGAAAAGAAACATACAAAATCTTGGTACAAATGGATTTTGTACCAAGACAATGCACCTTCTCAAAGTGTTTTTATCATTTGCAAGGTTTTTTTTGCCAAGTTTTCAACAAATATGGCTTGACAAGCTCTGTATTCACTTGACATGGATCGTGTGACTTTTTTCCCTATTTATATGGTTGAAGTTGCCTTTTCGGAGTCACTATTTTGAGTTATTAACTCAATGAAAGAAAATTTGCTTCAAACTCTGAAGAATTCTAGACACAACTTATGGACATGCTTTGATAGTTGATAAACAAATCATGCAGAAATGCAATAAATTTTGATCAATGATACTTTTGTTGTATTCTACCATTCAGGATACTTTTTGATGAGAGCAATAGGTAGCACACCTGATCAGAAAAGCCTATAATTATGATTGGTTCTCAAGCTGTTGTCAACAACTTAAAAACAAGTCCCCATTTTTAAAACCCGCATAAACATTATAAAGGATGTCCCAAAAACACTGACCTAGGCTTTTATTCCTTAAATATTGGTCACAGGCATGTATCTTATTATAATTACAATAGCCTTTTTATGATGAAAGGCTGAAACTACTAATCTAATTAATCATACCCTTGCATCACCTTATTAATTATGGGGCACACTTTACTAATTGAGGACTTTTTTTTTTATACAGGAACCGTATAAAAATTAAAATTTTGCATTTATTTAATTTCCTGAAAATTTTTATCGATACCAAAAAATTCAGTACCCTTTTTTACATAACTTTGTAATTTAAAGTATACGTCTATAATCAATATGTAAGGAATAGAAGCCTAGATCGGTGTATTGGGGACAGTCTGTATTTCACTTACATACAAGAAGAGTGACAATTCCAAAAATTCATTACCTGTATTATTCTGCAATAGCAGGCGTTTCAAACTTTTTTAATGAGATTAGAACTTAAAGATTTAAACGGTGCATATTTATAAAAAAATTTACGGTAGCCTTGCATACAAAAATATTTCATGAGAAAAATGAAGTCTAATAGTACGAAGTAGAAAAGTTATTAGCAAATACTTCCATTTTATAACAATTTTTAATGAGATTAAAAATTGAACATGAGTAAATTATTGCTGCTAGGGTGCTCAATTTCTCTTTTTTAAATCTTCAATTGAGGGTCGAGTACAAATTGAATATAAACACTCTTCTAAATTAATCATTTTTTTTTTTAAAGTAAGAAAGTCTGACATCTACCTAAATGTCATTTTCAAAACATGGATTACAATCTCAAAATTCGAAGTCGTTAAAAAAAAAAAAAGGTCCCTGTAAACAGGGTTGGCATGGTTTAAAGCAAATGGTTTTTTTCTCTTTCTAAAAAAAACAGTTGTTTTTTAAAAAAGAATAATTTAAAATTATGAATATACTACAGACAGAATAAGTTATGATATATTTTTAAATTATCCTTATAAGTATCAACAATAAGTTTTTATATTCAATCTAATAGATACCTTAATGTTTCCAAAAATTATTAATTAACCTTAAATAAAAGGTTTTGTGTTTTAACAACTTATTTTTAAAACTTATAAATATCATTTTGAACAACTTATCACCATTATTAATGATGAATCTAAATGCAACATTCCATGTAAAATGTAGTAAACAATTACTATTGTATTATATTAAGTTTTAAAAATAGTATCTTGAAATAAATATTAAAATTTAATGATTTCAATGCCCACATGAGTATAGCAACAACTGTTTATTTAATTTGTTTTAATTATTTCAGAAGCAATATTAACTGTCATTTGAACATTTTACAAATAATTTTATTTATAAATATGTATACATGTAATTTTAAAAGGGTTAAAAAAAAAAGGGGGGGGGGGGTTTCCAACCGTGCCTGTAAAAAACAAATCCAACAGAGAAAGAAAAAAAGTATAGCAATCAGAATTGTTTTTAAGTAACTTTGCTAAGATGAAGCAATACATACATTGCAAACAGAATTTCTTTAAAGTTGTTTAGTAATTGAACATAAAACAAGGAAGAGGTCTGCAGAGAAATAAGATAAACATAATTGGTATTCTTAAACTCCCCTTAAAGTAAAATAAGCTTATGAAAAATAAAACTATTTCTTACTTTTACTGGCTCCTGCAGCATTAGAATTTCTATCATGACTTCGGTCTTTAGATCTATTAGTATCATATGATAAGCGACTCAAGTTTTGCTGCCTAAAATGAACAATTTGAAAATTTTAAATACATATAAAAACACTATACTGTATTAAAAGCAGAACACATTTTCAGAATAAGCATAACAGTTGCTACAGATAACCAAGTTGTTATTTTGTTTGTTTTCCAAGTTTTAACAACTGAGCATGCATTATTATGTACTTAAAATTCAACAATAATGCTGCATGGGGGGGGGGGGGGGTTAGGGTAGGAAGAATACTTCACATCGGCACGCCAAGAGATCGCCAACAATTTCACCCCCCTTTCAAGAAGGATCATTCCGTGACCCTGCAGATCTAGACTCTCTGAAAATATCCTGAGGATGGCCCCCGTTCTAAAGAGTAAAGAGGGAGAAAAATAACAACCCACAAATTTCTTTAACCAGTGTCATGTCATTGTGAAAGCCGTGTGTGGTACGTCCAAAGATTCTAAGTGCAGTATTTTGCAATGAATTCCAATTATTAATGAAGTGACTAGCAAGGGTATAATAAGAGTTCTTTTATCAGTAGTAATAATTAAAAATTGTTTTTAGAAAAAATATTTAAAAAGGCTAGAAGCATCTTACTTACTATCGCATGTTTAGAATGCTGTAGAAAGTTTTTTTTCTTTTTTAATATTGGATTTTTAAAGTCTTTTTTTGACTAATTTAAAGTTCGCTAATTTCAATTTAAAGTGCGTGCTCAGGAAGAAAGAAAAAATGAAAATAAGGGAAATTTGAAAGCTCTTTCAGTGTTCACCTGGAACCAAGAGATTGCCTAAGCACTACTCCGGTCACTAGTGAGGTATTCAAAAATCCATCTTGGAAGCAACACTTGTCAGAGAAGGGGAAGTGTGCGTTATTTCAATGAGACGAGATGGAACAGGTTAAATCTAAGTTCAAGATTTAAAATGATTTTAAAAAGGAAAGGAAATAAAGGACGCAGCTCCGATAAAACATTTAGCTATAATTATTGCCGTCAGCTCAGTGGCAGATGAATGCAAGTTTGTCAGGGGGGGGGGGGGGGGTTAGTTAGAAAATTGACATCTGAATGACATTGAAATGGGATCTTTTACATTAATTTCTCTTTTCTTGAGGGGAAAGGGGGGGTGGCCACCCCCTCCTTTAATCCGTCCTCGCGTCAGCTTGAAACTTTGTAATGCGTCAGTGCACTAAATTATATTTATAAGTATTTTATCAATGATTTATTTTTATTAAAAACTCAGGCTGGCACTTGAGCTGCGGGCATCCTATTACTATTCGAGAAGAACTATGTTTTGGGATTTTTAGTTCTTAATTAAAAAAATAGTTTATTATTAATAATTTTTAATAAAAAATAATTAATAATAATTGTATTTATTATAATTAACTCTGCTGTTTTTGACGTTTTTTAAATCTTCAGAATTTCCTAAATCTGTTACATCAAATTATAAGATTTTTAATTCGCGGGAATGAAAGTCTGTTTATAATTTCTTTTGGTTGTCACTTCAAAGAACAGTCCAGTAGCAAGCTATAATTTTTTGCAAGATTAGGAAAGGGTGAAAAAAAAGTTGGAATGCATAGAAATGTTTTATTTTTTCATACAAATTAAAAACTGCAAAGACTGAAATATGTTTGCTAACTGAGTTTTGTCAGTCAATGAAAAAAATATTTCTGAATGGCAAAATGATCGCAATATTTATCTTAACTTATTCTTCAAAATAAATCGCGAAAATATATATTTTAAATCTGAAATTTATAGTTGGGGGAAGGGGAATACAGAAAACACACATCCTTTTTTATATATATAAAGGAAAATATAAAAAATAAAGTTTTTATTGAACAGTTACAAGCTGTCTTACAGTACAATCTAATCCTTCAAATAAGATTGAATAAATAATAGTATCGATTAAAATACGTTTTAATCAATACTTTATTATTCTAGATCACTTTTTTAATATGACAGCAGGGGGGGGGGGAGACATGGGATTCTTTCAATATTTTAATTTTTATACTAGCCGCCTCCGGCGACCAGCTGGTTCGCTATCTTAATAAATTTTGTTCGGAGAGACACCTGTTCTTCACCAGTTTCCTTGGCACTCAAATCTCTCAGATTCTGAATGGAATTTAAAATTAAGATGGTTACTAACAGGGACGGCCCTACGGTAAGTGTCGTTCCTGCTAATGTAAAAATGAAGCCCCCTTTTATGCTACTTAGTATTTGAGTTCGAAATGACGCCCCTTCGAAGCCGGTGCTCAGATGCGTTGCTTACTGTGTCGGGCAGCCCCTGATTACAAAAATAAGATGGTTAAATGATAAAAACCTGCAAAAAGGAACAAATTATTTTCATCTTAATATTAATTCTGAAGAGCTTCTAGATGTATTGGCCTTTATCAAAAAAGGAAAGGAAAAAAAAAAACTAAGAAAATATGAAACATTTTCAGATTTTAAATACGCACTAAAATACCATGTATTAAAAGTGTATTATAATCCATGGGTCTTCCCTATTTTCTTTCCTTATTCCATTAAGTTGGAAAGTATATCACTATTCATGAGTGTGATTAAACACAACTAAAATTGATATTTCTATCCTTTTTCTGGATGTAATACATTAGAAATAGATGGGAAAAGCTGTGCAGAAAAATGCACAATTCGAACTGAAATAAAGTTTAAAAACTCGTTCAGGTGTATTCATAATTCAAGTAGCAGAAGCAGGCGATAAATAGCGCTTGGCGGTAGAATCACATCTCCTCAAACTCTTATATCAACCATTTTATTTGTTGCCAAATTAAAAAGCTGCACGTTTTAGTCTTGGAAAATTTCCAAATCCTATTTTTCTGTTGAGTATAAAACATTTCATTCCTGCTCTGATTTCACATGCACACAATGTTTTAATTAAAAAATAACCTTACAAATAATGTAAAAAAAAAAAAAAAAAAATCATTCTTTTATTTTACTGCAAGAGTCTGGCGAGTTTACTGCTTAATAAACTCGCCAAACATAGCAACCTAGATAGCTAAACTCTCCCTCTTTCCACTGCAGGGTTACAATTGCAAAAAATCTGATGTGTCCAACACATGACTTCCTTGCACGTCCATTAGATCAAAAATATTTTCGAAGCACTTCCTCTAAACTTATTTGTTTGAAAGAGATAAAATATCAATAATAGTAAGGTTTAGCGATTTCTAGACAAATATTTCGATATCGCCAAGCTGAGTTCAATTTGAAATATTTCCTTCTGACACTTTATTTGGCGATATTTCACCAAAAGCCGACAAACTTGAGATAGTCTGCGAGATTTTGGAGATAGCCAAAGTAGTCATTGACCACAGACTTTCAATGAATTGAATGCATCCATACACCTCAATGTATTTAAAGTCATTTGGCTCACCCTGTAAATAAATTCTCAGTCGATTGCTGTCAAAAAAGATATGGAAAACAGTTAGATATTACAATATTTCTAAATACAAAAGTTCAAAAATCTACGGGTTAAAGTTTTAGTGTTATACAAAATATGAAATAATTTTTGGCGCCAAATTTGGCAATATTTCGGCGAAACTCGTCAATGTAGACGAAATTTGGAGAGATTTTAAGCATGAACCAAACAATGACAGATTATCGCCAAATTTGGCGATATTTCGCCAAAACTCGCCAAGGTCGAGGACAGACGGCGAGTTTTTGGGCATGTACCAAACAATGACTGTCTACAGTTGTATTATATTGAAGATGTCCATAGACATTAAAGTACTAAAATTCTTTTCGGTGGTCCTGTATATAAACTCTCCAGTAGATTGGAACCAAAAATCGAGATACACAACTAGATGTTACAACATTCTTATATATGAAATTTCATAATAGTTTTTGAGATTTGAGAGTTAAATATGCACACACGTACACCAAAAGTCGCCAAGCTTGGCGACTTTTGGCATAGTTCTTGAGGGAGGCACGTGACCGTGATCGGACCATTACCTAACTTATGTGGTAGGACGGTATTGTGCTTGAAATGGATGAATGCCCCTAAAATTGCCATTGACCGTAATGTATTGGAAATCTTTTGAGTGTTCCTGCAGCAGAACTACAAATGATAAAGACACTTTTTTTAATGGAGAAATTCATTTTCTAACTTTTTACAGCATACATCACTTCTGAGTCGTTTGAAATAGCCCAATACCTCTAAAAAACGCTTTGATGAATTTCGGCCCATAGAGCGTAATGTATTTCGAATCTTTTGGGCGGTTCTGTAGATAAACTATCTAGTCGAATGGAATCAAAAGGGGAGGTGCACAACTAGATGTTACAGCAATCCTAAATATAAAGTTTCAACATTCTATGCCTAATAGTTTTTGAGATATGCGAGTTTAATGAGTTTCGGCCCATTGAGCGTAATGTATTTCGAATGTTTTGGGCGGTCCTGTACATAAACTATCCATTCGATTGCCACCAAAAGGGGAGGTGCACAACTAGATCATAGAACAATCCTAAATATCAAATCTCAACATTCTACGACCAATAGTTTTTGAGATATGCGAGTTACATACATACGTACGTACGTATGTACAGACGGCATGGAAAAACTGGCCACAGCAGACTCGCCGCTGGTCAAAATGAGTTGCAGACGCGTTAATATGATCGTCCATGCTAGCCTATGATAGGATGCATCGAAAAAAATTTAAAATTAAATTTAGAGGTAGTCAAAATTGGTTTTTTTGTTGAAATTTGGCCCCCAAAATTTTTCGGGATCACATTACTTCCTTATACTACGTACAAGGAAGTAAAAAGGTGAGAACAAAAATGATCATTTCGCAACATGTTTTTTTATCGATATCTCGATAAAAAAACTCAAATAATTCTCCTAAATATAATCTCTCCTAAAATAATTCGAATTTCGAAAAAATCACTTCAAGGTGTGTCGAGACCAGTCTTGAAGAATTTCTGTACAAAATTTGGTAGGTCTATGATCACCCGTTTCGGAGCTACGCGAGACACAGACAAACTAACGGACAGTTTACGCATTGCTTAATTTATATAGATGTATTTTAGTTTTACAAGTAGCTCAGCAATTCAATTTTTTCTTCATTAAGAAGCAGTGGCGAATCTAAGGGTCGTTTCTCTCTTGAACCAAAATCTGCCAAGTTGTTAAGGAGTTTAATCTACCATTGAACCTAGGTTTAACCTGTTCGGAGAGGCAGAGCCTATTCTAGATCGTCGGCTATCCACGTGCAAATTAAAAATTGGCTGCATCTTTTTACAAACAGTATGATTTAATTTTCCCCTGCCGCCCTTAAACTTGACTGCCCATGTGCTGCGCACCATCATGCTCACGCTAGGATCGGTCCTGTGGAGAAGATTCCTTTTCTGTCACCTGAGTTCCTTTTAAGCAAATGTCTTTGAATGTTTCTCTGGAAAACAGCGAATGCATACGTACAACTCTGAGCACTGAGCCAGTGCCATGGTCAGATTTGCAAAGTTGAGGACTTGGGTACTGGTACTTGTGGGGGACCCCTACACAAAAACTTACTCTAAATTATACTTTATATTGAATCTAATTTATTCACTCTCAAATCACCCATGCATAAACATTTACTTTACATTAAATTTTCGAACACGACAATCATGTTGCTCAAGAATTCCTTAGGTTAGTAGCATAAAATATTTCGATTGAATGAAATTCTTTTCTCTGAAAAAATAAAAGAATAAAAAATGAAAAGAAATTAATGCTTCAGACAATTTTTTTTAGTGTTCCTCTTTCTAAAACTTAAAAATTTATGAAAGAATTCCCCCTTATCCCCTTTTTTTTTTGAAAAACCTGTTATTAGTTATCCTATCAGACAGTATTAAATTCATACATTTATACATAAAGCGCAACTACCTTTATGCTTAAAAAATGAAAAGGTAAATTGATTAAATTAAAATTTGAGTATTTTTAATAGATTTAACTCGATAATCGGACCTTTATTGTGATTATCAGGTAGAAATCAGTCTTTAAAGTGTTTGAAACATAATTTTAGTAGATTTTTCGATAGCAGGTGGAGAATTGGGGGGGGGGGGGGACACGACGACTAGAAAATGGAGGCCCAGGGCACTTGCCCCAAATGCCCTACCGTAAATCAGCCCCTAACCAAAGTGGAGTTTTCAAAAATCAATATGGGAAGAAACACTGGTCATCTTTTCAATATGAGACAAGACTGAGCAAGTTAAACCTGAGTTCTAGGTTAAAACTGAAAATTTATATATTAAAAAAATCTTCGATAAAACACTTAGCCATAATTATCGTACCATGAAAATTATATGAACTCTTCAGGGCATTAAATTAATTTATATGTTTTTAATTATTTACTCTTATGCTAAACTTAATTCAAAGACCGGCATTTGGTGCTTTTATCATTCAAGATTTTTTTTTTTTCCCCGTAATTTTTTTAAAAGCGGATATTAGTAGTAGTATTCATGATAACTATTAACGAACTGCTAGATTGACATTTTTAAAAGCTTCCGAATTCACTAAATCTCCATTAGAGTAAATTATTAGAATTTAAAATCGCAGTAATGAAAGTCCGTTAGCTATTGCTTTTGACCATCTCACTTCTGTAGGGGGAGGGGGGGGGGATAGCAAAAGGGGAACTCCTTTCTTTTGAGTACCGAGTAGAGTGTGAGGGAACGTCTTCTAAGTAAAAACTGTACTCCCCTTGTCTGAAAACTGAGGTAGAGGGGGAGAAAAGCAATAAACTTTAGGTTTACCATTGCCAATCTGTGGGAAGATAGTGGGTTGGAAGATATATACAACAAAAGAAAAATAAAGCATGAAATTTTCAGCATTTGATTTCCTGCAGACAATATCTTGAAGTTAGGTAAAAAAACGATTAAAAAGAGATTAGAATGCTTGATGAATGATTAATTGCAGCTTTGAAAAGAAAACAGATGACAAAAACTGAAAACAGGGCATCTATCAAAATTGTAGTAAAAATTCAAGCACATTTCAAGGATTTCAAGGCTTATCTCTACATTTTTCAAGGACCCTCGGATAAAAAATTTTCACCATATTTTTCAAAAAACCCTTACCCCTAGGTAAGAAAAATAATCATCCTTTCAGGCAGAAAAAGAAGATATGTGCATTTCAAACTTTACCATACATATTGAAGTTGATATGCATTTAGCAAAGTCACAATCTCTGTTTTTGGTGAGAAAACACTACACAACATCTGCTACAGATTAAAACTGATATAATTTTCTGAAGTTCTGTAGATTCATACTTGCCAACTTTTGAAATTTATTGAGGTTTAATTTTGCTTGATTTTTAAGAGTATATTCAAATATATATATATATATATATATATATATATATATATATATATATATATATATTAAAAATTTTATATATATATATATATATATATATATATATTTGAACTTTATCTAAAAATACATCAAAATTACAGTTGCTTCACATGCTACCTAGCACTTAAAAAAACAGCATAAAAGAAAACATGCGTTTAATAATAATTAGAAAAATTTAAATTGAAAAAACCCCCCAAGCCAGTCATTGTAAAAACATCAAAACAAGGTAAAATGCATTGTCCTCATCAGAGGGGGAAATGCACAACAGTACACCATAGGTTACAGACTCACAGCCTGAGATTTTGCCAAGGTAATGTATTATATTCAAGGCTTAGTTTGCAAAGATTGATTTAAAATTATTAAAACAGTTTAAAGATATTTTTAAAAGTGTACTATATTAATTCAAAATATAAACTGTAACAGGCAAATCTCAGAGGTGTGACTCCCCCTTACCTATGGGAAAGAAAAGAAATTTTATTACTTACAAATCAAAAAATCGAAGAACAATCAATGCAAATGTACTACAAAACCAAAGAAACACTTCCAAAATTCTGTAATTCGTTGTCCATTGCCTGTCCAATCAGCGTGTAGAAGACCTACACGCGGTTACCATGGTTACCTACACGTTACAGTTTATATTTTGAATTAATATAGTACACTTTTAAAAATATCTTTAAACTGTTTTAATAATTTTAAATCAATCTTTGCAAACTACTGCCTTGAATATAATACATTACCTTGCAAAATCTCAGGCTGTGAGCCTGAAACCTATGGTGTACTGTTGTGCATTTCCCCCTCTGATGAGGACAATGCATTTTATCTTGTTTTGATGTTTTTACAATGACTGGCTTGGGGTTTTTTTTTCAATTTAAATTTTTCTAATTATTATATATATATATATATATATGAGACGTCAGATATTTCAAGTAAATCGATGTGCGGGAGTATTTACGCTTACCACACCACGTGGTCTGCGAAGACATAACTCCGCCTCTCTCTTATCTCTGACCGAACCACACACATTTACCAACATGACCCGCATCCGGGGCTACAAGGGCGTGGGGACACGTGTACATCTAAAGAACTCAGAATCGACGGCCTGATGTCTGGCAAATAACAAAATAAATAAAACATAGCTCCAGAGCGCGTGTGGCAAGCATGACAGGAAAGCAAAACTTACAGTGAAAGTACCGGTTTGAACAATACCCAAACTAGTAAAACCCAAATTACCTTTTTATACATTACATATATATATATATATATATATATATATATATATATATATATAAAAAAGAATAACTTATGAATCAACGTAGCATCCACTTGGTAAATACAAAATCCTAAATATCCATGGAATGATTGATGAGCAAAATCTTAAGTAAAAATAGGAATAAGTAGACAAATGCAGCAGATAGAAATCCAAACATTGGTAAATCAGAAAAAGAAGATGGAATTGGATGGAGTAAAACAATAATATAGAATACATTATTACATTTTAATAATTTCGATGCATACACATACGTGCTGAATTTAGGCAATCTTACTTTATATGTATGTATATATATATATATATATATATATATATATATATATATATATATATATATATATATATATATATATATATATGTATATTATATAATGTAAGTAATATATAATTCTACACCTTATCTATAAGCAGGGCAGTGTGGTTATAACAAATCTTCCCCTACAAACAGCATTCTGCCACTGAAAAGGATGAGCAGATTATCACCAAATTTGGCATATGGTCTGTACATGAAATGCGCTTAAGGAAGTTTTTAAAAATATTTAGTTTAAAATATATCCACTAGGTGTCTCTTTGCAGTGTAAAATCCACTCAGAAATGGCCCAATTCAGTTAATAATTGCTCATAAACTATTGAATAAATCTTGAAATTGTTTGTACATTTCGAATGAGTTATTTCCATTGTTAAATTTATTGTTTTTCTATGCAAAGCACCATCTAGTGGATATTTATTGAACTAATTTTTTTTCCCGAAATTTCTGGAGCGCATCTCATGTGTAGTCTATACATCAAACTCAGCTGCATTTCGTTCATACGTTTTAGCTGGAGAACAATGTTTATAGGGGAAGTTTAACTTCATTTACATTTAATTACGTTTTACTGTGTTTACATTTAATTACATTAATTTACGTTTAAATTTCATTACTTTGCAATTTTTAATATATTTTTATGAAACTGCCCATCCTGAACTACTTTTCAGGTGCTTGGGGAATGGAAAGGTATGAATGGATTTAAATAAAAATAATTTCGTAAATTAATTTATCCAAAACCCAACTTTTTCACCTAAAGCACAGCTCTATAAAATTTTTGTATAAATTTTCATAAAATTGATAATTCTTAACCAGGGAACTTTGAGCACCAGAAGATAATGATGGGTATCAGTGTAAAAAAATATGTAATACTAAAATGTTAAAGACAAAACTTTCCCACCTTATGCCAAAATGATTTTAAAAAATAAATAAAATAAATCCCTATTACACAATTTTCATAAAATATTCATTCACAGCTTGATAAATTTAAAAGCTAAATTTAGCTGCACACCAAAGTTGAGGGGAAAAAAAAAAAAAAAAAAAAAAGACTGGCAAAGTGCTTTGTGCACATCTTTTTTAGCACTTTCGAACAACACTGAAAAGTATGCTGTGTGTTAAAAGATAATATGGAGGATTCCCATAGTTAACTTATTTAAAAACAATACCATTTTCCTCTGGAGATATATTTCGGCCGCCGGCTCACGGCCATCCTCAGTCCTTTCTCTCGCTCGTAGGAATGACGTAGCTTCCTGCTTCCTCCTCTCTCTCTCTGCTCTTTCGGCTCATGCAACCATCGACGAAACCTGGAATGACGTCATGCGCCGAAAGAGCGGAGAAGAAGCAGGAAGCCACGTCATTCCCGCGAGCGAGAGAAAGGACTGAGGATGGCCATGAGCCGGCGGCCTGAAATATATCTCCAGAGAAAAATGGTATTGTTTTTAAATAAGTTAAGTATGCTGTATGTTTATCTCTGTTCTTATTGCTATAAATATACATCAATTACAGCAACATTTACCTATGTCATTCTTCTGTTTTGTCTCATGTACTCTATTGAAAATGGTGTATGTAACATATATATATATATATATATTTTTTTTTTTTTTACAGGGGCAGCCAAAAGAATTCCAATTCTAATACATTATGCTTGCTCTATAGGCAGTCGTTGTTTACAGCGTATTTTAGAGACATTTGTCTTTTTCAAACAAGGCAAAATTGATATGTTATTAAAGGTTACAAAATAATGTTCTTCATCAAAAATAGTGTACGTAGCATTTATAGTTCTTCCACAGGAGCAATCAAAATAATTGCAATAAATGAAAGTCTATGGAAGTTTAGAAACGTTCATTTATATCATGTGCAACACAATAAATATATAAATATTTATAACAGTTTATTCTTCTTTTGAAGGATAGAAATAACATTTAAATTTATTTTTACAAAGGCTAGCAAAATTTCATTAACAGTGGTATACAGCTTTTCTTAGGTTATCCTCAAAATTTGGAGCAGAAGAGACTAAATGTTCGGAAGTGTTTTATATTCAACATGTTTGACATGATTTATTTTTCTTGTTTTGCAGCAAGGAGGTTGTTATGAATGTCTCCTTGAGAAAATTTTGCTTTCCGCCAAACAATTTTGAGTGCTTCTGGCTATAATTCATTTGCTTAGTGATAAAACTGTCAGACTGCCCAAGCAAAAAGAATAAATTCCCTGATTTTGCGGGTATTTTTACAAAACTTCCCAAATTTTCCCTGATGTGTAGACATTCTGTCCTTCACAAGCTGTACTATAAAATGTAACAAAAAATAAACCTGTTTCAGTTGTGACTTTCAGAACAGATTGTTAAAAATAGAATGCTCTGTACAATATGTTTTGCATAACTTTTACATGTTAAACAATTTTTTCTTCAAATTATTTTACAAAAGGCACAGGTTTCTCGTGAGGAATGTGAAAGACTTAGCATCTTTGAGAATGCACAGAAATAATCATTACTACAATCTATCTTAAATAAATAAAATAAAACCTCATAATGCTCCTTCCCCCCCCCCCCCCCCACTAACACTATCTAAAGAAAAATTTTACTTACATTCAATAACATACTAAATTGCGCTATCAAAATAGCATTTTATCAATCATAATGAAAATTCCACTGCATATATTCAAATAGGATTATTTTATTCTAAATAATGTTCATATTTTCAATTTTAAAACTTGATAAATATCACTAAATATAGTTAAAATCAAATGGTGATTTGTTATAAACAGAGCACTAAACACATAATACATTTATCTCTTATCTATGAAGCATTGTGATATTCAAAAGCTATCTTACCTCTCCCACTCAATAAGTTCTTTAGGTTTTTCCCACTGAGATACTTCTGTTTTACAGTTGTAGTAGTATTTCTTCCCAGAGGAACTAATGTGTTCAGACCAGTCACCAACAGTAAGTCTTTTTTCATTCTCGTGCTTTAAGAAAAAGTATTCATAGAAATATATTCATTGATACATGCATTGTTGCACAAAACGTTGGCAAACGTCTGAATCTC
Source organism: Cheiracanthium punctorium (assembly GCA_038373885.1). Lineage (NCBI taxonomy): Eukaryota > Metazoa > Arthropoda > Arachnida > Araneae > Cheiracanthiidae > Cheiracanthium > Cheiracanthium punctorium. The sequence goes on along the minus strand of JAWZYV010015971.1, from coordinate 462,955 downwards.
ATTGCACATTATTAATAAAAAAGTGATGCTATGTAAAGTAAAATGATTTATCAATAATCTGCATATGAATATCAAATTACTACATTATCTCGGAAAACAATAATTATGAAAAATGCAAAACTAAGGCAGTCAAAACTTGGCACCAAAAAGTTTTGGAAATATTTTATTTAAGGGATTCATCATTAGTTAAAAAGCTTACAAGCTGTACAAGAAGCATGCAGTCAGTCTTCCTGTGGTGTCATGGATAATTTGGCCAAAACAAATCGATTTGACAGCAAGACATTTAAAGAGACATAACCATTTTCAAATATTTTCTGTAAAAGTTTCAATTCTGAGATATTAAACACCTTCTGATAAAAATACTTACTTCTTATTATTCCTTTAGGGTGGGGAACACATCCGAATATTATTTGTAGGTTTTCAGAATCAGGTGGTTGCCAAAGTTTTGTCTAGCAATGGATATGTTTTGATGTGTTTTAAGACAAAAATGTTTTACATCAATGTTAATTTTTTTTTACGGTTACAGTTAACAGTTAATGTGTTCCAAAATAAAACAAATTTGGTGAATTTAAAAGTAAAAATTTTAGAATTATGAAAACACTAGTTGCATATTGTGTTAAAGGTGAAGGCAAAATTTCTCAGCAATGTTTGCTAGTCTAGTCCTGTTAAATCTAATAAATAAATCAGTTTGATTGTTCAAAAAAGGGAAGTAGGCTATTTTCACAATAATAAGCAATCCAAAAAACATATGTATAATTTAATTCAATATATTGGTCGAGCCCCATGGGTCGATGTAATTCTGCATCTATGCCAAAACAGATTTAGGGTGGGAGGAAATAAAATCTTGTTCCCAAAACTTTTTGGAAGGTCAAGAATGAAGAAGGTCGCCTGCTAACACAGTGGAGTCTTGACTTACATAAGGGATGCGCTTCAAGAATCCTCACATAATTTCCCCCTTTAAATAGTGAGTGAAATTTTCACCCCATATGATTAGGATTTTAAAACAATATGCTGAGAAATAAAATTGGAATCTATTTTATAAAGTCATGGTTCACACATCTAAATCCCAACTTTCAAACGGCATTTTAAAAATAAAGTTAGGTACAATGCTCACACAAATCTAAATTAAAAAGTATTTTCTAGACGTTTTGATAAAAGAAACTTGTTGAAGGAAGATTCAGCTTGCATGAACATAAAATAAGCAAAAAATGATCAGGTGACAGAATATAAAACAGAGATGCACCGAATATTCGGTTCGGCCAAATACTTAAATATTCGGCAACCGAATAGTAAACAAATTTAAGTATTCACAAATCGGCAAACCAATACATATTTTTTATATCATGAATGAAAGATATAGTATAGTACTATAGTACTAAATTGATTCAAGTTGTTACTTACTAATATCACATGTGAATAAGTGTTAGAAACCCTTAGAAAGCCCTACTACCAAGGTATCCCCATCCTTGGCAGATAGCCCTAACGTAGCGTTTCACAATCACACAAATAAAACAATATCACAATGAAATTAGTTTTAATGTAAGAGAAAACACTCAGATGTTAAACTTGAATTTTGTTACTTTTCAATTTTTCTTAAATCTTATGACACATTACATTAACCTTGCTATTACTAACCGATTTAAATTTCAAACAGTAACCAGGAAAAAAAAAAAAAAAAAAAAAAAAAAAACTCATAACATTAAGTGTTCATAAATATGAAAAGTCAATTAACTGCTAATTTTTTTTAATAAAATATGCAATAAAATCAAAGTTTAATAAATGTTAACCAAGTATTCGGTATTCGGCCTAATATTTGGTTAGAATTTTAACCGAATAATCGGTATTCGGAGCATCCCTAATATAAAATGACTAATTAATATATATATGTAATGAAATTCGCCTCTCTCATAGTAATGACTTTGTATTTCTCTGAAATAAATTGCAGTTGAAGCTGTTTTTACGTAATTCAGCTCATTTTTCATACTCAGTTGTAGAAGAACCGGCGACCTACCGATGCACGAGCTGCGTGTCTTTTTCGGGCAGGTATTATAGCGAAAGTCCTCGCAATTTTCTCCCACCTGACACACCCCTAGTTCCTAAACTTTTCACTAGGGTGCAAGAGGAGGGTCAAGACCGATAATTGGTTCTTCACCATGATGTCATTAACTTACTTACCATGAGAAATTTAAGTTGGGCGACAGCAAACGTCTGTTATTCCAGCTTAATTTGCACTTTTGATTCTTAAGTGCTCTCAAAAATTGTCTCTGAAAGTAATATTTGTCTGGGTGAGAAACAAACTACAGTGAAAGTACTGTTTCACAAAGGTAGTTTTTCAGATGATTTTAAATTAAATTAGACTAAATTGTCAAACGCTATTTTATTATTACATATACTATATATATATTAAGAAACAGCTGTTTGCCATGATATTTAGTTAGTGAGCCCCATTTAGTCCCGCTGAGCCATTAACTACTCACTAAGTTGTAAACTTCGTTAAATTAATCAATAGAATCATTACTGATGAAACAGCTCAATACATCTATAGCAGACAGATATTAAAGTTTTTTTTATACCAGTAGAACTTAACAGATTCAACAAATTAATAACTGCAAATTCTTTGTAAAAAATAAAACATTACATTCTGTAACATAAATAAGAAATTTTAACATAAATAACCAATTTCATAATCCTTAAGTTTTATTCTTTATTTAAAGGACATTTTGTAAATATAAACAAGAAGCCTAATTTTCAATAATGAAAAACATGTTTCAATAGAATAAAAGACTTACATCATTCCTATCGTGGTTACTCTGATAATGATCAGATGAAGCCGCCTCTCTATCAGAAGAAGACTGGGATTTGTGTTCTTTATTTGCACTGCTTTTAGCCTCACCCTTAACTACAGGAGATTTACTGGAATCTATTGAAAAACAAAAAACTTATATGTAAGATTTGAATTTTTAACTATCCTTCAAAAAATTAACAAACATTAACTCAAAAAAAAAATATATATATATATATATATACACATTTAACCAATTTCTCCCATCAATATCAATCATGCTTTACCATTGGGAAATAAAGTTTAAATTGCATTATGAAAAGTTTTTTTTTTTAAAGGTTTTAAGAAAAATACAAGACTTTTGATAATTAAATATAGCTGTCCACACATTGATGTTATGTCTGTTACCATACATTATTTTCAACTTTTTAAACAAAAAAAAGTTGAAAATAATGTATAATATGTTTTTTCTTCCTCTATGGTTCTTGAAAATCCACTTTAAAATTCTGTGTCAAACCTACAACTGAAACAAGAAAGCTAAATCATGCCAAATGCATTGATCATAAAACACTTTCCAACAAAAAAATGTTTTTGTGACAAATTTGGTGATCGATTTTCCTTAAAAGTGGAGAGATTTTGGAGGTAAGATAATGTTGTAGTATTATTATAAATGCAATTTTATGAGACCCTGTAAAAAATCTTTAGTTTTTTTCCCAATGTTTAGCTGAAGAATATAAAAATTTTATACTCATTGTCTTGTGCTAGAAATGTATTAGTGTCTCTCAAATGCCACAGACTAATGCATGGAAATTCTTTTGAGTACTCCTGTAGAAGAACTATTAATAATACAGACACTATTCTCAATGGAGAGCATTATTTTGAGAACCTTAATGATATGTATGCCAACTTCATTTTCTTTCTTTAAAAAAAAAAAAAAAAAATCTCTAAAATATGTTTTCAAGAATGACTGCCCATAGTATGCGATGTATTGGATTTTTTTTTCTCCTGTAAAAGAAATATAAATGCCACTTACACCATTTTCAATAAGGTACATGGTACTGTACATAGAAAAAAATTTCGCACAAATCGGTGTATATTTACAGCAGTTAGAACACTGGACAGGTGGACAACAGAACATTAAAAATATAAATATTTCTTTTATACAACATAACGGTATCGGATAAACACAGAGAGTGAGAAGTTTATTCTTTTAAAGGTTAGCAGTCTAAAATTAATTTTCCATGCACGAAAGATTCAAAGTTTGCTATTTTGTTCCATATAAATAAATTAACCCGTTTTGGGCTGTAATGCATTAATGGGTTTTCTTCGTTCAAAGAAATTCCTCCAACCAACACAACACCCTCCCACTCCTAAGCAGATAACCCTCAGCCATTCCTTGACAAAACACTAAATCGGTTAATTACAGGGCAAGTAACGAATTTTCAAATTCCTAATGAAATCGTCATATTTTAAAATAATCGGATTAGATATTTTTCGAGGTACTTACATATTCAACCGGCAGTCCACCAAGACAAGAAAATTTTTCGGCAAGATAAATGCCAGACGCATGAAATTATTTATGGTTTGGAATACTATTGACAACAGTTTGCCAGCAAATTCAGAAAAAAAAAAAAAATAGTTTGCCATTAATGACAGCCTGGATAATGTGCAAGTAACTTTCTCGATTTATCGCCGAATAAAGAAAATATAGCCAAATTCGGTTAATTTTTCAAAGCATTTTTTTCACTCCGTATTTGGCAATTTATCGCAAAAGTTAACAACATTGGACTTTTGATACAACTTTGGAGGGAGGCACACGATCGTCGTCAGATTATTAGCAATTCATATTGTAGGATATTATTATATGCTTTAAATAGGTGCCTATCTCTAAACTGCCATTGACCGTATTGTATTGAAATTATTTTGAGTGCTTCTGCAGAAAAACTATTAACTATACAGACATTATTTTCAATGAAAAGCTTCATCTTGTAATCCTTAATAACATATATCAATTTTGTTTCATTTTAAATAGCAGAATATTTCTAAAACTAGAAGTCAAAGCCCATTGTAAAGGCAATTACAATGGACGATAGAAAAAACATTCGATGAAAATTTGTCAACATTTAAGATATAATTTTCATCCACCCCCCCCACCCCCGAACTATGGATAGAATACCACATATCAGACCACTCAAAAAAAAATCAAGCACCGGCTTTTATGGGTCTTTTGAGGTCAAGAGAACTTGCTGAAGTTGTAGAAAACCCAAAACAGGTTCATCCAGTCTATTAGGGCTATCCGAAATGAATGAGTTACCTGACAATGTTCAGGAAATTGCAGGGCCACCAAATCCTTTAGAAATGGTACAGACTGAGATGAATTTGAATCTTGGGGTTACTTTGTACAAAAAACATAGCTCTGCACATGTTAAAATGTTGTGCCCTTGATACAATTCACATGAAGTACCCAGTTCCTGAGTGGCTGCATGTCCACACTGATGGCTCCTTTTTGATGATCATATGACTGCAGGGTCAGGAGTTTTTTCGAACCTGTTCTCCTTTTATGCCTCTGCGGGAAAATACAGAACAGCTTTTGACGGAGAGGTGGAGGCCATCAGGATTGCTTTAAAGCAGCTATTGGCCCTCGAAGATAAATTTACAAGAGTGGTTTTGTTCGCTGATTCTCAAGCAGCAATCCAGGCTATTGGCTCAACAAGTCCTCCTTCATTGGACGAAATCATTCAATGTCGGGACTATGTGTGAAAGTTGATTTTAAAGAAACATGTGGCACTTCAGTGGATTTCTGGTCATTGTGGAGTAAACAAGAACGAACAGGCTGATTTCCTTGCAAGAAGGGGCTCGAGATTGCTTCAGTCAAAATGCTCAACAATTTATCTCTCCATTAAGCTGTATATTAAACAAATTGTCTAAAAACTTTAAAATGCAGCTTTTTGATCATCTGCAGTCAAAGCAGTGGAAAATTGATAATCTCCTGCCATTCCCAACGGCCTGCGTTGTGAAGCTGTCGCATAGTTCCGTCTTTTGACTGGTCACAACTGCCTTGGAGAGCATCTCCATCGTTTAGGGATTTTGGACCATCCAAAAACTGCCCTCTTTATGGTACTGATGAGCCAATGAATAGAGACCACCTTCATCGTTGCATGTCACTCCATAGTGACTCAGACGGCGTTGTATTGGAAAGCGAGAGAACTTTTGGTGCAATGACTTCGGTCAATCTTTGTATCATCTGTCATCCTTGTATTTTTTTTTTTTTTTCCTCTCTTGATTTTCTACTTCTTTCCCTTGTTTTGCCTTTGCCATTGGAAATTAAAAAAAAAAAAAAATCATCCACCTAAATTAAATAAGTTCATATTTTTATTATATACTAAAATTGAATTTCATGCTCTTCTGGAAACACGCGGAATCTTTATGCAGTCAAAAGATTTTGTTTTGTGTACACAGCTATTTTCATAACCATGCAGATGATTTATTTGTGAAAAAAAAAAAAATTAATAAACTGTGTGATCTGAAAAAACTATTTTAAACGTATTGGAATCCCAGTTGTATGACATCATATTCACTTGAGATAGCTAATCTTGTCACGCAAATGACTCACTTTTTTTTGGAGCAGTTTGGAGCAAGAAAAACAGATTTCTGGAGCAATTTGGAACACAAAAATGTCAATTTTGGAACACAAAATTTACTTTTCGTGGGAAGGTAGCATTTAAGAATGCTAATCTGGAAAATGAAAATTAGGGAGGTTCTTAAAACACTTTACCAGCAACAAAAACTACACACGCATAGACAATTCTTACATAAAAATACATCATATTCACATTTTCTACACTATTTTTTTTCCCTTCCCCCCAATTTAAAATAAAAATTCCATGATGACAAGTTTTAATTAGAAGTGGCTAATCTAAAGTCTTACAAACAAGAGATTTTTCATCCAATTTAACATTGCTTTATATAATTTCAAATTTTTTTTTTCTACAAGGGGTGTGTGTGTGTCAGAGGTTTCAAAAAATAATTATTAAAAAGTTCAGTTATTTTACATTTTGTCATACTAAACATCAATTTTAAATCAAAAAACTAATATTTACTAAACCTTATAACTACTGTCAGTGGCTTAAAAAAAAATTGATTACAAAAAATTTGATCAACTTAAATAAAATTATTAAATTTAAAAGAAGGGTCAATTTTTATTCTTGAAGTATTGGAGGTTTAACCCCTTAAGCGGTTTGCACGTACAGTGTACATGCTACCCAAAATTGGCCTCAACTGGTTTGCCCGTATAGCGTACGGGCATCGATATTTTCTCCTTTCCTTCTCTGATTTGCCCGTATATTTCATTATTGTGAAGAGACTATTTAGTATTAATATTTTTAATAGATGGCGTGGCTTGTCAATGGAACTGAAATGCTTTTCATCTGGGTTTTTCTTCCTAGCGAGAGAGCGGGAATATTTCATCATATGCCTTTCAAAATATGCCTTTTTTGGAAGCATTTCTGTAAAAAAATTGACCGCTAAAAGGGTTAAAACAAAGGAATGTCAAAGGGAAAACATCCACTTTTAAGATTGATAGAAAAAAAGAAAAAATGTCCAAAAACAATCTTTTTGTAGCAGATTGGAGCATCATCATTGATTTGGTGCAATTGCAATTTGGAGCAATCTTTAGAGTAGCTGGCACATCCCTGCTACTGTAGAGAATCATTTCACAAAAATGGATATTTAATGACTAAGGATGACAGAAAATTAAAGAGGAAATAGAATTAAAGTAATTTCCATTTTATACACTTTAAAGATTTCTCTGTAATTTTTTTTTTCTTTTTTTTTTTTTTTTTTTTTTTTTTTTTTTGTAAGTGTGTGTGTTGCCTCAATGTAAGGTATCTCAAATTTCTGATGTTCTTTAATTCTTATGCTAATGGTCGAAAAGATTAACCAAACTGAACAATTTAGTTTGGATTTGAACTGAATTTGTAGTGAAGTGAAGTGGTTTCAGTGGTACTAATTAATTTGTGATGCTGGTTCGCTTTCTGCATGCACATGATTTTTCATACAGCATTTTTGCATCATTCTTGGTATGTGAAGTTTGCAAACGACTTTTTAAAATTCTTTTCATCTTCACCATCCTTCCCACAAGATGAGATAGATGTCCATGCAGTCAGATAAATTATCAGTTCCATTGAAAACACACATCTTTAAACTTGGGAGTAGACGTGTAATAAAATAAGAAATATGCCCAATTCTAACTTGCGCCTACCAGGTTTATTTATTTATTTATTTGCTGACCTTTGTGGTCTTTTGGGACTGCCAAATTTCCTTTGCTGGTGACTTCCCTACTGATATCACAACATGCGTATTAAATTCTAATGACGGTATAACTTTAAAATATTTTGCAGAACAGAGGTACCTTAAATCTACAATGGAAATTACTGATATTGAGAGAAATTTTGAAAGAAAAATTTCTCTCAAACTTTGTCTCAAAATTGAGTTGTGGCTAATACACACAGTGCGTCACAACTTTCCAAAAATCAATAAAAACTATACCACACAGAATTACAGAGATTTTCAAGGACTTGTTAGGATTTTTTATAATTAGGCTTAAAATTATTTTTTTTAAACTACATTTGACTATTTGAAAAAAATTTCGCAAATGCAGTTTTTGAATGACAAATTCAATTCAGTTGCAACAGGGTCATTCCATGTCAAATCAACAAGGCCCACAACCAAATCCCCTCAGAATCCAATGAAATTTGGTAGATTTGTTGCATCTATAGATAAATGAAACAATCTGAAAATTTCCTTATTGCTTCAAGTTTTTGAAATATTTAACTTTAAAATGTGTAAAATTAATCAAATTTTAGAAATTCTTGCAGAGCAAAATCAGCTCTCATTTCTGTTCCAATTGTAGTAGAGACTTGATTTAAATGTCTATAGAAATTACACAAGTTGCCTATTCATATGATATGACACATGAATAAATTATTCAAAATTTAAATATTGAGATCATTAAATTTTAAAAATTATAAAAATTTCCTTCTTCAATTTTTGTGAAAATAATGTTATTTTTCTACTGATTGCTGGCAATATCTGAAAGTTTCGACCAAGGATTACTATGGGTTTCTGAGTAATGAATTTAAGAAAATTTCTATATTTTGAAATAGTATTTCACTTATTAGGCAAGTTGGAGTGTATAGGCTGATTAATTTTATTTTTCACCAACTATGCGAAAAATTCCAGAGCTGGTATTCGAACCCAGGACTGCCGCATAACGTGCGGGTGCTCTACCAGTGAGCTACTCTGGGACGATTCCCAGATGAAATTTCTCGAATTAGAACTGTTGGCATTTATCATCTTCCTCTGCAAATCACAGATAGAACAGATGAAACAACTAATTCGCGACAACTCCATTACGCCGCGGAAATTATACATTTTTAGACCAAACGCCAGCGGTTCTAATGCGAGAAATTTCATCTGGGAATCGTCCCAGAGTAGCTCAGTGGTAGAGCACCCGCACGTTATGCGGCAGTCCTGGGTTTGAATCCCAGCTCTGGAATTTTTCGCATAGTTGGTGAAAAATAAAATTAATCAGCCTATACACTCCAACTTGCCTAATAACTTGAAAGGTTGATGGAATCACTTTCTAAAAATAGTATTTCACTTTTATTGGAGGTGTTTTAAAAGATAGTAGAGGGTGTCGTTTCCCTGCCCCCCTTAACTATAAAATATTAATTTTTATAATTTTTCTACTAAAAACAATTTGAAGTCTTAAAAAAAGTTTTGAGATTGAATATTATCAAAACAAAGAATTTTGATAATGCATACTTAGTAATTTTGATAACAATACTTTTATTGTAAGTACTTCAAAAGCAGGGGGTGACATTTGTGCACACACACACACCCCTCCACTAAAAATAAGAATTTATAGAACTCTTTGCCAAAATATGATTTTCTTTTTTAAAATTTCAAGGACATTTGAGATCAAATTTGTTTTTTTTTTGTTTCCTAGATAAGTATTTTGCAGTTTTTATGAATGTTTATATGTAACAAAATATAGAAAAGTACATTCTGCATTCCTGATGAAAGGAGAGAAAGCTTACTACTGAATTCACTCTTGCAGAGTTAGGTTTATTTGTTTTAGAGAAAGGATAGAATGTTTTTCTCTCTTCTTTGTTTAAATAACATGATTTTCAAGGAAAAGTCTTTATAAATTGAGTTCTTTGATTTATATGGTTTGCTGCAATCCATTTAAAAATCATGGTTGTTTAAAAAATAAAAAAATGTAAGGCAGGGGTCTGTCCAGGTCGTAATCGGGTCCGAAAACGGACCCTTCACAAAATTCAATATGGGAAAAATGGACCCTTCACAAAATTCAATATCTGAAAAACGGACCCTTCACAAAATTCAGTTTGACCAAAATGACCCTTTCACAAAATAACTATTGCACTTTTCAATTGAGTTTAGGAATTATCATTTAGCGATCGCCGATCGTCACCCAATAATATCTTGGCCTAAATGTAAACAATGTTGATGATGATGACTGGAGGTAGGCTGATTGGAGGCCCTAAGCCAGGGGGGTAAATTGCACCGCATACGATTGCAGTTTGAAGCAGACGCCTGCACTTGTTTGTTCTTCCTCCTAATTTCACCCCACCTGCTATGTAGGAGCTCTCTTTCTGGGAATAAAAATCAGACTAGTAGCAAGAGCTCATTTATTAATTATTTTCATGAGAGTTGTGTTTATGCCAAAAAATTAAACATCATTCCACTATAATATTAATAAGGCTCATTGCCAGAAGAAAAGGTGATGACAGCTGTCATTCTCGGATAATTACAACGTTCTTCATGAATAAAGCCAGTGGCGTATGTAAAAAGGGCAGCCAGGTTGGGGAGGAGATTAAAAGAAAACACTTTGTTTTCCAAACTGGCACATTTATGCACCATGTAGTAAATGTTCAGAAATCATTTGATGCAATCTCAAAATGATTAACTTAGTCCTAAATCTTATTCTTAAAGACAGACATAAATTCAGATCAATGCATGTTTCGAAATCGCACAAATGTTCTAACTACTCACAATAAGTCGTTTTGCATTTTGAAATGAATCTGTAATTCTCTAATGTTTAGTAAATATCTGTAATAATTTTAAATAATCTGAATAATTATAATCTTATAATTATAAGATTATAAATATAAGTAGTGTGTAGTAAATATCTGTAATAATTATAAATAATCTGAAGTAGAAAGGCCATGTAATGATTACACTAAAAGCAATCATTAAGAACAACTTGCAAGAGTGCATAACATCTAATTCAAAACAAGGAGAGCTGCTGTCATTACATGGCTAAGTCTAAGCTTATTGTTTACTAATTCACAACTGCATACTTATCAAACATAACATCCCTACGGGTGAAATCATTTTGAACTCCCTTCTTTACCCCCCCCCCCCCAACTGAAAGCGTAATTTTGACTTCATTGTATTGTCTCCTGTATAAGAAAACTGTATGGTAAGGAAGGAGAAAAAGTTTTGGCAAATAAGAATGGAAAAACGGACCGACATACCCAGGCATAGGGGGGAGGAAAAGGACTGCCAGGCATTAAAGGGTTGCCGGGTGCCATACCCTGTTTAATCGGTCGAGAATCCACACTGTGGAATGTGAAATGGGATAAATATAGGTCAATCACTGCTCAAGGCTGGAAAAAAAAGGGGGGGGGGGGGAGAAATAGTGTAATACTGCATTTTTCATTCTTGGGAGTGAACAACAAAGCATAGGAGCGATTTTATTGGGATTTAATGTCATTTTAAAGAGCGGTCATAGGGGTACACTACAGAGAAATGCTATCGGCATAGGCAGGGCCGTAGCGAGCAAAAAGTGATAGAAGACTGAAAATTTATAACTTAATTAAATTTTTTAAACTTAATGCATGGGCACATATTACAGACTGGGAATTTTCTGTTTCGAGACCATATAAAAATGTACATTTGTGTTTATTTAGATTTAATCTTCCAACATTTCTAATCATTACTGTAAAATTTTTTAAACATAAATTTGTGATTTACTGTAAAATATTTAAGGAATAAAACCCCAGGTCAGTGTTTTGGGGATATTCTGCGTACACTGACAAGTAATTTTTCTTCAATGGTACAAGTTGAAATTAATTTTTAAAAATGTTAGCTAATTTCTCCCTTCTGTAATTATCTGCAACTTATTTTTGCTTTCCCTCTAATTGTTGAAATTTAACTAGATTTAAAAATTGCATTTTTCACATCGTTAGTATTAGAGTATTTCCAGTCGAAACTGACAGACATTGTAATATTTAAAAATTACTAAAGTTTGAATTTGGGGTGTAAATAAAAGTGTTTAGTACCTGCAATTTAAAATCAAAACTACCATGGCCTGCGCTTATTATAAAATCTATTTTTTAATAATTTAAAAGTAAAGATTTAAAGCTTTAGATTTTTAATTTTAATCGAATTAAAAAAATATATATTGTTCCAGGCAGGGGCATAGCCAAGGGGGGGGGGGTTAGGGGGGTCATAACCTCCCCCCCCATGAGGAATTTTTTGCCATACAAAATGTATATTCTTCACTACATTATCACACCCACGTATACATATATATGAGTTGTAGTAGCCGTAACCCCCCCCCCAATGAAAAATTTCTGGCTACGCCCTGGTTCCAGGGTATGACTATCCCGGATGTTCGGTGAACAGGAATTATTCAGTTTTGGCCAACTTTTTTTAAGGGAACTAACTATACCCATTTTGTTTTTAATTTTTTTAAAAATATTCAATTCTATTTCGTGATTGCTTTCTTGCTCAAAAATGAAATAGAAAATTGGAAGAAGTTCACAAAATAAGGAAAGATTCACAAAAATAGAAAAAATTCACAAAATTAGGTATAAATTCACGAAATTAGGTATAAATTTCACAAAAATAGGACCCTGGGAAAGAAACCTGGACTGACCCCTGTAAGGAATATTTTACTTTGAATGATAAAACTTTTTTTTTTTAAAGAAGTGGATAGCAACTTGGAAATAGTATGAGAGAATTCATAAAGAAAATAAATAACCCATGTAGGAAAAAAAAAATTATTAAAAAATAAAATTTTTATCTTTCAATCTAGTTAAAGCAGTTTTCTATATTTTTTCTAAAATGCTGTTTTTCCATGACCCTTTGTTACACATAAACATTCATAAGAACTGCAAAATGCTTATCTAGGAAGCAGGAAAACAAGTTTGATCTCAAATACTCTTGAAATTTTAAAAAAGAAAATTATTTTAGTAAAAACTTCTGTATATTCCAATTTTTACTAGGGGAGGGGACAAATGTCTTCCCCAACTTTCTTTTGAAGTGCTCCCAATATATAAAAAGATAAATAAAAATGTTATCGCATTAAAAGTATGCATTATCAAAATTCTTTGTTTTGATAATACTCAATCTTCTTTTTTTTTTTTTTTTTGGACTGCAAATTGTTTTTAGAAGAAACATTATAAAAATTAATATTTTTATAGTTAGGAAGTGAGGCGCAAATGACACCCTCCACTGTCTTAACACTTCCAATAAAAGTGTTGTAAAACATTACTAAGTCCACATGACGTATTGCACATTAGGGAATGCAATCCTGCACTGTTTCTCGTACTGCGGGATTTCGAGATTGAGATTCATTGATCCCGCGGGATTGACATTTTATTTAGTTAGGACTTCATTTCAACAGAGAAAAGTAGATAAAAGTAAGATTTTAAGCACTATGAAGTTTAAATTTAATAATAATAATTAATCTTATGAGATAATTAATACAATAACTTAGAAATATGAAAATTATAATCATAATATTCAGAATGATATACGAAGTTATGTCTTATGTTAGTTGCTAAAAATTAGGACTATACAATTTATAGATATGTCAATATACTTACGTTATTTACTTAGTTGCTCAAAAAATAACACAAAATCGAACAAATCCAATAAACCATGTCCTAGTCTATATTTAATTTTAGTAAAATAATTAAAAGTGTGAATTATAAAAAAATTAAAAACTAAAATAAAGACTTTTTATAATTAATTTGTGACTGCTCGCTAAAAGATAAATAGTATGAAATATTTCAGTTCATTTGGAGAATGGGAACTTTATGAAAAATTGATATTAAAATGTTTAGATTTAGATGTTCAATTCAGACTCCCATTGGAAGAAGATTTAAAAAATAAAACTTTAAATTTGTAATTATTGATTCGTTTATTGTTAGATGAGAGACATAAATATGCAAGATTTTTCTGTTTGTTGATTGGTAAAGCAGGCTGAAACTGTAATTAAAAAAAAAAATTATTTCTTAGTGTCAATCCCGTTTGATTAGGATCGTAATCCCGCGGGACTAGTCCCGCAAACATTTATGCAGGATCCCGTTCTTGAGGGATCGGGATTGCATTCCCTATTGCACATGCAATGTTGAGCTGAGCGAATTTCGTGCAGTTACCTTTATCTCAAGTTGAATTTTTTTCAGTGATTATTTTTCGAGGGTATGTCCGATTTCGGATTTTCTTCTTTTTAAGTGATCAGAACCAATGACAGCCAGAACCAATGACCTTGGTTCAATGAGCGCACGGAGTGAGTAATTGAGAAATAGAATAATTCTTTTAATATTTCCAGTGAAAGTTAATGGCAGCAGGTTTTTCAGTGATTATTCCTCCATGGTCAACCCAATTGGTTTAATTTAAGATAATAAATAATAAAATAAATAATTTTTATTAAAATAAAGCACACCAAAGAAACACCTGATGATCATGCAACATCTCAATATAATTTTAAATTTTAAAATGACCTTGAAATTTAAATTTTGAATAATTTATCCATGTAGCATATATGAAAGGGAAACTAATATCTTTTCTATAGACACTTAAATCAAGTCTCTACTATAATTAGAACAGAAATGAGAGCAAATTTTGCTGTGCAAGAATCTACTTATACAGTATGCTAACATATGCAGTACCAAAATCAACGATATTTCTATGAAGGGAACGACAACAACTAGATGTAGACATTAGAGTAATAACAATAACACATGTGCAAAAACCCAAATTAGCTGTTCATTGACATCACGTGAAGCAAGCATATTAGTTACTGGTTACGTATGTCACACAGTAGCAAGATTACAAAATAACAATGCATATGCAAAAAAGCAAAATCTTTCAGATCTTTACATAGTGTGTTTATTGAACAGTAAAAAATCTCCTTGCAGTGGGCTGAAGCATACTTTAAACATTTCCTGTTTCTTTTATATTTTTGTAAGCAAGCATACATATTAAATAATGCAACCGTACTATAAAACAGCAGGTTGCTAACTTTGGCACATTACCCCGCAGCTGCTGCAATTAAGAAGTACTTTTGTAGGAATTTGTACAACACGTTATCACCCAATACAGTATTTTTATAATATTTTAATGAACGGAAATATCACCAATTATATTTCATAATCTTGCAATGCCAGTACTTGGCTTTGCCCCCCATGGCCACCAAGTTTTTTCATGACACCCAAAATTTATAGCAACCCTAATCTAAATTTAATGGCAAATATTGTTAAAACAAAGAAACATGATTTTCATTGAAATGAGTCCGATAATTTGGCCAACACTGCACTGTGTATATAGAACAGTAAAGTATAGGGCGACGAAGCTGGCCGCCTTGGCGGCTAGTTTCTAAAATTTGATGAATTTCACACATTTTAAAGTTAAATATTTCAGAAACTAATAGCAATAAAGACTAAAAATTTTACACTTATTAATTTCTCTATGCAACAAATGTACCAAATTTCATTGGATTCTGAGGAGCTCGGGCTGAAAATCCCAATTTTTTATTTGATTTGATATACAATGACAGTAGTAAGGAGCTTGAAAAAGAAAAAAAAAAAAAAAAAAAAAAAAAAATTACAGAAATAATTCCTTGGGTGGTAATAATGATAAAGGAACAGTACAGTAAATAAAACTAAAAAATGTATAATTCGATGGATATTAAAAACCATTAATCCAAAAATTTTTCTGCCTGGTAGAAAAAAAATGAAGTGCATGTAATATATTCATACCTTCATGATGATCTTTATCTTTTACTCTCTGAGAGCATGGTCGATGATAACGAGGACTGCTACGGTTTTCAGAAACTTCATTTCTCCCTGATCCATCACTGTTACTTGTAAGTGGTGATCCCCGAACTTTGTCACTTGCTCTATCTTTAAATTTGCTTGAATTCTAGAGTGAAGGAAAAATGGGATCAAATGTTTTTCTTTTGAATAAAAAGACAAGAAAGTTGAGGAAAAATAAATTAAACACTAGGGATGCACCGAATACCATATTTTGCCGAATAACAAATACCGAATATTCGGTTAAAATTCTAACCGAATATTCAGCCGAATACTGAATATTTGGTTAAAATTTATTGAACCGTTATTGAACTTTGATCGCAATGATTAATTTAATTAGTTTGTTTTTAGACAATATTTAATATTTCATGTGGTGTAAAACTTCAGAAATTAAAATGCTGTAGAGTTTAATATCCAAGGGTTTCCTTTATATATATTATTAATTTTTTAAGTATTTAGGAAATGACAATTTTTTTACCTACATATTTTATAAAAAGTTTTTTTTTTTTTTTTTTTTTTTTTTTCCAAATGGTGGACCTTAACCATGCCTTGGAGGCATTGGCCGCAACTAAGGCCGGAGTTCTTGGTCACTTAGTAGGTGGAACAATGTTGCCCCCTATGAAGGGACGGACACAATGACATCCACAACCAGTCGGGGATCGAACCTCGACCACCGGGAGTTAAACCCGAAACCGTAGTATGGTGCTTTACCCACTATACAATCTGGTCGGCTATTTAATAAAAGAAAATTAACAGTTATTTGACTTTACATATTTATGAAAACTTAATGTTATGAGTTTTTTCTCCCAGTTACTGTTTCATTTTTAAATGATTTAGTATTAGATTAATAGTAAGGTTAATGTAATGTGTTATAAGATTTCAGAAAAATTGAAAAGCAACAAAATTTAACATCTGAGTGTTTTCTCGTACTTTAAAACTAATTTGATTGTGATATTATTGCGCAACAGAATTAATTTAGTACTATGGTACTATGCATATTATTCATTCAAGATTTATTTGTTTACTATTCGGTTGCGGAATATCAAAATATTCTGCCAAACCGAATATTCGGTTTGACTGCCGAATAGGCAGTATACCGAATACTAACTGAATATTCGGTGCATCCCTATTAAACACACTTTTAAAACTGATTCAAATTCTAGATAATATTTGTTATAGAAATATTTATTAATTTTCAGTAGAAGCAATGTGGTGTTCAGTAATCTAACTTTGATGCAAAATAATTGATCCGAAAAAATCAACTGTTTAGTTAGATTGTCTAATTTGTGAGATGGCAATAAAACTGGTAAATGAAATACTTTGACCTAAGCTGAGTTATTTGAAAAAAGCAATAAGTGGTTTTTTTTTAAATAAGTATTTTAATGTTATTTGATGCTAATTATTCAATTGTTTTAACATGTAAAAATTACTTCTTATTATTTTTCTAATTCTTAATAAATTAAATTAATTCATGTTTGTTTTTAATTCACATGTAAATCACACATTTCATTACTTATTTCACTTTGCTATATTTTATCTCTTTTTTCTAATCCCATCTTCATCTATGCAAACTGAACAGCCAATGTTTCATTCAATTCAGTAACTTTTTAATTAGTTACTTTGCATTTAATGATAGCTAATAAATTAAAACTAATAGTCTTTATTTTTGAGCAATTGAAATAATCAATAATTTTATTTTATTCAAGCATAGGCTTTCTTTAAACTTTAATTAATCAATGAGTGCCATTTTATGGTTACTTTGGTTGGCTACATTGACAAGCTTTAAGATTCGAATTCAACATGGCTGTGTATATGTACTTAATTATTAATTATATGATAACCTTCTTGAGCACTACAGCCGGTTCACAGCCAAGGCTGTCTCAGTCAGTTTTTTCCATCTTGATCTGTCTGACGCTATGGATTGCCATCTATTAACTCCAAGTGTTTTAAGCCACTTCTCTACATTATCCGGCCACCTTGTATGTACAAGAGGCAAAGGAGAGGTAGGCCATGTGGCCTACCTCTCCTTCGCTTTCCATCAGGCTTTTGGAAATTTTCTTTCTATTAGCTTCCATATAAAACTATTAGTCTTACTAATGTCTCATACAGCTGTATCTTTGTTTTACTGCTTAAGTATTTCGATTTAAACTGGTTATGAAATCCAAAATAGTATCTCTTAGCCATATTGATTCAATTCATAATTTCAACTGAAATATTTATTATTTACAATTGTACCCAAATATTTAAATTGATTGACCTCTTCAAACTCACAATCATTTATTTTGTGGTATAAGATTTAGTAATTTATTTGTAACTGCCATAAACTTAGTTTTTTCTTCATTGACTGTCAATCCCATATCCTTTGCTGCCAACTCTAGTGCACCAAATGAATCAACTATTGCCAACTTAGTTCTCCCCTTTACGTCAATGTCATCTGCAAATGCAATAATTGTACTGACTTTGCAAAAATAACTTTTTGGGTTTGTATGCCAGTCTCCAATTACCTTTTCTAAGGCGATACTGAACAACTGGCATGAAAGAGATTTAGTCCTTTTTCAGTATAAAAGACATCTGATAGTTGGGTTCCTAACATTCTACATTTTACCCTATCAAGGGTTATTTTTATCAGCTTCAACAGTTTTTCAGGAATTCCCAATTCCAACATTGCCTGAAACAATTTCTCCCTATTAATGAATACACCTATGATGAGATGGATAGGAAAAAATTCTTAAAAGTAAATTTAGAGGTTGTAAAAATGGGGTTTTTCATCAAAATCTGGATATTGAAATTTTCTGCAATCACATTACTTCTTCATACAAGGAAGTAAAAAGACAATGTACCAGCAAACAATATTTATTGAAAAAGATATTTCTCCAAAATAAACAAAAGCATCTTGAATTATTTGTTTCTCATAATCAATGGCATCATTGAAATTTTATTTCTAACAAACTTGGCATATGTTTAAAATAAGTATAAAAAGTATCAGAACATTTAAGAAAGTGATAAATTAAACACATTTTTCCGAATGTTGAAGATTAACTTTGATCAATGTTTATTAGCTATAAAAAAAAAAGTTTTAAAAGAAATTTTTATCCTGTTTCTTCCCATTTCTTCTCTTTTTATTTACTGAAACATCAAAATTGCACGATCATAGCAATACTTTAGGGCAGCGTTTCTCAACCTGTGGGGCACGACCCCCAAGGGGGGTGCAAAGCATTCGCAGGGGGGGCGCGAGAAAAACCAAAGAGCAAGTAGTGATACATGTTTTTTAAAAAAATCATCTTATTTATTCTCATTTTTACTCAAAAATATATCCATTTTCACTTAAAATGTTCATTCAAACTTTACTGATAACATTATTTTGTGGAAAATTTGACTCAATGTTCATTGTTAAAGATTAAAAAACTGAATGTAAGCCGAAAAAAGTGAGGGGGGCACCACCGTAAGTTAGCCTTTGTTGGGGGGGCGCGAAGGTTAAAAGGTTGAGAACCGC
This sequence comes from Cheiracanthium punctorium, assembly GCA_038373885.1. NCBI lineage: Eukaryota > Metazoa > Arthropoda > Arachnida > Araneae > Cheiracanthiidae > Cheiracanthium > Cheiracanthium punctorium. The sequence goes on along the minus strand of JAWZYV010015971.1, from coordinate 443,550 downwards.
AGCTTTAGGGAAAGTTATCTATGGTATTTAAATTTTTAATTCTCTGACAGTAATGCTACTTTTCTCCGACTTTTTATATGGCATTTTGTTCTTATTTTACATGTGTTAACTCATTTCTTTTTAAATTTACATTTCATAATTTTCACTTATGACAATCTATATAAAAAAAATACCCTAGAAATTTAGTCTTAAAAACTATAGTAAAATAAAATAGGAAAGAAAAATATTAGTAAAGTGGTTGAGTAGGATACTTTATAATTATTTTACCTATTTTGCAATCCATATATTCATAGGTTAACTGTAACTATATACATAAAGTATATTATAGTTTTCCCATTTAGACTACATGAATTTTCACCCGACTTTAATGTCTCCGATTTTTCTATTAACTTTTTGTTACTTCAATCATTTTCACTAATACTCTAAGAGCCAGTGGCCAGCAACTTAAAGGTAAATAATAAAACTTGAAATTTTGACCAGTGAGTCGCTCATACCTGCCACATATAAGGCAGGGTCTCACTAAGCCCGGCGAGGTGGACCCTCGAGTTACTCAGGTGCGCCAGGTATGAAAATTTCACCAATTTAAAAGTATTTTATTAAATCTGATTTTTACATGTGTTGTTCATTAGAGTATTAAAAGCTTGTATTTATCTCAGACATTTTTTCGGTGGATAATATCCGGGCAGTCAGCAATAACTTACCTACTGCCCAAGCATATGCATGTACATAGGCTGTGTAGTCATCTTTTCTTTAGTATAGTACATTTTATTTGATGTAACCTTTTTTTTTTTTTCTTATGGTTATTATTATTTAAATACAGTAGACCCCCTATAACAAGGGTCCATACAACACAGATCCTTAGAACACTGCCAAAATTTTTCGATCGGATTTCCTATAGCACGTTAAAGACTATCATAGCATTTCCTTTTTTTAATTGTCGTGTGCATTTATTATACGTATCTGAAAGACTTTTGTATGATTTATTTTATTCTATTTCAACTTGAGAAATAAAACATTTTATTAAAATAAATCTGAATTTAAACCCGATTTAATTTAAAGTAAGTGCATATCAGTTATCTCTGGTGCATACGGAGTATCAAGTAATCAGTATTTAAGTGATGAGAAATAAATTGCTGAAATAACATGTATAGCGGTTGAACATTGTGGTTTACACTCCAGGTGGAGGATAGCTCAGGACCCGTAGAACACGGATCCCTATAACATGGAATGTATCTACCATGTTATAGGTGGTCTGTATTTAAATAATAACCATAAGCAAAAAAAGATGTTATAACAAATAAAATAGTACTAAAGAAAAAAAAATGACTACACAAGGTATACTAGGTATGACTATACTAGGTAAGTTTTTACTGTCTGCCATGATATTACGCATTGAAAAAACATCTGCCGAGGCAAATACAAGCTTTTAATACACTAAGGAACAACATATATAAAAATCAGATTTAATAAATACTTTTAAAGTTGATGATTTTCATACCTAGCACAGCTGAGTAACTCGAGGGTTCACCTCGCCAGGCTTAGCGAGACCCTGCCTTATATGTGACAGGTATGAGAGACTCACTGGTCAAATTTTCAGGTTTTATAATTTATCTTTAAGTTGCTGGCCACTGGCTCTTAGAATATTAGTGAAAATCATTGAAGTAACAAAAAGTTAATAGAAAAGTCATAAAAATAAAAGTTGGGTAAAAATTCATGTAGTCTAAATGGCAAAACTATAATATGCTAACTCAAGTGTCCACTTTGCCAGGCTTAGCAAGACCCCGCCTTATATGTGCAAGGCATGAGAGACTCACTGGTCAAAATTTCACGTTTTACAATTTATTTTTAGGTTGCTAGCCACTGGCTCTTATACTATAACTCAACAGGTCTGTAAAAATTCTTAGGGCTCTAAGCATTTATTGCAAGGGTAACATTTCCAATAAATTTTATCACCACCATCTTTATCATACTTGAAAGCTGAATTTCTGTGGGCACTACAGCCACAAGCACGAAATAGAAATATCAATAAAAATATACTGTTTAATTGTTTGTTCATTAAAACAAAGGCTATAAAAAATTCAAAATTTGTTTTCATTATTACAGTAATTAACTTCAAGAAAAATTTCATGTAACTGTTTTTAACCTTAAAGCTTTTGTTATTTTCAGTTATATAAACTGGAACAGAGTATGATTATTTGTGGTACATTGTATCTACATATTTAAAATTTTCTTATTCACATCTTTTTCTTCATGTATACTTGTGAACATTCATTTCCTTCATGACTACTATACAATTAAAGCTGCAGATTATACACAAACAATCAGAATAGTAACATCTCATAGCAACCATTTCATAAAGTATTAATTGTCCTATGTACAGTAATTTATATGTAACAAAACAAAATATTTTATGACGGGGGAAAAAAAAATTGTAGCATACAGGTCTTAACAGTGAACTCCCACAACTAAAATGTTAATGTTATATTCTTTTTCAACCTAACCTGACAGTGCATGGAAAGCTGCAAGTGCCACGTTGCACCATTTGTCAAGTATTCGTATACACTTTCTGATCTTCCTCCCTTATAGTCATATACACATTTTGTTTTAAATAAAGGTGAAATATTAAATTACTGAGGACGCTAATTTTAGTTTGATTAAATCTTTATTTTTAACTAAACAAAAATCAAAGCATTTTGTTTGCAGTCATACAGAAAAATTTATTACATATGGCACATTATTTTTAACTATTACTTAATAATAGTTAAAAATATAATTAAATAAAAATACTTAATTTATTTCATTCTAAAGTTCAAATGTTTCCTAAAACCTTTTCAATAGTTGTATTATGTGAAATAAAATGAAAAATAAATAAATAATAATATTTTATCACAAACTTAATGATTAATTTCGTTTTGTCCCATATGAAATAATTTTGAGCTTATTTTTAATTTTTTATGGTACTTACGTATTATCCCAGCAGTCTGCGAAGACGAGCGATTTTTTTGCCAAGATAAATTCCAAACACATGAAATTATCGATGGTTTGGAATACGATTGGCAACAGTTTGTCAGCACATTTGACGAAAAAATAGTTTGGCAGGAATGGCTGAGCATCACTTTATGAAGCATCACTTAATGAAGCATCACTTTAAGTAATGAATTGATTTTCATCAGAAAACAAAGGTAAAACTGCAATCATTTATTGTACAGTAGCATTTTAAAAATATTTAAATTATTAAAAAATCCTTATTCAAGAAGCACTAAGGCTCCCACTTTTACAGAAAGAGTGAGAAAAAATAGTTTGGCAGGAATGGCTGCCAGGATAATACGTAAGTACCTTTTTAACTAATAATATTGATGACAACTGAACAATCCCCACCCCCATCTTCAACTAGTGAACTAGCTTCTTAAATTATTCAATTAAAATATTATAGCTTTTAATTTAAAAGCTGGGCATGGCAAACAAAAATGTGTTATGTACGGGACAAAACAAAAATTTTTGATTTAAAACTTAGCTAACATTTTAATTTTAGACTATGTTAATAGTTTTTTTGCACAACTGACAGCACTTAGTACTCAAAAAAATATACAAGTAAATACACATGGTTATCTATAGCTACAAATGGTGAAGTCATAGCTTGCTTGAAATAATGAAGAATCACTTTAAGTAATCAATTGATTTTCATTAGAAAACAAAGGTAAAACTGCAATCATTTATTGTACAATAGCATTTTAAATACATATTTCATTAAAAAAATATTTTAATTATTAAAAAATCCTAATTATTCAAGAAGAAGCACTTGAAAGAGTGAGAAAACATTTAGCTGAAAAGAAAAATAAGACACTTCGATGGCTGATAAAGTTAACTAAGCATAAAAGAGTTAGATCAGCATAGAAAGAATGAAACTGAAAAAAAAAAAAGCCCAAACAACTAAGTGGTGATTCCACAAGTAACTCATGCTACATCCCCCCCCCCCAATAGCATTTTCAAACATGGTGTAATAATAAAAAATGCCTTTATTTTCTTTCAATGAAATTCCTACTTATTCCAAATTGTTTACATTTTTTCAATAAATCATTAAAAATTTTATAACTAATTCATTTTTTGAAAAATTAAAATTGCTCTGTAACTCATGCTACCAAGTAAGGTAGTGTGAGTTACCGAGCAATTTTGATATTTCAAAAAATTAATTATAAGATTTTTAATGATTTACTGAAAAAAACTAAACTATTTGCAATAAGCATGAATTTTGTTGAAAGAAAATGAAGGCATTTTTTATTATTACACCATGTTTGAAAATGCAATTTGAAAAAAAATGAAACATGAGTTACAGTGGAATCACCCTAAGAAAAGAAACAATGATAAAAGAAATGTCAAGATGTATCTGAAGAACAATCCTCAATTTCAGTGACACTGCAAATTTCAGGAAAAGCTGTAAAACATGTTATAAATGTTTTAACAAATTTTGGGTTCTTACAAGGAAAATTAATATAAAATCTTTAAATGTAGAAAATGTAAAAAAGGAAGCTGAAGTAAAGATTAGGTGCACTTTCAAAAAACCAAAGGAAGTGGTGTACTTTAACAAACAAGATTCAATAAGGTGCTTCTTTGAGATCAGATCACCAGCACGCATTTGGCCCAACCAACACACTTGGTCTATCTGGGCCTTTAAAAGCATTTTTGCTTTTCTTATAAAAATATAATGATTTTATACCCTGTACTAGATAAAGAGCCAGCCTACCTCAGATGCATGCACCGAGTTACAGAAAAAAATCAAACTGAGTATCAATCGAAAGTCTGAGTATGTACAATTATTTGCAGCCAATAGTTGTGTAGGACACTGATGATATATATCTTTATCTATCTTTGATAAAAGCTTTAGGCAAAAACATGTTTTTCTGACCACAAATCTCAGAAAAGGATAAAATCCTTAAAAAAAGGCTAAACTTTCAAAAAACACTAAGTCCAATTAATAGCTAGGGAAATTTTCTGGTACTAATAGGGGAAGTAAAAGAAATTGAAGAAATATATAGATGTTCTGTGACTTGTATAAAACATTTTAATTTTAAATATTTATAATTTTTTCAAATGGAGCTATGTGTGAAAAATCCTAATTTATACAATAGCAAATAAATTAAGAAATCCTTAATTGTATAACTAAACTTAATTTTGAATACTTAAGAGTTAATAAATTCATTAAATTAACATGTTTTAATTTCAGCTCACAATTCCTTATAGTATTATTACTTAAAATCATATGTCCCGTATGTAACAGCCTTGTCCCATACATAACATATGTAATTAGCTTTCGTTAATTAATGATACATAACATATGTAATTAGCTTTCGTTAATTAATGATACAGCTTTAAAAATAATTTTAAAGTTAATAAATGCATATTTTTCTTCTTCTATCCATTAAATTTATTTGTGTAAAATACCTCATAAATTCAGAGCAAAATCCAAACTGCTGAAGGTACTTTAAAAACTTTTTGTGATGTCCCATACATTACAAAACTTTATTAATTAATTTTAAAAAACTATTCAGTCCAAAAAAAGGGAAACTTTATAGAAATTTAGTTGAAGTGGTATATAAAACGTTAAAAGTAATTGCAAACTTTCTCATTTGCATTTAAAAAAAAAAAAATCACCAAACTGACCTTAAAATGCAGACAAGGGCCAAAAATAAATGCCATTAAAAATAAATTAAGCCTTTTTAATAAATAAACCTTTTTCTTATCAAATTTGGATGTGACTATACTTTTTATGACCTAGTTGTTAGCATAATACAGACTGCTGTGCTACTTGACATTTTTATTTCATGCAACATAGTAGTTTCTAAGGCAAAAAAGTAAACATTTCAAAAACATAAAAATATCCCTTAAAAATCATAAGTAATAAGAGTTTACTAAATAAATTCATACCACAAAAAATAGGAATGTGGAAAATAAAATATTTTTCAATAAAATTTACTACAGAGTTGCCAACCTGTTAAAAGTGAAATAATAATTTTGCCCTCCCTTTATTCAAAAGAGAAAGCTGCATTTTTATACTAAATCACATGTTTGAATGAATGTCAAGAAAAGCTTCTGGAAATTAAAAGAAATCCGTTGACAAGCAAATTGGCAGGAGATTGACACAAATCATATCTTCTGCCAAAACAGAAAACCTTGGCAACTCTGAATAAACAAATTAAAATTTACATTTCAAACAAAACATACTTTATGTTTTTTATTTTTCATTTTCTCAACTACTATGTCTTCTACCTAGATGCCAAGCTGTAAAATATAAATGCAAGTGTAGGATTTTAAATGGTAACAAATTAGGAATGGTTAATGGTTTAGTCGCTTAGTAAATAGCTTGAGAGACTGGGGAAAAGATAGTGAAAGTATCGCATTTAAGCTGTAATTAGTTGTTAGTATTGTTTCTTTATCCATGACAAAAGATATAAGGATATAAAAAACCAGAAATTATAGACTTCCATATGAACCTTAACTTAATTGCAAAATCCCCATAGAAATTATGAAATTTACATTCATTAAAAAATCTAATATTGCTTTGAATTACTAAAATATAAATTAAAAAAAACTTATTCTTTGTATCCTTCTGCAACCAAGGGGTAGAGGTCTGTAACACTTCCCTGCACGACTGACATTGCCGAGGATTTGTAGTATGCCGGTGTACAACTAGCATCATAAATTGAGAAAAGTTCAATATCAATGTTTAAAAAAATAGGATTTTTTTTTCTCCAGTAAAGTTTTTTTTTACATATAATGGGGGGCACTTGCCAATTAGGCATCCGTTTAAACAATAGCCCACAGGTATTGGACATTTTATTATGGGGTCACCCAATGGATAGCCAACATTACCTCCTGTGATGGGATGGATAAGTCAACAGCCAATCCCAACCTAGACCCAAGGTGTGATAGAATGATTCTTTTGCCACTACATCACCTGGACAGCCCCCACTAAAAGGTATGTTTTAAACTGTAAGAAATTTCAATGAAGAAATTAGTCATTTGATGTCTTAGAAAACTTTCACTAAATGACATTTTCCTATTTGCCTTATTTCATGCTAATATATTTTATTGTGCATGTGATGACGATGACGTTGTTCCTTTTTCTCATTGGAACTTACAAAGGGAAGTTCAGATGTTGGGGTCACAGAATTTGATGAAATGTTGATGGGTTTCAGAGGACCCTTACAGAAGTAAATGCCAAAAAATTAGTTAACTCTTATGACTTTTTGAGAAAATGACAATTAAAGATTCAATACAGTAGAACCTCGATTATCTGAAACTGTTAACCGAAGTCGGTTTCTTCTTCACTTTTTTTTTTTTTTTTTCTCTACTATCATCCAAAATTTTCTCTTAACAAAGATGCATTTTTAAAGTTTCCCCCCCCCCCTCACATTCCTTTCATATGCAAGCCGTCCTTTCCAAACTACGAGTGCTGAATAAATATTTTGAATTCCCTTTTATAGAAGAATTCTATAAAAGGGAATTTTCTTCGCATGCTCAATGCAAGAGCATGCGAGCTCAATTCTCGCAAGCTCAATTCTCGGTATGAGTGTTCTCTTCCCCACTTTCAAACATCCCTATTCTAAACTGGCGCAGATAAAAATTCTACAGACTTTGAAAGATAGTGTTACTGAGTTTTTAAGCCTTTTTTAGCACAATGAAAGGTTTTGAAAATTGCACCGATAGAGAAATCGCAGAGTGGTTGAATTGTGACGTGGAAGATGCAGGCTTCCAGTTGCTCAGTGATGAGGAATTAATAGCACAAGTCCAAAAACTTCCAAAAGAAGAAGATGATGATGATGATGAGAATGATTCGGGAGTAAATAAATTCAGTAACAATGATGCTTTTAAGAGTTTCTCAAAAGGCTTTCTTTGGTTGGAACAACAGGAACGTGCGATTCCTCTGAACTCATGCTTTTAAGAAAACTTCGGGATAGAGCTGCACGGCAAAGGATGGCAATGTACACCAGATGAAGCTTCCATTTAAACCACTGTAGGTTTTTGTTTCAGAAATAAATTTATTTTCATTTATAACTTTAATTTATTTAACAGTTAATAGTCATAATAATAGTTCAATGACATACTATATATTAAAACTAGATGATTATTGATGAATTCTCGATTATCCGAAGTAGGTTCAGTCCCAATTACTTCGGATAATCGAGGCTCTACTGTACTTATAATTTCTATGCTGTAGCTGTGCAAACTATAGCATCATGGTTTCGCATCTCACTGTGAAACATAAGGTCCCGGTTTAAAACCAGAAGACTCCTTTTAACTTTTTTTCTTTAAACATACATAAATAAACTTAAAAATTATCTTTGACAGGAAATTAATATGAAAGGATGAGAAAAAGCTATTTTATTTAAATTAGAAATTAAAAAACACCACATTAAAATGTTAGGAACTATTTGAATGAATTATTACATTTTGCAAAAAATTCAGTTTGATATACGATTTTCATGCATTTCTTGAATGATTTTGATTAAGAATTTAAAAGTAAGCGATTCACTTGGAATAAAAATGTGAGACAAGAACTTATTGTTTGTAATGATGAAAATGTCTGCTACAGATGCTACTTTAATTTAATTCTTGTAGAACATCGCTCGTAAATAAGCAGTGGATAGAAGGTTGCAGTTTTTCTCTTTCTAAAGAGAAATATTCCTACTCCACATTTTAAAAATCTTGAAACATTTATAGATATAATTGTATGTTTTCATGATTTACTTTGCATCAAGTACTTTATAGGATAACATCTCTAATTAGAAAAACAAAATCAAAATTTTTGCACTATGTAATTAATAATCCATACAAATAATTTCTGCCATTTTAAAACAGCTTTTTCTGATTCGGTCACATTAATTTTCTATCAACAGAGTGTCCACCACTATCAGGAGGTAAACATAGTAGGCATTAGCATCCTCATCAGCATAAAAAAAGTAGTCAAAATAGCATACTTTTTCCCAATTTTACTGGCCAAAATAGTATTTTTGGGGAGCTAAAAAATGCTTTGTTCACATTATAGCATTAAAAAGAAATCATGATGCACCACATGACTTTCTTGTAAGCATATTAAATAAAAATTTTGAAGTTATGATGCTGTATAATGTTCAAAAAAAGCTCTGATTAGAGATCCTAAGGTTTTAAAACAAAACAACATTAACACAAATGTTTGCAAATAAATAATTTAGTTGATTTTTTTTTTCATATTTTTCAAATTTTAGTTTACTTATTCTTAAATATGTGCTCTGCTCTAAATTTATCTTCTGAAATCCACAAAATCCCGAAATCTGCACAAAACCTTCCTCCATGCTGTGCGGATTTCTGGGAGTCCACTGTATTTACATCTCTTGATGAACAGAATCGATATATTACTGTTTTTCTATTTACAGTGTAAGGTTTGTTTTTGCTTGAATATGATAGATTATCCAGTGAGATAAGTTAACTATTAAAACGTATAAATTTTCTCATTTACTCTTTAATTTGGAATTTCCTTCCTTTAAAATTGTTACAAATGAAAAGTTTTATGCTTCTTAATTGGTCTAAAACACATATGGGCATGACCCACAATAGCTTTTGATCTGGCCTGCGGAACATATCAAAGCCCTGTATAAAACGCACATAAACCATTCAAAATCCCATATAAAGCAGACTTGGGTTGGCGACTACATTTTGTCGGCAAAACAAAAGCACACCAAAAAGGACTAATACTAAAGCTGTTCCTAAAATTTTTTCCCCAATAGGTTGAAAAGAATCACTGATATTATTTGTGCTAGTATTCTAAATTAAACATTTCAGTGACTGGGAAGGTTCATGGCTATACACAGATAATCAAGTTTCTGCACCCTTTCTAGAAAAGGTAGATTGAAAGATATTTAAAATTCTTTTTTGAGAAGGGGACTGTAGCCTTTTACAGATACATCCAAAATCTCATTCATTTATGCCAATGGTATAAGGTCAAAACAATTGTTCAATTATAAATACAAAACATTGTAATATACATTAGTATTTTATTTATTTAAGTAAACAATAACAAAACAACAACAAATAAGTAAACAAATGTTCTACTCTTTGAGAGATCTCATTAGGTTCATTTCAGTTTTCAAACCATCTACAAACCTATTATTATGAGCCCCCCCCCCCCCAAAAAAAAAGGCTTTCCATACTGTGGTGCAACACCACTGCAATATTTTTTCTTTATTGTGATACAGACCTCTGCCAAAGGGATTAACTAAATTGAAAAATAACTTGTACACATAAAAGTAGCTTTGGAAAGAAAAGCTCCAAATACTTCAATATTTATTCATTAAAATTCAAAATGTTAAGTACAAAAAATACCATTAATGTTCTAGTATAGTGCAGAAAGAGGGAGAGTTGAAAATATAGCATTTCTTTTTAAGTTATAACAATGTCTAAATAGGCTTTCAAATAAATGTTGAGAAACTGACTCTAAGACATGGTATTTACTGTGATAAATTAATGTAGTACAAGGTTCATATGTAAGCTGAATGTAATAAAGACAAACTATTAAACTTACTTCAAATGCATGAGATTGATTTCTGTCAAAATACCTAAAATTGTAATATACATTAGTATTTTATTTATTTAAGTAAACAATAACAAAACAACAACAAATAAGTAAACAACAAACAATAAGAAAGTTTTGAACAGTAAAAAATGCAAAATCAGCACTAATTTACAAATAAAAAGTAATTAAAATATCTGGTTCTATGCTGATCTGTTGAGGCAATGTTCTCATATGTGGTAATTATTTTACACAAAGTTTAACAAGGTTCTAGTCATTACTTCAGCCTAAGTAGTGGCAAAGGCCTCTTTCCAGATCTTTATTTTTTGGCCAACAACTAAACACTTAATCTTTTTTAGTTAGAAAACAATTAAATATTAACCCTCCAAGCGGCTGAGACGTTCCAGTTTTTACTGCAATGCATCTATAATTTAAATTATTTATAACACCAAGGCATCATAAAATATATTTCGATATTAAAGCTTATGGGTATTTTAGGAGTTAACTTTTTAATAATTACAAATCTTCCTATCAAAATTTTATTTTTTAAATAATTTTAAAGCTGCATGAAAATTTTGCAGTGAAAACAACTTTACATTATTTGCCCATTTCCAAGACGCTCAGAGGGTTAATATAAAGAATAAGGATGACATGGGATGACATGGAGAGAGGCAGGAAAAATATCCTATTAACATAAAAACTTTCAAATGTCTCTGATAAGAAGAAAAAGCAGTGCTAGCAGCATAGAAAATCATGGTATTTCAATATGTTAATTGATACAGAGACAGTGTAATTAGCTTTCTAAAATAATGAAGATTAAATCTGCATTGAGTGGGAAAAAAAAAAAAAAAAATCAATTTCACTTGGATGTGGCATAAGGTGACTTAAGGGATGGTTTTAACTCAATTAAAACTAAGAAACATCCTCCCATTTTATTTTAAGAGCCTGAACTACTAGTACTACTTATGTCTAGCTGATAATTTTGAAGTTTTAGCAGTATTCAATGCAAATTTTAATTTTACAATTACAATTTTTTTTTTTCTGATTAATGAATTTTGAAACTACACCCGACTTTTTATTTGGGTATATGTTCCATGCAATACTGCATAAAAGTACATCATAAAAGAATAATGGCAATAAGTTTCCTTGCAGAAACACTTTCATGTATTTCTCTGCAAATACCAAATAGTAAATGAATTAGCCCATAAAAGTCCAAAATTTAATAGTGTTGTTATGCTACATGGTTATGTATTTATTTTTTTGCAGTGTTATGATGAGGTATTGCAAAAAGAGGACTTAAGTATTTTGTACTAAACCACTGTTTATCTACCAGCCAAATTTTTGCAATTCTGGGAAATATTTCATAGATAATTCTGAAAAGCACCACTTAAAATTAATAAATATTTTTTGATCCCCTCTCATGAAAAAACTTGAATACTTATGAACAACTATTCTATATTATACTTGATTTATAAAATGTTCTTTCTTTCCTACTTAAGATTTAAAGATACTTGGGTAACAACAGTAGAAATTAGAAAATATAAATTTGTTTGACTCTTAATATATACGAGTAAATGTTTACAATATTTATAATCTGGCTGATCCGTGTAACATTCGTTGCAGATTGAAATCGCGAAAATACTCGAAATAGGTTTTACGTACATTATAGCTATGTCTTTGATATTTAGCTTTTACTAAACATGCAGTTTTTTTTTTAATTATTATTTCATACGAATGGGTAATTTTCTATAAAATATTAACAAAAAATGCTAAAAAGGGGATAAATCGGATCAACGCGTTTTTATTTTTGAAGAATCTTCAATAACAGGAGTAACGTAGTACTGCTGTCACCTCCATTGTTTACAAATATTCGCCTATACGTTAGAGCTACCTATTTCTTCAGATTAAAATAAACAATAAATACTTAAGAAACTTTTTGAGACTGGATTATGCAAATTGTATTTTGATTATTTTTAAAGGCTGAATAGAAAGAAAAATTAAGTTTTTTCTTTTTTTAATAGTTTACACAAGCTGTTACCCTAAAGGTAAATGAAGATGTTTATTTTCGTGAAATCTAGCGTTCAACGATGATTTGAATCAATTTTAACTAAATAGTTTAAAATTAAAAATGAATAATATAGTTATTCATTGTTAATTTTTTCTTATATAAGAGAATTCCACATTTGTCAATGATAATAAAGCTAAGCCTATTCCGTAAAACTGAATATGCTTTTGAATTAAAGTTAATACATTAAAATCTAAAAAAAAAAAAAAAAAGTACTCTGAAAATAAACAAAATGTTAAGCTTACGAATTTCTTGTACCTTACTGCAAATATTGTCTATCGCTTCTTACTGAACTTTGCGAATCTTAGCAATTTGTTGACGAATAACGGGAATAACCCAAAGTAATTAACAGCATATATTATGCACTAATAACGTCGTTGTGCATATTCTAAATAAATAAAAATTCGAACTCGATAACTTTGAGAGTAATTTAAATATCAATGACAAAAAGCATAAATAACGATTTTGCCATACGCGAACGCGTCATTTTCTTTTCAAAAAAATGTCATTAATTAAATTGCCTAAACATTGGTACGTAGCAGATTTAAGAAGGATATGAATAAAATGAAAATGCATTATGAGTGTCAATCATTTAATTAAGCAATATATTTTGTTTTTAAATTAACATGGACATAATTAGAATGCTGATACCCATCGCTGAGTCTTGGAAGTTTCCTTGCCTGCATTACCATTAATGCTATGATAATATGTATCGACCTAATCAGAATTGCAAAGTTTATATGAGCGAGTTACAAATAATTTAAGTGAAATAGATTTATAATTAGAACACTTAATCCCCCTTGAAAAGTCAAAATTGACGACCATCACACATCCGGGGATCATAGCGAGCATTCAGAGTAATGCCAAAACAAGAAGACCAATAATGAAAACGCAACAAGAACAATGCAGAATGTACTCGTTTTTATTTTGAGTAAAAATATATGAAAACATTTTTAATACTAATGAACAATTTCTTGATGTGTATAATATTTTATGCGTTGTAATAATAAACCAATAAGACTATTCAATCTGCATTTAGTTTCTCTCTCTCTTCTTTATTTTTTTAAATGATGAATTAAGAAGTAGGCTGAATTCGTTAAATTATTGTATTTTTTTTTATCATACTTGAATGTTGAGTTCGGTCAAATCATTACTTGAAAAAATACTTTTCACCAAAATTTCCACTAAAATGTAAATGGCAACAGTAAAAAAAATACGTCAGCTGTTTTTATTAAAATGCTCATACCCGTGACTGTTTTCGGAGAAAAGAAAGATTGCGTACACGCAAGTTTATTTGCGTGAGCGTGTTGAACTGTGAATTTTACCTTTAGTTAAAAGGCATTCATTCCTGTGTCATTTTGTGTTTCTGATAACAAGTCGTCTTCTCTGTTCTCTCATCATTTTTTTGGAATCTTACTATGATCTTCAGTTAAGGCAAACTTGTTTCGAGGCTGGTTTCTGTATTCAAAACCATCTTTCGGTGTAATGTAATCAAGAAATTTATTTAAACCGCTCAATCAGCCTCATCAATCAGTTGGTGTGCAATTTTTATTTATCGAACTTTTATTTCTGATTGAACCCTCATAGATCGGATCAAATGTGTCTTGGTTCCATGTCCATGGATGATAGCTATGGCTGAAGCTAGAGACTCCTTGCGTCGGCGTATTTACTATGCTGCTAGAGATGGAATGGCCAAAACGCTTTACACCTTGCTTACAAGTGTTGCTGAAAAAGATTTGCCTCTTTATTTGGAAGAACCCGTTGAGGATGAAGGACATAAATGCACACCACTTCTTATTGCTGCTATGAATGGGCATGATTATGTTATTAGAATGCTACTTACTGCATTTCATCCAAATATTGAGCAAGATGGCACAGTGCAAATTGATGGATATGTTATAGAGGGTGCAACTGCCCTATGGTGTGCATCAGGAGCTGGCCATTACAGTATTGTGAAATATTTAGTGACTCATGGTGCTGATGTTAACCATTCAACAAGAACTAACTCTACTCCTCTTAGAGCCGCGTGTTTTGATGGCAGACTCGAAGTCATTCAATATTTAATTGAAAATGGTGCCAATATACATACTGCCAATAAGTACAATAACACTTGTTTGATGATATCGTCTTTTCGGGGACATTTAGATGTTGTGTCCTATTTACTGAGCAAAAATGCAGATCCGGATGCTAAAGCTTATTGTGGAGCCACAGCATTGCATTTTGCAGCGGAACATGGACATCTTGAAATTGTTAAAAAGCTCTTAAAGTCTGGAGCCAAGATATCCAAAAATAATATGGGAATGACCCCACTGCTATCTGCTGCCGAAAGGACTAAATCTGAAGTTGTTGAATATCTCATTAAAAAATCTTGGTGCTCTAAAGAGGAGTCAGTGGAAGCTCTTGAACTCCTAGGTGCATCCTATGCCAACGATAAAGATTCTTATAGTTTAGAAAAAGCTTATTATTACCTGCACTGGGCTATGACAGAACGGTGTGATCATCCTGAATATTATGTGCCCAAAGTCACTCTTCCTCCTATACCAGCCTACGATAACCATGTGGAATGCCAAAATTTAAGCGAATTGGAAGCGATAAAGAACAACAGTAATGCTCTTCATATGGAGTCTTTGGTCATAAGGGAGCGCGTTTTAGGTTCCAATAATCCCGAGGTTCCTCACCCAGTCATATTCAGGGGGGCTTTGTTTGCCGATATCGGACGCTTTGATAGGTGTATAGATTTGTGGTTTCATGCATTGATGTTGCGGCACACCAATGATGTGACAGTTCGCAAAGATCTCTTACGCTTTGCTCAGGTGTTTGCACAAATGAACCATATGGGCGAAGAAATATCCTTCATCAAAGTTAGGCAAGTTCTGGAAGTCATAATCAGGGAGCTGATAAAAAACAAAAAATGTCTCGAAACTGCTTCTGGCGACCCCCTTGAAAATGCTACTGAAGAACTGGAAGACAACATTTATACTACCCTGTACATCTTGGTGATTGTGACTAAACTGATAAGGAAGCTTTCGCCGGAAGAAGAGACGGACATGTATAGGCTTGTTTATCAAATTAATAAGCTGGGTTTGACGACCAGCGACGGATCCACTCTCCTTCACTTGGCGGTGAATGCGGACACTCCTGTGGACGAGTTTCACACGAAGTACGTTTGTAAATTCCCTTGTGCTGCGACGGCGTGCATGCTGGTGAACTGTGGAGCGGATGTTAATGCCACTGATAAAGCGGGAAACACACCCTTGCATATAATAGTCGCTTACCAGAAACCTATTACAGATTTTATGACGCTCCACTGTATTATAACTAAATTGTTGGAGGCTGGGTCTCACATCGATCGTGCGAACAATAGTGGAGAAACTGCATTCGATGCAGTACTGACTGGTGTAGCTGAAATTATATTAAAGTCTCAGTTTAAGTTAAGTTTAAAGTGTATGGCAGCAAAGGCAGTTAAGGAGTATAATGTACCCTATAGAGGAATAATTCCTGCAACTTTGGCGAATTTCACGGACATGCATGGTCCTGCCAAAAAAAGAAAAAAGTAACTTTTCTCTGGTAAGTATTGTTATTTTTTCGAAAAGTTCTGAAATCATGATGTGATGTAATAATGCTAGTTATTACTATGTGACTACATAAAATAATCAGAACTTTGCTAAGTACACTATATAAAAGGTACAGTAGAAGACCCAAAATCCGCACAGCTTGGTTCCAGACCTTGTGTGGATTTTAGAATTTTGCGGATTTTGGGTCATAAAAGGAAATTTATTCTATTTCCCTCCACCCCACCCAGAAAAAAAGAAACAATAAAGATCAAGAGAAACAAATCATGTTACTTATAATCAGAATCATGATATAAAAATACAGAGGGATAATACAATATACAAAATTATGAGATTGTAATACAACTTACTTACCATGTATATTCAATAGTAGTTTAGGACTTTGGGAAGTTATAATTATAGGCTTTTTTTCATTATTTCCTGTAACACAGCTTTGTTGCTCTACAAATCTCAGATATTTCTTTCTCAGAGCCTAACCTTCATTAAATGTTATTTTATGAACTTTTCGATCAACCTCACTTGTTCCTGTATCAGTCTGTGTCATGTGACCATAATTGAGTGTTAATTATATCACTGTCAGTCATTTGAAGGATATCAATGCTACCATCAGAGCTCACAAACTCTTTAAACATTTTTTTTTTTTTTTTTTTCCCCCAAGTGGGAATAGCTTATTTCATTTTACTTTGTGGTTATAGTGTAGCTTTCTGAACTTGCAGCTGGCAGGGCAGATTTCATTGTTTACATTGAACAGACAGTGCGGATTTTAGAGCCTTGTGGATTTTGGGTCTTCTACTGTACTTATTGAAGTGTACATGTGTTTCAATCTAGAAAAAATTTGGATCTCTATAGACATCTTCTGGGTGGTGCTGATAAAGATCGAATTTTCAAATGAAACTCGCAGTGTATACTTTGAAAGTACCTTTTACGTTTGCTGTTTCACAAAGTTTTTTGATTCTTTCAACACCAGTTTTTTTTTCGAGTGTTTTTTCTTACGTGACTACATGGCCTGGTCACTTCTTTTTTTGGACTAAATGAAAAAGATGGTACTTCATTGTTAGTTTACTTTTCTGCTGCTTGATTTTGGCGCAGTCCCCTGGCAATGGATGGAGCCAGGGAAGAATGGTTGTCAAGGGATGTTTTGAGTGCTAACCTTACTATATATTTTAATTTATCGTCAGTTCTGTAGAAAATAAAAATGTTTGGAATTTGAATTTTTTTGTGCTATGGATGGAAAAGAATGAATGAAATGTTATTTTATGAAAAAAAGTGTGTGTGCGTCTGTTAGAAATGTGGTAGGTGTGAATATAAAACTGAATAAGGTTACTTGCGTATTATCCCGGCGGTCTACCAAGACGAGCAATTTTTTGCCAAAATAAATGCCATATGCATGAAATTATTAATGGTTTGGAATATGATTGGCAAGAGTTTGCCAGAAAAATATTTGGCAGAAATGACCGCCAGGATAATACGTAACTACCCTAAATAACTTAAAGCATAAAGGTTTTAGGTTCTTTTCCGTTATCTCGACACCAGCCAAATTTGGCAATTTTTTCACGGCAGTAGAGGGCGATGCTTGGCGACAATATTTTCTGGTAACCCATCCTCGTTTGCGCGGCGATCTTCATTTTTTTTTTTTTTTTTTTTTTTTTTTTTTGGTAACCCGGATTCTTAATGCGTAGTACAAGCGCTACTGTTTCAAAAGGAAAGCAAAACAAATAATGCGACGTACTGATTATACTAATCTCAGTGTGTTGTTTATTCATGCGCAAACGTGTATCCTGAATCGTGCGGCGAGCCTTTTTTTTTTTTTTTTTTTACTAACGTTGCTTCTGTGTCTGTAGTATGTTAGCTTGTGTTTGAATAGTAAAGGATAATGTATTTTTCTGTTTTGTATTCGTCAACCTATTTGATTTATTAATCTTGCGTAGGACGAGAGCATGTGTTTGCATGCAGAAAAACGCCGATTGGGTCTGTTTTGTATCCTTCCGCGATCCTGTTGTTGTATTGATGTATAAACGTGCGTAGTATGTATAAGCGTGTGTAGCCATATTTACTTCAGTTTAGGTGAGTGTTGCTTATACATATATATTTGTATAAATATGAATTAATAGGAAATGTGACGACGAATGTAGATGATAAAATAAGTTTTTGGCAGAGTTGTTAAAGGAATTGTTTTGTACGCCATGTATATTTTGAAATTGTGTGTCTTCATAGTTTGAGCTTCAAATTGAAACGTTTGGAATTTGCAAGAAGAAGCTGAAAATGTGAGTATGTTTTAAAATATTTAGATTTGTGTAGAATTGCCGATATTTCGATTTGTGTAGAATCTTCAGGATATAGAAATTGGTGAATGCAATTAGTATAGCAGTCAAACCGCCTTGCACATGCTCGGTGTGTCAATGAATTTGTTAAAAAGAGAATCCCGTAGGTAATTTCGTTTTTGTATTGTGTCGATATTTAAAATATTCATTGGTTTGAAACTTATCGTTTTAGTTTTATAACAGTAATATGTTTTATGAATTGTTCATATTATGATTTTAACATTCATTGAAATTTTTCGTATGTAATGGTGAGTCTATTTTGTATGTTTATATTTTTAACTTTGTATTTTCTGTTAAAATGTTTGTTGTAGGCATTGAAAATGTTTAAGGCGAAATAAATATCCGGTAGGTAATTGCGGACAGGAAAAATCGCCTAAAAACATCGTAGCTGCTTGGCGACAAAAAAAAAAAAGTTGCCAAAAAACATCGGAGCTACTTGGCGACAAAAAAAGTTGCCAAATTTGGGTGGTGTTGAGATAACGGAAAAGTACCTGGTTTTATACTAAGCCAGTGGGTGAAGGAGAGCACGAGGGACATTTCTGGGCAGTTAAGTAAAAATAAAGGTGGTGCTTTTTTTTTTTTTTTTATGAATATTTGCATTCTCTAAGGTTTTTAATGTCACTTTAATGCAATTTATGTGCTATTCTATCATACTGACACCGAATTAGGTATAGTATAGATAGGTTAAGTCTTTTGGAATTAAAAACAGGTCAGTGTTTGCCCAGCTTACGTTACCGTGCAACTAGATTTTCTTAATGTACCGAAGTTTTTTAGGTTAAAAACAGTCCACTGTTTGCTCATTTTAAATTAGCTATTCAGGAGTTGCTGAATTTGCCAAAGCTTTTCTAGGTTAAAAGTTGACCAGTATTGAAGATTCTTGAATTATTTTGTGGTAAGTACGATGTTTTTTTGGTAAAATCATACAAGCCGGTGCCCACCCCATGTAAACATGGCGACAGTCGCTGGAGCTTGGCGACCGCCAAGCTCCAGCGACTGTCGCCATGTTTACTAGTCATTCTAGGCAACCAGTGGTCCATTTTTAACTAAAAAAACCCCAGTGGATTCAGCAACCTAGTTGTACAGCTATCTAAACTAGGCAACCAGTGGTCTGTTTTTAACTAAAAAAAACCTCAGTGGATTCAGCAACCTAGTTGTACAGCTATCTAAACTAGGCAACCAGTGGTCCGTTTTTAACTAAAAAAACCTCAGTGGATTCAGCAACCTAGCTGTACAGCTATCTAAACTAGGCAACCAGTGGCCCGTTTTTAACTAAAAAAACCTCAGTGGATTCAGCAACCTAGCTGTACAGCTATCTAAACTAGGCAACCAGTGGCCCGTTTTTAACTAAAAAAACCTCAGTGGATTCAGCAACCTAGCTGTACAGCTATCTAAACTAGGCAACCAGTGGCCCGTTTTTAACTAAAAAAACCTCAGTGGATTCAGCAACCTAGTTGTACAGCTATGTAAACTACGCAACCAGTGGACCGTTTTTAACTAAAAAAAAAACAACAGTGAACTAAGCAACCTAGTTGTACAGCTAATGTAAACTGGGCAAACACTGGCCCGTTTTCAACTCAAAAAAACATCGGTGGATTAAACAACCTAGTTGCACACCTCTTATAAAGTCAGTATGATTAGAATAGCACGTAAATAGCACTTACGAAAACATAAACACTTCAAATATCAATTTAAAATTCACATTAAAAACCTTAAACATCGAAAGATTCGTTAAAAAAGAACACTTACCTCTATTTTTTTGGTAAATAACCGCTCAGAAATGTCCCCAACACCCACCGGCTTATAACGTACTATATTTCTAACAAACACCCACAAATTCTTTTCTTATATTAACATAACACATTTCATTCCCTTCCATCAATAACGCAAACAATTTCAAATTCCCAAACCTGACGAAACACGTATTCTTTATGGTTGCCAGTCACAACTACCACCGGCAGTTGGCGGTGCATCGCTCACTCTCGCGTCAGATTGTTCGCCAATGATTTGTAAACAAACCATTGACATGTAAACAAGGCACCGTATACGGAATATAGTCCGTTTTTTTTTCCGTTTTTGTTAATTAATTTACGTTGGTTGATGGTACAGAGTGTTAGCAAGCACCAGTGACTGTCACCGTATTTACATTGGGGCCCATACTGTCACGGTCAAAATTACCCAAAGGTTTACGTATTTCATATTAAAACATCTATTTCTGTAATATATTGTCCAAATCAAGTGAAAATGTGCCTGTGCATGACTAGTCCCACCAATCATCTTTGGTGGATCCAGATTTCCAGTAATATCTTCTTTATCGATGATGGAACTGTCAATTTCTTGTGAGAAGATAAAATTTCATTTTTCCTTCCTTCCTTAGTGTGGAAAATAAAATTTCCTTTTTCATTGTCTATCCCTCCTTGTATACAACGTATCAATAAAATAAATCATTTCTTAAAATGTGTTGTTACTAGGCCTCACTAAACTACTAATTTATAAAAGTTATGTTTGTAGGTCTACAAAACATTTTAAGTTGGTCTAATCTATTATAACTAACAAAACTTCCATCAAATGTACAAGAAGTTATTTACTTTTGATGTTGGGAAAACAGCTTTTTTGTCACATGAACTCCTAGAAATTTGTTGCTGAAATATGATTTATAGCAATAATTATGGTATGGCAGCTAATCCTGGTGGAAAAATCAGAAATTAAAAATATTTCCTTTAAGGGAGGCGATACATGTAAACGCCTGAATTTAGACCATTTTTCAGTGGCTTATTAAAAATAGAAGAAATAAATCAATCTTTATGAAAGTCAGCATATTTACCTATTCAATACACATTAAAATACAAGAATGAGGTGGTTTTTTTTTTTTTTTTTTCCAAAATGGCCGTCGTGGTAAGCAATCTCCTGAGACCCTCGCTGGCGAAAGGCATCAATTGGCGGGATTTTTAGCATCGGTTATGGCAATCCGAAATCAAAAAACTGGGTTGGAAAATGTTTATTAAACGTGTATCTTCTAGTTGAACCAAGAAAAAAGTCAAAAAATTGTAGATCAACACGCCTCAGAAAAAAAAGTATGATTTTTGACACTTATTTTTTTTCGAGAGTTTTGGGGTCAAAAATGCTAATTTTTGAAAAATTTTTTGGCATTTTTGAGGTTCAACTAGAAGCTAATACTATAGAGAAAATGTGTGCCAAGTTTCATAAGAATCGGTTGAAAACTTTTCGAGTTATCTTGCCCGCCAGTTTTAAAAAAGTCGTTTCGAGAAAAACTCGTTCAAAGTTTTGACATACAGAAACTCTAGGATTACAGTGGCTTACCAACTAATCAGCGATCCCAGGCCCATACAAGAGTTCCTCAGTACGTTCATAGTATTCGTTTTTCTTCCTCAGTTCTTCCTGACATTCTTGGCGAGCTTTTTTGTCGTCAAAGAGCTGCGACGATTTTCTCGGATCACTCTCTGTTCATCGATTTTGTCTTTGTAGAACAAGGATTGGCGGCCAATAACTATCTGTAACGAGTTCATAACTCGTAAGAGGTATGAATATCCATCATTAAACAATCCAGCAGATATGAAGGCACTAATTTCAACAATTTTAAGTCCAGAATTCAAATGTTTTGGACAGAGTCTGCAGATAGTAGAGTTGAAACTTTCATTTGCATTTTGCGTGTGACTACCCAAACATCTTTGAAGCAACTCATCTCAGGATAAATCTTCAAAGATTTGCTCCAGTACGGATGCAATAGCACTCAAGCGTCGAATTGAGGCGGAGCACTTAAATGACTTTTTAATCGATAAATAATGCGAATTTCTTTCTATAACTTCACAGACATATTTTTTAGATGTCAATTTAGATATTTATGCAAAAAAAAAAAAAAAAAAAACTCGAATTTTTGAAAATTTTACATGTATCGCTGGCCTTAAGCACAATTGATGGTTTCCCATCTTTTCCACTGACCCCGCCCACCCCTACTGTGGAATCTGATGTTTTGCTCCATCCTCCCCTATTTGAAAAATAAGTGCTTAAATAATTTATTTTCCATGATAATGCTCATATGTGAGTTATAAATTTCCTCCTGTATCCATTGAAGTAAGCTAAACTTTAAATCATTTGGAAAGATAAAATTGTTATAAATTGTAATACAGTCGACCTTTGCTAATCCACTACCCTTATTGCTTACTAGCTCAGGAAGAACAGATTTGCTACAGTATATTTCAATGTAAAATCCCCTAAATGGTAAAATCATACAAAATGGTATGCACCCCATGTAAACACCGCCAAGCGCCAGCGACTGTCACCAACCATTTTGCATGATCAGCAAGTATTATAACACATTAAAATTGCACATATATTCCACTAACAAAAACATTAAAACAAAATACACCATCCATATTTAACCTAAAAAACGTCTTCAAATTCAGTAACAGCCAATTTAAAAGAGCACACAGTGCACCATTTTTAACTAAAAAACTGTAGTGGATTAAGCAACCTAGTTGTACAGCTAATGTAAACTGTCCAAACACTGGCCCGTTTTCAACACAAAAGAACATCAGTAGATTAAACAACCTAGTTGTACACCTCATGTTAAGTCAGTATGATTAGAATAGCACATAAATAGCACTTGTGAAAACATAAAAACATCAAATATCAATTTGAAATTCACATTAAACCTTAAACATTGCAAAGATTCGTTTTAAAAAAAAAGCACTTGCTTACCTTTATTTTTTTTACCACTGAAAAATGTCCCTAACACCCACTGGCTTATAACGTAAAACCAGCATGCTTTCTTTTATTTAATTTTATATTGACACTACATTTCTAACAAACAAACACAATGTCCGATAACGTAAAACCAACATGCTTTCTTTTATTAGCTTTATATTCACACCATATTTCTAACAAATACACACACATACTTTCTTTTCATACAATAACATATTTCATTCCCTTCCATCCATAACGTGAAACAATTTCAAATTCCCAAACTTATGATACACATTTTTTTATGGTTGCCAGTCAAAAATACCACCGGTAGGTTACTTCACTCCCGCTCTGCATCACCCACGATGGCATCAGAACGATCACCAAATGAAACGTAAACACAAACATTGATATGTAAACAGCACTGGATACGGAATATAGTCCCCCTCAGCTACTGTCATCTACCATTCACTTTTTAAGGAAAGTTTATTTTTCTATAGCAAATCTGGGTATTTAAACCACCAATGAGTCATTGTCAATGACTGCTGAAAGTAAAGTCTCAAAGTGGATTATCTTTTTATGTTTTAGAGAAAAGGATGATTGTGAAGCTGGATTAACCTTGTGTCATTGTGCAGGACAGAACCTCAATGTCTTCCTATTCAAACCTTTATAATCTCCTTTATAATAAAAAGCTGGCTCACTTCAAAGCAGCATAGTACGTCATAGTGAACTGAACCAAGATTTATTGGCAATCTTTTCATTGCCCTTGTCTAACACTAAATATTTCCATTAAGCATAATGTATAAAGTTTGTGCTTATAATGGGTGAATTATCTTTTTTCAATGCCCGACTGTTCATGAAGTATGTGTTTTCAAGAATGATTAGCTAGCACCAATAAACTTTGATCAGAAACTTTTCAAAAGCAGGTGGTTTTCCTTGGCCACAACAGTATCGGGATGTCTACTAGTCATGAAAGTCAAGAAAAAGTTATGAATATGAAGAGCAGGTCATGAAAGTGAAGAATTAGTCCTGAATTTTGATAAAAGGTCACTAATTTTTTTCTCTACAATCTAATCCTAGTCATACCAAAAAATAAAATAATCTTATAATCACACTTTATGACACTCTTTTTCTGGATTATAGTACATTCTATTCCTTATTGATAGTTTTTTCTTTCTTTTTTTTATGAACAAAGTAAGTTCTTCGGACAAAATTACTCCCCTTAAATCTTTCGTCAGAATTACCAGAGAAATGTCGCACACATTGAATGGAAACACTTGTTTACTTTTACTCTTCTCCCATCTGTACTAGGAAATTTTCTGCTCAAAGGAGAATCTTGCTTCGTAATCCAGAGCAACAATTGTGTTCAACTATTTCCCTTTTCAGTAAGGAACCAGGGTGCATAGTGTAGCATTTCTTGAGTATTCGATGCAGGACTCGAAATAAGATTTTGAAGCTCACTGCAAAATATGCTCAGAGTTTTTGTAAGCAGCCAGGAAAAACTATCTAGCTCACAGCAAAATCTTAAATTTTTGTAATGACGAATAATTTCAGTTCAGTTTTTTTGCTTAGCTTTAGATTGAATTAATACAGTATTTAACCTGTTATTCAGAATGGTCAGGACCAGATGTATTCTCAGGGGCCAAGTTATGACAAACAGGGGCCCGGGGCATTGATGACTTTAGGGACCCCCATCTATGAAATTTGTTTTATTTTTCATAAAATTTTGATGTAAAAAAGAATATTTCAGAACAACATTTAAAATTGGAGGCCCCTTGGCAAAGTCCCGATTTGCCCATATGATAATAAGTCTCTGTGTATTCTATATATCTGTTTGGGCATTAACATGACATTCACCGATTTTACTGGTAACATATATGTTACTCTACTTTTGATTATAATTAAACATTTATTTGGTAATTTCAGATGAGACAGAAGGGCCTCAAGTAAACACAGCGACAGTCACTGGATCTTGGCGGTTGCTAAGCCTGCGACTATCTCCAACCATTTTGCATGATCAATAAAGCAAACTGATAATTTTAACAAATTAAAATTACATGTAAGTTAACTAACAAAAGCAGATAAAAACATCAAGCTTGCTACAAAATAATTCAAAAATCTTCAATCTTAGGTTCATATTTAACATAAAAGATATTTCTTCAAATTCATCAATTCCTTAAACAGCTAGTTTAAAGCAAGCAAACAGTGGACAGTTTTTAACCTAAAAGAGACTTTATCAGATTAAGCGACCTAGTTGTATAGGTAATGTACATTGGGCAAATAGTGACCTGTTTTTAACTCAAAAAAAGTTTGGTGGATTAAGCAACATAGCTATACACCTAATCTAAAGCCAGTATGATTAGAATAGCACATTAATAATACTGAAAAAGAAAATCAATTATCACTTAAAAAGGAATTAAAAAATCTTACAAAAATCAAACATTCATTTAAAAATAGCACTTACTTTACTTTTTTACTTCACTGTCCAGAAATGTCCCTTACACAATCTTCTGTCAGCTTAAAGTATATACCCATTGGCTTAACCTAACATCAACCCATCAAAAACAAACATGCTTTCTTTTATTTAGTTTTATATTTACACCACATTTCTAACAAACACGCACTTCCTTTTCATACAATAACATATTTCATTCCTTTCCATCAACAACATGAAAAAATTTCAAGTTTGAACATCTATTCTACAGAACTGATGATAAATTAAAACGAGATACACATGTCTTTTTGGTTACTACCAGTCTAAACATCTCTCAACAGCATTCTTCCTTGGTGCCATCCATCGCTCGAAGATTGTGCCAAAACCATAAACAAGCAAAAACGTAAATAGCGAAGTACTACCATCTTCTCCCGTTAGACCATTAATTGTTAATGTACTAGACAAATATAAAAAACTCTTAATAAGATAATATAAATAATAATAATCATATTTAGAGAGGAAGTAATAAATGTTTAACTTCTTGAAAACTTTGTGATACAATCTGAAAAATAAATAAAATACCTTACCTGATTGATTACATTTTAAATTTTAGTTTATGTACTTAAAATGAAAACACAAAAAGACAAAAAATGAGGGAAGGGAAACCCCTCTTTACACACCTTTATTTCATAAAAAAAGGAATTTAATAGATTGAAAACTGATTCCGAATAACTGGTTTCCAGATAAGAGGTTCCATACTGTAATGCAAATAGAAGCAGGGGAAAAAATCTTTAATTTTCTTGTAAATATTCTGCATTTCAAAATATAACTTAATAACTTTGAGATAGAAGGAAACACTCTAATAAGTTTTAAATACTTGTGGTTAGACTTGCTGCAAGAATTGTTGATCCTCATGGCTATTTGGACTGATCTCGCAGCATTTGCTGCGACTTATTTCAAGCCCTGGAATGATGGCAGCTTTACATGGAGAAAACTTTCTCCATGACATGATAAAGCTTGGTTGCTGCAATAAGAGAAAGGTCTTAGTTACATTTAATTATATTTCAAAAGCAACAAAATGTTGGTATGTCATATAATCACATGAAAATTTTTATCGTGAATTTTTTTTTCCCCTTTAGTCCAGTAGACACCCTGATTATGAAATCACTTAAGAGCTATGCAATAATAAAACTAAAGTAAGGATGCAAGGTATATCAGCAAAATATCTGATATCCGTCTGATTTTTCAGTATCGAAAATATCTTTGGATATTCGAATCGCAATTAAATGGAAATCAGGCTCACTATTACATAAGCTCAATTAAGTTCACAAAGTCTATATTTTTTTAAATTACTCATTAATATTTTGTTCTAAATATTATTACTACACACAGTTAAAAATGATTTTAAATAATCTAATGTGATTTTCTTGTGAATTTTAAACCACAACCAATGAGAACAGCAGATTTGGTTTCAAATTAATGGTGTTGCAGAAAACACTGCTTGATTTCTTGGTTTATTGTTCTTAAGTCCAGTAGGTATAGAAAGTTTTAGTAAAGAGTCCACTTTTCAGGATGGAACACGAACTTTATTGCTTCTAGAACTTCGTTGAACAATCAGCTGTACAAAATTCTCAAGCACAAATTGCTTATAACAGTCTGCTTAGTACGGGTATGGTGTATTTCTCACACAAAATAAAACACTTCCACATGCATAAATTCAGTTGAAACTTATGAGTGAAATTTTACTCAGTCCCTCAAGACACAGCAATGAAGAATTTACACACAGCATTCAAAAACAAGCTAAATATAACTTTCTATTGCACAACTCACAGCGTAATACTACAAACTCACTCAACAAATGCTCAGTGAAAAATTGACTGTGGGTCTGTCATGCCTGTATTTATAGGGGATGTAGAAGCTATAAGAAATTTCCCGAAGGTTCCCCTTTAAGCACGAATATTGATTATGCCATAGGAATACAGCTGAATCAATAGGCTATTATGTAATGTTAATGCAGGAAAACTAGCTTTACAAGTCCCATTGGAAAAATCTCGCCAAATGTCCAAAATGTCACCAAGCTTGGTGATTTTTTGACGAAATATCACCAAATTTGGCACCAAAAATAAGTCCGCAAAAGTGAGGTTCTCGAAGGACTACAATCCATATTTCTCAAGTTTCTAGGAAACATCATAGAAACTAATGGAGAAACATAAAACTCCATATCTCACATTCTAGTTAATTGATTTTGATGCAACAAAATGCAAAATTAAACTATTTGGTGCATAAAATACGAATTTTAAATCCCAGAATAACGGGTTGCCCCAGAAATTCGTAACACTGGCCCCTTTCTAAGGACTGTACGTCCTAGGCAGTACGATCCCCAGCTAGGAGGTCGCACTAACATTTACAATACAACCTTCAACAATAGATCTTAACAACATAATTTAAGTAAGTAGTCAATAAACACAATAAGCAAATACACACTTATAAATAACTAAATAAACAAATACTCATTAATAAAAACCAATATATTGCAAATATATGCACTAAACATGGCGTAAGTATTGAGTAAAAGAGAGGAACAGGAAAGAAAGGAGAAATTACGTCATAGTGACCATGGTCCAATATTCAAATAATTAATTACAACTGCGGTAAATGGATAGCAAATTGTAATCAGTGGTGCAGAGAGGGAGGGGGAGCAGGGGAAAAATCCCCAGGGCCTCAGCTTCTGAAGGGGGCTGCGCTTTTGCTGTTTATATGATACTTAATTGTGCGCTGACAATTTTGTAAAAAAAAAAGTCCAAATTCAGATTATGTCCCCGGATGTTTCAAATTAATTTTTGAATGAAATTACAAAAATCCAGCTAGAGCATAAACCACCATCTTGACAAAAATGAGCAGTGTTAGTGATTGAGTCTTCTTTTGCAAGAAAATTAGACATTGACGGTGTTATTCAACAGTTTGCCATGACTAAAAGTAGAAAAGATTTATTTAATAAGAAAGCTTTTTTCTTTTTTTTTTTTCCCCCGAGACAAATTGTTAAATAGTTGAAGAAAGGGTATAGCCAGAGGAGAGACTATGGGTCCACCCAACCTCCGAAATTTTGAATTTTCCTTAACAAAATGTTAAAAATCAAGACTTTCTATGAGAAATTTTAAAATTTCCACTTTTTTGGCCTTCTGAAATTTTTTTGCCTGCCAGCTTGCATGGAAGTATGAATAAAAATATTAATTTTTTCAATACTGAGGAAACATGCCATGCAAAAATGTTAATGTTTCAAATAAAGTTTCTCTATGGAGGTGACGAATCTTCAAAAGAAAATGTTGGTATTTTTAGAGCATTGATGTTTATTAAAGTATAATACTCTTTTATATTAACAATTTTAATTCTGTTAATTATTTTCCAATTACTATTAATTTAAAGTTTCTTTGAATTATTAATAATTTTAATAAGGGATAAATAATTGATCTAATACGACATCAAAAGGATTTCTGGATAGCAGAGGGA
Source organism: Cheiracanthium punctorium (assembly GCA_038373885.1). Lineage (NCBI taxonomy): Eukaryota > Metazoa > Arthropoda > Arachnida > Araneae > Cheiracanthiidae > Cheiracanthium > Cheiracanthium punctorium. The sequence goes on along the minus strand of JAWZYV010015971.1, from coordinate 414,407 downwards.
CCCCAAAGATTTTATCCCCGGGGCCCTGACTTGGCTCTCTGCGATTATGATCGTAATAAACGACTCTCGGTTACGAGTTAGGTAACTTACGGATTCGTATGACAACATTGTTCAGTCTGTTTAGGACAGTGTAAAGACCATCCCATTTCAGTTGCAGCTTGGGAGACAGACCTTTCTACTTGCCAGTAGCCACTTTTGACATCCAGGATCAAAAACCATTCATTTTCTGATAGTGTCTAAAGTGTTGAGTCTATCCTGGAAAGAAAGTAGCTGTCCTTAGTAATGTCATTCAGATGTCTATAGTTAAAGCAGATCCTGGTGGAATCATCCTTCTTCTGGTCCAAAATAATTGGAGAGGCCAGAACCAACTAGTGGCTATGGTTCAATGACGTCATTACGCTGCATCTCCTCTAAAAGTGTGCTCACCTCCTCTTGCTTAGCAAACGGCAACCACCTAGGATGTTGTTTGATGGGAGAATGGCTGCCTTGCCTGTATCTATTCTATGTTACATTAACCTCATACAAAGTCACCCAAAGTATGACTGAAGAAATTCAGCTATTACTGTCTCCGCAGCATTTCTCTGTCCTGCGTTTTGTAATAACTCCTTCATCAGATACTCGGATGATTTAGCTGTTGTTAGGCTGCACTTATTAATGCAGGTAACAGGAGTGCATGTTGCCAACACTTCATTTTTCTTTATCACTTTCGACTTGTCAGTCACATTAGCTACTCTAACATGAACGTTAGTTTTCGACAAATCCACAAGTGTTGCTCCCACAAGTACACCTCTGACAGGATCACTATTTTTTGGGTGTTTGATTAATCCAAAATGGAATTTATTACTTTCCTTTACTGTTCCAGAAATTATAGAATCAGTTCTTGGAGGTAGAGTGATATCAGTCTGGGCTATTATTTGCTGAGCAGGTAAAAGAACTTCATTTTTAATGTCGAACGCAGCTATTTCTTCAGAGTTTGAACGAAGCTCATCATTCTTAAAGTCCAAGTTAAATTTGTGTGATTTAAAAAGTCCGGTGCGAGAATACGAGTCCGTAATATTGGCAAAATATACCACATGGTCTTATCTGGCATTTTCATTCTTGCTTTAACGCCCACTTCGATCCTGTCACCTGTCCTAGTCTGGAGGGTCAGCGAGGGCGGAGTCCAGATAATCTTTAAATATAATTTCTTAGCCAGATCAGTTTTTATGATGGTAACATTAGCTCCAGTATTAATCGGCATGCAGAACCATTTATGTATGCCAGTGCAAAGAGTCCATTTGCTGCCGCCACTGACTGAGAAAAATCTGCAAGACTTTTAAATGAAGCATTTGAACATCCTGCAGCATCAGTTCTGCAAGGTCATCTCTTTCCTGTCTTCCTTCATGGGCTTCTCTGGTGCACTGATATCTGCAACCTTCACGACGAGAGTACTTTTGTACATCACAGTATTTCCGTAACTGTCCTTCGCCACTGCACCCCCAACATTTCACTTTTTTGTGTTTTGACTGTACTTGTTGTTCCACCAGACCTTCATTATTCTCTTCTCTAAACTCTCTGTTAGACTGAAGTGTATAAAATTATTCAGTTCTTTTTTTTTTTTCTGTTAAAAAATGAAAAAATCATGCTTTATCAGACAATGGTGGCTTTTCATGTGAAGTAAATTAAGTATCGCTTCACCTGGCATTTAATAGTATCTGAAATAAAAATTTCTCTAAACAAAAGTAACTTTCAAAGTCCACACCTCAGGGATGTACCTAGAAAAAAAAAAATTGGGGTGGGTCCAAAGATTTCAGAGAGCGTCCAAATGGTGAAAAAGGCAGAATTTTTCACAAAAGACTTCATCCTTATTATTTTGTTAACAAAAACAAATTTCGGAGGGGGTCAGGACCCCCTAGATCATCCCCCTGTATATGTCCTTGCCACACCCCAATGGAAAGATGAGTCACTCCTGCATCCTCCACTCGACAATTATTAATTTGTGTAATTGAATACAGAATGTTTTTCATGCTGCTTTTCCATTTGTTCTTCATAAACAAATTTCACAATGAGCAGCCACGCCAAATAAATATTATTTTTGAAGAAAAATTAAAGCTGTGAACAAAGGAAGAGTTTTAATTAATAAATGCACCTCAGTTTTATTTATCTTTATAAGTATTATTTTTTACTACACGGTGTTCTCTAAGTAAATCAAACTTACTGCTGCATGGAAGTATTCAGATTACTAAAAAATACAGATCATAGAGGACATTAAAAAAAAAAGTAGTACTGTAATATGCATCTACACTAAACAGTATTTTATTCTTATTAGTTATACAAAAAGGGATCAAAGCAGGCAACATTTAGGACCATTTCGTGCTCTCTTCACAAAATTATAATTTATAAAAATGGTCTCCTTCACAAAAATCTAGTTGAATAAAACAGCCCTTCATTTGCATTTTGTTCTATATTTTGTTTTGTGTTGTAAAATTATTTAACAAAACAAAAAAAAATCACTTTTACAAAAAATTGGTTTGCAATTCACAAAAATGGAAACCTGAACAAAATTCCTGGATTCACCACTCATTAACAAACTTTAAATTTATAAGAAATATAAATTAATATATATGTTACCGGCAAAGTATGAAACACCAGCATTCTGTAGTATGCCTAGGCGTTGTATATTAATGCTGGAAATTTTAAGGCAAAGTATGGAAAATGAGAATTATTACATACTTTCCCTGGGCATTTTATATAATACCTAGAAATTCTATAGAATGGCAAATGCTATTTAGGGAAAGTATGAAAAAATATTCTGATAAGGCTATTATATAAATGATGTGCATTTCACACATGTTATTCTGAAAAATAATGAAAGTGTTACTAAAAAAATTTATTCAAAATACATAAAGAAAAAGGAAGTTGTACAAAAGAAAATTTATGCATTTCTTATTAAGGGAAATAAACTTTTCATATAAAAAATTAGCCTGCTTGCTGCAACATGGTAGGCTTAAATGACATTTTGAATTACATTTCATTACTTTTTCATACAATTCGCATTCAATTGGAGATGCCGTTCATACATTGCCAGTTTCTTATTTGGCATTCTATAGAATGCCTAGGAAAGTGTGAAATATGAATCATTTCATACATTGCCAACTAATTTCATGCATTATATACATAGAATGCCGGATTTCAAACTTTGCTGGCAACATATACAGTCACACCTCCATTTAACGAACCTCTATTTTGCACATTTTTCCTGGGAACCAAGAACATTTTGCAAATTTCTTCATAAAAAAAACCCTCCAAATAGTAAAATTCATTCTCTATTTAACAAAGTTTTCCTTCGTGTTTTAACTTTTTTTTTTTTCCTGCTCTTTCTCTAAATATTTCTGAACATTTCAAACTTATTTTTTTCTTTTACTACATTTCATTTTTATCACTAACCTGGACTTGGTTTCACCAGGTGTCTTAACTCACTGAGAGTAGTAAAATTGCTGGTAAAAAACAGACAAAATTAAGACTTTTGAGCAATTAAATTTAAGAATCATGAGTGCTTAAATTTAATTAGGTCCAACAGTACCACCTGATGGTAATGTATTCTTAATTTACTTATAATAATAAATATGATAATGACATTAAAATTCAGTAATTTTATCATAAAATGATTTACTTAAAACTGAAAATATGGTGTAATATCGGACATTTTGTTTTACCCTTTTTGTTTCTCCTTGTGATTTCTTTTTAATAAGATAAAAATAAAAAAAGGGATATAACGGATATCTGGCCTATCCAGCTGGTTTTTCAATATCCGAAATACCGTCGGATATCCGAATCATAACTACTGGATATACTAGTAAAGTTCTATCTATAATATGCATGGGGGCAGGATGGAAAATTATATTTGGACATTCTTGATAAAGTGATACATAAAACAGAGGGATATGTTTTTTAATGGAAAAAACAGCAAATTTAACAGCGGATCATTCAAAATGAATCCACAATTTCAATGTTTGTTCAGTAGCTTTTGAACACATTTATAACTACAGTAGAGTCTCGCTTATCCAACATTCCGTATTATCCGACGTCAGGCTCTAGAGGTCACAATTCAATACATTGAGCTACAAAAATAAACTATAGGAATTGACATAATGATGCTGCAAAGATGGCGAGTTTTAGCAGCGGCATTCATCATTAAAACAGATTACAATAAAAAATTTCTTTAAATCCTGACAGGAGTGAACTTTAAGTGTAACATACAGCACTCGTAAATTCAGACAATGTAATTGTGAGTTCATTGTTTTCTTGTCTTTGTAGAACATGATTATGATGCAAGATAGTTATGTGTAAAATAACATATGTATGTATGCATGCTCCAAGATACAATGTAGCTTAACGTTTAAGAAGCTTTTTCTTGATTTCTCCTTATTATCAGACATTGTGCCGGTCCCTTTATGTCGGATGAGCGAGACTCTACTGTAGTTAGGCTAATATTTACAGTTGATTTCATGCTACAAAGTGCCCTTAGCGGACATTTTCTGAACTAAAAAAAAAAAAAAGTTAAGTACATCTCATGTAGTGTCCATTTGCAAATTTGGAGGCGATCTTCTCATCCTTTTCAGCTGTAGACTGCTGCTTACAAGCACGGTGCAATATCATTTGAAAAATATGTGCATCCAGTATATGCGATTTCTCTCATGGTAATCCCAGAAATAATGTAATTTTACACTCTCTCCCCATGGAGTTTCTCCAATATTTTTAATTTGCTCTGGAAATCTGATAATTAACAAAATACTCAGATTCTGTCTTCAAAATTTATTTACAGTTGCAGGGAGAAATTTTCAATCTTCATCCTTTTTCTAAATGACAATCTTTTACTGAGCGTTCCTTAATTGAAGTCTCTAATACCTAATGATTAAAAACTAACCTTTATTTTGCATATTTTTTTATTGAATTTAGTTATTTAAAGTTGAGCCTACTTAAAATATGTACAGCTGCAGGGAAAAAAAAATGCCCACTTGTACTTTATTCAGGCATCGTTCATCGCGTATCAAAGTGACACATACCAATCGTTTATGATGAACGTACACTTTAATTTGCTAGGCATAAAAATTGCATAAGGGGCCATCTCCATAGTAAAAATCGCACCAACTTTTTTTTCTCCAATGACACCTCTGGATTTCGCTTCATATTTCAAAATTTTAGCTCATATTAACCCCGGATAACAATTTTCAATACATTTGAACAGAAAATGAGTGAGCTATGAGCTTCCATAATTCCCTACCCCTATGTTAAAATATTTTTTCATACTTTAATTCATAGCTCATATGATATTGATAATAAAAAGCTGATTTTTATTCATATTTTTAGAACTAAAAGACCCAAACATAATTTACTATTATAATTTTTAATAAAATATTAATATGAATTATGGGTTATTAAATTAATACTCAAAAAAATTATTTCCATCTAGAAAATTTTGATGGAAATAGATGCCGAAAGTAATGCTACATGGCTGTGCAAAATTTCAAATTTCTATTTTCAGTCATTTAATTAAGCAAAATGTGTTGTTCCCATGAGTTAAGGGACCATATATAATTTTTGAAAATTGCGTAAAATAAATTTTAAGTAGATTTCTTTTGCACAAAAATAGTAAAAGTTAGCGGCATTAAAAAATAGCAAATTTTGAAGCTAATGAATTGGAGGTTTGTACAGTTTCAAGGTGATTCTATAAAGCGTCTATTGTTGCGTCCGCTACTATATCACCCCAAATAAAATATTTTCCATGTATAGAATTAGATGCAGATGTATCTCTTCCAGTACAACCTCCTATTTCTGAAAAACCAACATCTTTAACATTCCAGACATGAATTTGTCATTTTTTAGTATCTGAAACATCAGGTCTTTATTACATGTTTGATAAAATATGAGGAAGTCCAAACATTCAAAATCACATTCTTCTATCTTAATTTTTATCTAACTATGAATTAAAATATTGCTAAAAGTCTTTAGCGATATTATTAAAATATTGCACACTGCAGACAATAATATTAAATGAAGAAAGGGAAATAACAAACACAGTGATAATATTGGGTCAGCAAAAATAGGTTTTTTTTACATGAAATTCAAACAAATAGATTTCCAATCATGAAACCATTCTTCAAGTTCAACTGTAGCTGCATAACATTAATGCCAGAAGAGCAAAGAACAGATTCTCGCTCCTGGTCAGAGCCGGATCTAGTTGTGTGCAAGCCGGGGTCCCGGCCCCGGGTGCTGCTGGCAGAGGGGTGTCAAATCGTCTCTGAGACAAAGAAAACTTGACAAAAAATAGGATGGAGGGGTACCAAAAAGGTATCTTGCCCTGGGCGCCAGTTCTGCTTGGTCCACCACTGCTCCTGACAATATTTCACCAGTCTGAGAAAACCTTCAAATACTCAATAACAACTTCAAAATTGGAAAGATTTCTTAAAATCGTAAGCAGCCATTTTGCATTTTTTCTTTAAATCATGTAGAACGACAGTTCTACTAGTGATGCAGCCAGCCCCAACCAACCAACCGTAAAATTTCGCGGCACTTATATATACAGCTAACTTTTCTATTTTCAAAAGTGTCTCATCTGGATCTCTGAATCCGCTCTAACGAATTTTTTACAATTAATGTATGATTTTAATCTGTGCCAAATTCAATGAGTGACGTCGCCGGTTAAGCTAGGAAAACTCGTTTTTTTTATTTAATTCAGTTAAAAGAGGGAACTATTTAACCCGCGTAAGGAAATACGGAAAATGATCTCGTTTTAAAGGCGGTAAACAAGGCAGGGAGTAGGAATACAGTGCTGTAGATCCGTGACAAGATTTGTACAAGTTACCTTATATCGTAAACCAGTTTGGTCCTAGACAGCTGGTACCTTTCGCTCCCTCTTCCTGAGCAAATGACTTGAGTTCTGTCCTCGACGTCGCACTTTTGCGAGATGAGCTTTATGTTACTGTCGTTTTTCTTTTACTTCATTTTAAAAAATAACAGATTATTATATACTTTACTTATTTTTTCTGTAATTTATTTTGCTATAATTAATAATTAAAAATAGTTAAGACTTTGAATTAAAAAAATAATTAATTTAAGTATTTTTTGGTAAAACTCCTTCCTAACTTTTTCTTTAAGTATTTCGTTTCCCTAGTATTTTGATAGCTATTTCTAATTAAATTAAGTCTTTATTTTTCTAATACTATTAATTCTATTTGCAAAATTCAATATGTAATTAATATTTCAATGAATTTTTTTTTCTCTTCAGAAAGCTCACATAATTAATTAATAATTATTATTTAGTATTCAAAGGAAAATAAATAGTAGTTTTACATACTAACTAGTTTTAATAATAATTCTTTTACTCTTCATGTATATATAAAATTTATTGAAATTATTGAATTATAATTTTAAAACCAATATTTTTTCCAAATCTTAGGGTTTTCTCACTTTTATTTTGTATTCCTTTAAATACCAGTTTTAAAATTTTGTTCAATACTTTTCAGATAGAAATTTGATTAATTAATCTAAATTTATACATGCACTATATTTTGTATTAGACATTTGAAGGCCGGAGATGGCATCTAAAACAAGATGTTGTGCCCACCCTAGCCGAGTTGATAAGATACTGAAGATGGTAGATAACTGAAGTATAAATGTCCAGGGTTCTGGTCTACCGGATGGCTGATAATCTAAAAATTCGGAGTTTTGGACGTTTTTTCTCACGATGTAACGTAAATACGCTTCAGAAGCACTGAGAAAGTCAACCGCGCAAGACCCTTATTCTTAAACTGGTAGTTCATCTAAACGTTCTCTAAAAAAATGAAATTATCAACTGATAAAAAACAAACATAGTATGTAGTTTTCTAAAAAGCGACATAAAACCAATTATAAACAATAATTTTTTGAATAATTTTCTATTTTATTAATGATTATAGTCATTAATTAATTTAATCAACAATTTTGAGATGTATCATTAACTTATTAAAAGCTTAGTATATCATAATATAGTTAAAAATTTAACTTAGAGATAGCTTTAAACTGAAAGCAAACATTGCATTAATAGATTACATTGCATTAAAATAATAGAACGAGTAACTAGATTATCATTAATTAAGAACGAGATTATTAAATTAATAATTTTAACGAAACTTAACTTACGGTGATCGTTAAACTGAATGCAAATTAATGAATCACAATGCATTAAAACAATAGAACGAATAGTTATATATTGTTGTTGTTATTCTAGAATTACGGCCGATTATAGCTACACGTAGGCTCTAAGCCGAGACGTGGGGTGCCCTCCGTCGGGGTCTTTCTAAGGGGTCCTAACCCGCATTTACGCTGTTATGGAGGAAACCACGGAAACTCTGAACGATTAGGTCGGCGGACGCAACCTGGTTTCGAACCAGGCACCTTCAGTCTCCCAGTTCAGAGCGCTATGCGCTCAGCCACTGATGGGGCCCAATAGTTATATAATTATAGTAAAAAAGTTAACTTACATTTAGCATTAAACTGAATGCAAATTTATGAAATAAAATCAAAGGTGGTGGCAGGGATACTAATCTGTACTCGACCCAAATTATAAATAGAAAATTACTCAAAAAATTATTGATTATAATCAGTATTATGTCTCTTATTATAAAATTCTAACAAAAATATGTCAATTTTCTGTTACATGTTACAAAAGAACTTGCTGTGACTTTTTTAATCAAATACTCTGATACTGCATGGAAACAGGTTTGTATATTTATTTACATAACTTAGTGTCAAGCAAACTTCCGAAATTCGTCCTTGAAACTAATTTATTATCTTCTGACCATACCCTTAAAAAGTAATGATATCCCCATGCAAAAACCCTCAACTGGTTAAAAATTTGTGACGCAGCATTTTACTTTATAGATCTATGAATTTTAAATACGGGTCTTAAAAATAATGATATCAAATTTTGAGTGACGCCCTGCTGAGAATTTTAAAGATTTGTTTTTAAATTCCATTACAGTTACTTTCGTTTTATTTTCTAAAGAAGATGTACGCATTTAAGCAATGCTTTTAATTATGAAATACACTGTCAAATATATCATACTTTCACTGAGTCTGTATAATGTATTCAAATGAATTTATTTCAATAATTTAATTTATCTTTTGTGTCACGCTATCCAAAAGGGCAAGTAAAATTTACGTAAATATTTAGTTAGTGTCATAGTAACCAAACTAAGTGCAATGTATATGAAAATTTTGCTTGCCCTTTTGGATAGCGTGACGCAAAAGATAAATTAAATTATTGAAATAAATTCATTCTTTGCTGTACGACAGCTAAATAAAGAGCAAGTGGGCATGTTTTTTCCCCCTCACAGCTGTACATTTAAAATGAATATTTGAAATATTCATTAATGAAAATTATAACATGGCTGGTTGTGCAGACAGCCATGTTGTAACATGGTATTTTACTAGTTTAAAATAGTTATTTTAGTAGTTACTACTACAGTATTGTGTATGATTATCACTCCATAAAGTACTTTGACTGATTTTTTTTTTTTTTTTTTTTTTTTGTGTTGTGTGTGTGTGTGTCGGAATGTCAAAATCAAGAGTAAAAGAAGTGAAATTGTCCTAAAATTTGGAAACTAATGTCTGAAATGATATTTTTTATGAATTTGCCCTCCCCCCCCCATTTTTTCCCTTTATGGTGCCATGAAAATTTTTGTACTGTGAAAGAATGCTCATATATTTTAAAAGCTAAACAATTAAACAGATCTATTTTTGTTTTTTAACTGTTAGTTTTAAAAAAAATTATTTTCGATTAAACAAATTTAATGCTTAACCTGAAAAATTCTGTTTCATACCTGTATAAAACTACAAAAGAAAGCATGATAATTTTTCATTATAAATATTTAAGAGATTTACTTTTTATTTATCAATCTCTAAAAGTAATTTAATTTACATTGTCATTTTTAGTTTTATTTTAATATTAAATGATTAAAACAGAAAAAAGGCATTAAACCTATATTTGGAAAAAATTAACTTATCTATCATAGGCATCTTATCAAAATAGATATCTTATTCTTGAATAAATAAAAAAAAGTATGCATTTCTTTTTGAAAATAATCTGCAATTATAGATACATTAGTAAATGTGTCATGGTTAAAATTTATTCACTTCCTCCAATAATGCACAAAGAATATTCTAACATTTTACATTTTAAGTAACATTTTTTATGTACATATGTGTAAAGATATTTAGTTTTTGTAAATTATAAGTCAATTATTAAAAAATACTTCAATGATTTGTGAAGCATGTTTGCAATTTTTGTTCTGATGTCATTATATAAAAAAAATGAAAAAACACACTTGATAACTAAATACATGTTTAGTGCCGGATATCCTGCCAAATACCCGTATCCGGCAACTGAAGGAGCTTCGGATATCGAATATCCGGCAAAATCACTATCCGTTACATCCCTGTAAAGAATGTTATTTATTTTTAAAAAGTGTGAATAACTACTTTTTTCAATAATATTTAGTGTCTATAAATTTAAAATAGACAGTTGTGTGCAGCTTAAAGCATTTTAAAAAGTGAATCTCTACTTAACGAATTTTCCATATAGTGAACATTTTTTCCAGAATTTAGTGACTTCGTTAAATAGGTCTGATTGTATATGTAATACTAAACTTTCTTTCTAAAAAATCATAATTTTATTATCTATTTAGCATTTTCTTCACTGTATCTTCCTTCACAGATTATTAAAGTAGTTGCTGCAGTATTTGTTAAGTGAATGAGTTAATTTATTGAGTTGATTAATTCTGGAACAACTGAATAATCATTTGATTGCTAAAAATCAATCATTGAGTTTTCTATCGCTAGATCTAATGTTTCATTTTTTAGTAATGGCAGGAGAAGAGATTCATCGAAAATTGTGGGAATTTTTGTATGTATTTGAACAAGAGTGATTCCCTGAAAGGCTTATCTCAGCCAACACAGACACAAATAACTTTTCTTAACCTTTTGTATAAAATCCCGACTTTATTACTGATTTTTCTTTTCAAATTGTAGACAAAACTAGCTCTTTCAATCTCATTTTTGAACATGTGTTTTTATTCTTTTAGGTAAACAGCTGCTGGCAGTTGCACTTTCTTTTAATTGGCATGAAAATGTGAAGAAATATATTGTTTTGTTGTATGAAGTTTAAAAAGAAAAAAAAAAACTGCTCTTCAAGCTTATTCCATGCATAAAAAAGGATGTTTGCATAACTTTCATTAAAATTGATTTTCTCACACTCACAGAAATTCTTAATTGTATGTGCTCTTTTCTTTTTAAATTCTATTTTTAAAAAATTATTAAATGCAACTCTAATAAAACCTTTCTAAAACAAAATCCTTCACTTTTTTTTTTTTCTTTCTTTCTTTCTTAAGTGGGTATTATGTTTAAGTACAAGAGCTACATGAAAGAATAAAGATACTAAGTACATAGATTTTTAACAAGTTTGCAGACAAAACATCATTTTTTTGCTCTTATCAGTGAGCAGTATTTAAATATTGGAACACAATGTTTTATCTTTGAATAAAAATTTGTTTATTTATTTCAAGGTTTCTCTCTAATAATTATTTCTTTTTTTGTAACATAATTTTACTTAATGAAAAGCACACACTGTTTATCTTAACCAGATCCATAACATTTTTAAAGATCTGTCCAAGTTTAAAGTTTTATCTGATAAAATACTTATTGGACAAGTAAAAATTCCAATGAAAGTATTTTAAACCTCCTATAGAGTTTTAATTCATGTTAATTTCAAGGTTTCAGTTTCTGTTCTATGTAAATCTGTTCCTGTGTTGTACAATCATTTTTTTTTTTTTTAATTTATGTTGGTTTGTTTTTAAAAAACATTGTCTTTTCACTTTTTTTTAAAATTGGGATTTGTTTTAGATAAGTTTTGTTGTTTATCTTTATACAGCTTTTCTTATTTAATCTAAACAGCCATGAAATGCATGGTTATTATAACATCAGTATGTTTCATATCAGACTATAAAATAAATATTTCAAAGTACGTATTATTATCAAACTATACACAAATATAAAATATATTCAGTTTCAAACCTTATTCTTAGTAGTTAAAAAACAATAAGAATAACAACTTGAGTGAGAAAGCAGATTAATAAAGGTCTAGCATACTTCACAAATTATTTTGTTAAACATATTTTTTATTGTGATATAGTTATTATTAAATAGTTTATATATATTTAATATAGTTTATATTAAAAGATTAAAAGAAATATGGAGGATATTCCATAGTTACACATATAGATTTAATACCCAAGTCCTCCGGAAATATATTTCTGCCGCTCTTCCACAGCCATCCTCAGTCCAGCTCATTCCCACAGAGGAATGAGCTGGACTGAGGATGGCTGTGGAAGAGTGGCAGAAATATATTTCTGGAGGACTTGGGTATTAAATCTATATGTGTAACTATAGTTATATATGTATATTTATATATATAGTATACTATTATATATATAAGTAAAACAAAGAATATTACTGAAAAAGTGACATACCCTGTAGGAAAAAAAAAAGCAGAATCAGAGGGCCAAACAGTATGAAGATCGAAAACAGTGAACCATAAATAAATTATCCAAAAATTAATGGAATGGAAATTATATAACCTCTGGGACTCTAATCAGGGGTCATACCCAAAAGATAATATATAATAGTATACTATTCAAAATGATGCTATAGGTATTAGTGTAACTGTGTAGGGGCTAAGCTCACTCCAAGAATATTACAAAAATAAAAGATGAACCCTCAAGGATGGGCTATAGCATTCTCCAGAAGTATCCAAAAAGACTACTCAGTTATGCTAATGGCTGTAGGCACTGTTAGTAAATTGACGTATAATTTAATTTTGTGCCTTTTTCGGCTGTGTAACATATACAGTGAAACTTCCCTGAGAGACCACCCCATCGTACCGAAAATATTTGGCCAGTCTGAAGGGTTTCATTTACTATTATTAGATAACTGCTATAATGCGTAATATAAACAAGTCTGACATATATTCCTTATTTAAAACTTTCCTGAAGAGAAAATAGTACTTTATTTAATGCTTTCTTACATTTTTTGAAAAAAGGACACAATTTGTGTCTGTTTTAAGTTTTTACTTTTTTCTGAAACTTCCATTTTTCCAAGTTCATTTTTTACTTTAAAAAGCAGATCTCATCTGCATAACACCACGAAATCTGAAGTCTTCGTATTCTTTCAAAATCAAATCCTTTTCTTTAACGACTTTGTTATTTGCGTTCTTCCACAGTTTAATTCAGCTAACTTTCTGTCCCATTTGCCATTCTCATATTCATGCAGAACTTCAATGCGCTGCTCGAGATTTAGGAAAACGCGTTTCGACATTGCGCAACTCAGATCACTGACCAACTAATTAAATGAAACTGGCGTGAGCGTGGACGGGAATGGCATTTTTGCTCCAATGAACTTTGCAAGTTATTCCTGGGTTTTATATTCGGCCATAAACCTGACCTTGAGTTTTTGTGCTTAAAATTAAAGCCTGGAGCGAGTAGAATTTCTCGAAAAATGAGATGGGCGATCCTACTCAGTGCCCGTTTAGATTGGGTTGGGTGGCCGTTGATAGAGGTTATTTTAACATTAGATCTATGAGCCCAAAAATCTGTGCCATGAAAAATTGGCCATTTAGAGGGGTGGCCACTCCGAGAGGTTTCACTGTAGGTATGAAAAAAATCTTACCCTTCTAAATACACTGAAACTATGAGCATTTTATTTATTTAATCCCATTACATAAATAGATGATTGTGATCCATAGCCTTCATATGAAAGTACATAATTTTTAGATTTAAAAGGATTACTCATTTTTTCTATTTATTTCTATTTCTTGATGGCACTCTTGCACCCAGAAAGAATAATATGCTATATCAAAAATTTTATCGAGTAAACACTCCATTTTGGCCAGTCAATATGAATGAAAAAATGTTTTAAACAAATTTTGGTAATCTACCATTCCCCTGTCCCTATCAGTTCTATTTTTGGTTCTCATACCATTTCCATTGCTGTAACTAAAAGACTAAAAATCTTACTGAGGAGCCTATATAGGAATCCTATCCCCAAATTCATACATCATAGACCCTACCTATAAAATTTTATCATGCTGATATTTTAGTATAAAATATCAATTCAGTATTAAAACTGTGAATGAGCTCTTTGAATTGAAAATTGGTTTTGAAAAGAATAGAATTAAAGTGTGTAATAGTGTAGTAAATTCTAATTCCTGTTTCCTGTCAGTAAGCAGTTTTTGTTTTAACAGAAATTAAATCTAATAAAACATTAATCAATTGAAAATTGCACTTAATTTAAAAAAATTCCCCTTTATCTCTTAGTCTAAAAAGCTATATATATATATATATATATATATACGTAGAGTCTCAAATATATATATATGTATATATATATATTTGAGATGAAATCATAAATAGTGGCACATGCATATAAATTCTAATATATTTCTATGATAGGTGATATTATCTGATGCACTTATATTGTTGAGCAGTTCTTAGTTGTAAGAAAGATAGAAAAAAATATATAATATGTGCTTCTGTCATAGTCTGTTTCACCATTTGTATTGTGCAGTTGATGTATCAAGAACTAGTCATGTAAAGCTTTGTATGTTTTTTCTAAAATCTGTTTGGTATGATTTTTAATTGCTTTGGTGTTTTGTAGTAAATTATTTTTAAATGTTTCTTTATTTTCTTTAAAAAATGCAAATTCTTTCTAATTTTGGCTTACAAATGTGTATTATTATTTTTTTTTTCAATGTACATATAGTATTAAATTATGCTTTTTCACAAAATTACAAGGTACATCTATAAAGTAATGATTGTTTGAAAGAAATAAAAAATATGTATTTTTAAATTGTTTGTCCCTTTTCCTATTAAATATATTGATTACAAATTATGTGAAATGAAATAGATAAGAAATAACAAATGTGGCAACCTTAGCTTCAATGAAAATACATTATGTAGAGAGTCTACATCAAACCCGAATTTAATCAGGTTAAAAAAAATTCTGAACTCTTAAATAGTGGCATCCACATTGATTTATGATTTGGTGAAAGGTTAATACACACACTAGGAGTGGTCATAGCATGGCTCGTGAGCCACATGAGATAATCAGAGGAGAGTAAGGTGGCTCTTATACAAATAAAATGTATATAAAGTATGGTAAATTAAAACATCTCAAACTAGTTAATTTGTTTAAATTCTTAAGAAACTTAACAATTTATCAGGAAAACATTTATGAAAAATGGTGCTGATTCTATGAAACAAATTTATTTTTAAAAAATCTTTAAAAGCTGATTTGCATGTGGATATTTTTATGAATGTTGTCCATCTTAGCTGTTGTCGACAATTTGGGTAATGACCTGTTAGAGCAGTTCTCACTAGCTCAATTAAAGGTTGATCAGTTACAATAGACAGATGTCCATTTATTATTTTTGATAGACTTAATTATGAAGTATAATGACTCACAACTATAAAAATGTGCTGAAAACTGAAATTGGGCACCTGCGCTTCCTCTGTAATTTTAGGATATTTTGTTCTGGAACCAATTTGTTAAACTGGGGATTGTAATGCAGTATTTAAAAAAAAAAATAATTTAAGGTTAATATTTTTGTTCAGGCTGTATACTTTTTTTAAGTAGAAGAAATATATTGAGCCCCTTCTCAACCATACCAATCATGGTTGTGGTTCACAGACCAGACAGGTTTGGCCACCCTGCTATACACATAATCATGGTACAAGTTACCTACCAATAAAAATTCAGTTGTAAATGTTTCTGTATCTAAGATATTCACTTAAAATAGCAGCTATAAGAATAAACTTTACAAATGCTACCAATGGTTTAGTCCTAAGAAAAAATATAAGGGGAATGCTTTTTTCTTTTTTCTGTGAATATGTATAATTGGTTGAATGTAATTTTTGTCAAAAACAGTAATCAAAATTAACTAAACCACTATTTTTAATTGTTATTAGCCATTTCAGACCTGGTTAAAAAGTTTCTCTTTGAATGAAAAATATTTTTAATAATATAATAGGTTATGCAAAAGTATTTTTTCTTTTTCTTCTTTCCAAAACCATCCAGGCTTCTTAAACATATTTCCTGCTGAATTTTGATGTCTCCTAAATATTTTCTATAATGTAAACAAAATTGCTGTTTTTGTAACTTGTATATCTTCAGTACAGTACAAAGTAAACTCATTAAAATTTACTTTTCCTGCATGCAGTTCTAATTGTTATTGGTGTACTTTTAAAATATATATTATTATTAATGTGATTTATTTATATTTTAAATTACAATGCTGCCCATTCTCTGTGATACGATGCATAAATATATTTTCGTTTATTGAATGCATTTCTCTCATGAAAATAATAAGTGTATTAGCTCATAATTCATTTTATACTTAAACTAGAAAATGATTTTGAGCAATTACAAACTGGTGAAATTTAAATATAGGTATCTCAATTGCGAAATTGAAAAGCATTATATAGCTTGGTGTTCATGACATATTTTATTATGATTCTTTGATGCGGCTCTCTTTTGAATAAAATATTATAAATATTAGTGAAATAGGTGAACCTGAATTTGCATACTCCAGATTGCAGTTCCAAACAGGTTTGATTAGTGATAACTCTAATTTAGTTATTGAAAATCCCTAGTCAGAAGAGTTCAGAACAACTCTAACCTTTTCTATTTGTTTATTTTAGAAGTGGCCAACAAACAGGCCTCATCCATAACTGCCTACTCTTCATAGAAAAAAAATTCCATTTCTTTTGAGCAGTGTTCTCATAAGAGCAAACATTTATTTTAAAAAGTTCTCCAATTGTCACTCTTAACAAAAACTGAATATTCCCTGTTTTAGTGGGTTCTATCCCACTCCTTGTTATTTGAAATGTGTAAATTTTCTGCTACATGCTTTTATACTGATATTTTTAATAATTAGTTTCATGCCAGATACGTAGTTTTAACTTTTAGCCACATTAAATTGTTTCTTATTGAACTTTCTTAAGCAAGTCAATGCTTATGATTATGGGGAGGGATATCTTTAATCTATTGATTTCTAGTGTCCTGCCCCCACTGTCCCAGTAGGTCATTCAAAGAAAATGCAGAAAAGCAAAGCTGAACTCAGAAAGTGAATTCACTGTTGCATCTTTGCATCAATGGGAACAAATAGAATCGCTTAAGATATTTAAGAGAAACATAGTTCATGCAATGTTGGCCACATCTAATTTATTTTATTTGAATGCATTAATAATTTTTTCCCCATCAGTAAGCTTTGCAATAAAATAATTTTGATTGACAGTAAGACTTATTGAAAACTGTTGATCATGTTAATCTTCTCTAAACTTAATAAAGTGAATGTGATATAGATTAATTCTAAATAATTCTTAACAATATTTTTTACTTTGTATTTACAATTTACTATGCTGCGAATAAGCAACTGCTATATCATACATACTTGCATGCACAATGAAGTAGCTTAAGTTACACAGAATTTAAAGTGCCATGAATTGATCTCTAAATAATCTGGTTAAATGCACCAAAAGATAGCGGAGAAGTATTTTATAACAAAAAAAAAAAAAAAAAAAATTAAATTTGAAATTGTAGACACAAATGTAACATCGTGGTGAATTTAAAGAAGAATCTTAAAGTAATATGGATTATTTATGCAGATTTTCATTTAGTTAAACAAAAAAAAAACTTTTTAAATAAAAAAAGCTTGGATTGAGGAATTAAATTTCAATGTTATTCTTATTTAATTAAGTTGTTATAGCTTTATAATCTACTTCTAATTAATAATTATAAACAGTATATAATATATTTAGACTGTTCAAAATGTATTGGCATTAAATTAAAAGGTGGTATTTTATTTTTATAGTATTTAAACTAAAGAAAACTGACAATTATAAATATGCTCATTTTTGAGTGCTAATACATTGTTCATTGAGGATGTTTTAAAATTTTTGTCTGTGTACTGCACGCTCGTGACTTCATTCAATAGTTCATTAT
The DNA here is from genome assembly GCA_038373885.1 of Cheiracanthium punctorium. Classification (NCBI taxonomy): domain Eukaryota; kingdom Metazoa; phylum Arthropoda; class Arachnida; order Araneae; family Cheiracanthiidae; genus Cheiracanthium; species Cheiracanthium punctorium. Next base: position 396,335 of record JAWZYV010015971.1, on the reverse strand, counting down.
TTTTTGAATACTACCAGTGCCATAATATATAATGCTATACAGCTTATCACTGAGCTTTTGTCAAACATTTTGAAGCCTTATATTTATTTGTAAGATAATAAGCTTTCGCACTGTTTGCTGCCTTACTGCATATCAGAGATGACTTTGTTATTAGAACCCTAATTTATGCTGTATTCCAAACTATTCTTGTGTACATTTTGTATCACTATGGCTTTAATAGATCTGACACTGTTAGGGACAGTTCACTGTATGCCTTAACTTATAACTTTGAATTAAGACCTATTTTCATATTTTCTTAATTAGTTGTGTATTTCCTGTATAAAAGAAAAGATAAATAAAATGTATCATAATTTTTCTTTGCATTGCTTTTTGTTGTATTTATTAGTAAGTGACTGAAACTATAAATAGTAGCATAAAAACTTAGTGTTTGAGAGGGGGATAGTTTTCAACTCTGTTACTGCCAAAGTAATGATTCAAAAGAATTAATATATGCTGCTGGTCCACGTACATAAAGTTTAATATCAAAATAATCAGCAAATGTCGTTTTAAATAAAAATTATATTTGTATAACACTTGATTTAATAGTTTTTTAAAAAGTACATTATTTAAACAACATTTATTAGTTTTGGCGGTTCGCAGATGTAAAAAGGTTGGGAAGCACTATGATAGAGGGAATGAGTATTTAGAACTGTTACTTTTAATTTAATAGCAGATTGAATATCCTTTTTACATTACATATTTTTCTTTTGCCTTGCGCTCGACAAATGAAATGCACTGTGATGTTGTTACATCTCGTTTTCAATCTAAAGTAAATTCTAAACAGCACCGGATCTTTAATTTTTCCGAGGAGGAGTAAAAAACAAAACTTCCGCCTTCGTCGCAGGGACCCTTTTTCTTAGCCTCTCCCGAAATCCTGGTAACGAAAGCTGTCGGGCAGAATTATTTCGGATAATAGAGTTTCTGTTGTATTCATGTAGAACAAGTGTCTCCCATCCTTTTACACCTGCGGATCGACGTCAGCCAAATGTATAAAGCAATATAAAAATACGCATTTTATTAATTTAATTAAGTGTTATGCGATTACAATTTTTAGATGATGCGACATCTGCTGATTTATTATATATATATATATATATATATATATTTTAAACTGACTGGTGGCAAAGTCCCGCGGAACTGTGGGTGGGAAAACACTGATTTGTTTAATGAAACGAGAGATATACCAAAAATTGAATTTGAAAAACAATTGCCTAAAAATTTGAAAAAATCTGGAGTGATTCCACTCGATTATCTGAACACTTGATCCTTACCCAGCGTTAAAATAAATTTCATTCAACTCAATCGGATGTAGTCTTAGGCATTAGTGACTTCAAATAATTGGAGTGTACAGACCGCAATGTATATTTCACTTTTTTTATAGCCCTGTAAAAAACTGTAAGCCCCGCAAACTCCAAAATCCCTGCAGTATGTAAAACAGTACCTGTAATATGCATACCTAATTGAAGCTCGATCGAATGGGCCATTTGGACAATAGCTTACTTTAAATGACTGGCGTCCATAGGCCGTAATATATTAGAATTATTTTTTCCAACTAGTAAACAAACTATCAATTTTAGATATATCAAAATGTATGCAAGTCATGCGATTATGAGCTATAATATACATCCCCAATTTCAACTCAATGGAATGCACCGTTTAGACCAGAGATGGGCAAACTTTTTGGTCGCGGGCCAAACATCGAAAAAAAAAAAAAAAAAGTTTGGCGGGCCAAGATAAATTTTTCTAAAATTTTAAAAACAGTATACAAGTATTACAATTTAAATATGTCAATGAGATGAATGAAATTGCGATTTCATTTTTAAAAGTTTCTTATATTGAGGTTCGAAGTGAGATGCACTGAATCTAAGGAAAGAGGCTCAATGCTCATCTGTTAGTCTACTTCTGAAAGAATTCTCTCTAAGGTTCATAGTTGAAAACACTTGTTCACATATATAAGATGAAGCAAACATAGCACTGATTTTCTGGACGTGAGATATTAAATTTGGGAAACTTACTTTCGATAATGATTTGTAAAACTCTGGCATATTTAGAAACAACTGCTCGAGATGATTGTTAGATTGCAATTCAATTAATTCAAGTTGCAAATCGGACCTCACTGCTTCACAATTTACGTTGAAAGGCACGGTAAAAATATCCAATTCTGTTTGAATGGCACTGAACTCTTGAAATCTGTGTTCGAATTCAAAATGCACTTTTTTCAAGCCATCTTCATAATTCTTAATATGGATATATATATATATATATTCTTTCAATTTCTCCGTCAGACCGGCAAATTAAAATTCCATCCGTGGGCCGGATGAAACCTTCCGGCGGGCCGTAGTTTGCCCATCCCTGGTTTAGACGCTAGCGCACTTTCAAGAATATCCGTTCATAATGTAAAAGAATTCTCTTCTGATGACCGTAAAAACTAAGTCTTGAAACACCAAAATCAATACTGGTCGTGAGAGGGTGCTGTCTCTCTCTCTGTATATATATACCAAATTTGAGCTCAATCGGATGCACTTTTCGAAGCTATCGTGTTCACTCACATACATACACACACTTGCATACTTCACCGTAAAAATATAAATGAAATCAGAAGACCTCAAAACGTGTAAATACATTAAAATCTCAAAGTCGAATTTTTTCATGATTCCATTACTTTCCTTACACGCACACGGTACATGTTCGGAAAGTAAAAAGAAGAGATGCTTTATTGTTGGGTTGATTCGGAGTACACACTTTACGCGAGTTTTAGAATCAATTCAGAAGAAATATTCGGCTTTTTCGTGCCTTGTTTTTAGAGAAACAAAAATTCAATTTTATTTGATAAGACTAAGCATTCTGACCGAAAATAAAACGACGTTTATTTTCGTTTGTGCGCCTGTCTTTTTTCTTCGATCTTTAGAAAGTTCCGCTGATTAGAAGGGAGCCGTGTAACACGCTTATTCCATGAGTTGTTAATTACTCGATTTCCATGATGCAACTGGCAATAGCTCAGAAAAAGCCCTGCGGAATCTATTTCCAGAAGCTATTGTTCCTTCCGAAGTGTGATGTAACAAAAGCCCGAATTCTGCATTCAAGTTGCAATCCCCTGCAGAGCATCTCATTAAACTTCTTGGGATTTGTCATACCTCAGAGAGGTCGAGATACAGCCACAACTCTTATGAAACTGCTTGCAATAGGTAGAATCGACGACATTTGACGTGACGCTTTTCAGTTCGAAAAGTGATTGAAGCAGCGCATGTGAAAAGCATTTTATAAAAGCAGATTTTTTTTAGAGCTATGATCAGAGGTTTTGGGAGCGTCTATTTTCAAGTGGTGTACACAGTTTCTCTTTTTAATTGTGCCCCTCGAACCGCTAGGTTAGGGGCTCCGTGCAAAGGTGCAAGGAAAAACATGCATAGTGAAAAATGAGAAAAGATATATCAAGATATATTTTACATGAAGTATGCTTGGCGAGCTTTATTGTGGGCAAATTTAACTATTAGATCACGTATATCAAAATGTTGGAAAATATAAGTATGCATTAATATAAAAAATAACAGAAGTAATAATTCAGTCCTAAGATGTTACATAGTCAATGGAATAAAAACAGCGAGTAGATTTTGGCAGCCTGTGTGCGGTGCGCACATGCCCTAGGCCCTAGCTCGCACTGAACTGCGGCTTACTAACGTCTAGAAAACTTCTTAAAACCGGGGAAGGTAAGTTATATCGAATACATCCATTATAAATATGCGCCAAGGACAACAATAGTAAAATTAGCTACCACATTTCATGACATTCGTTATCATCCATCTCTGCCTTTTAACAGCATGCACGTGCACGATTGTAAAACAAAACCTGGTGTGCCTGCACTCGACTTTCCGAACACTTTCTTTATTAACCCTTTAAAGCGCTGGGAACACCAAACTCTGACGTTTTGACTGTTGCCAGTCACGGAGAATAGATTTGATTTCCATAAAAATAGTTGCGGGTGACATAGCTCCATGAGAATCCTTTACTTTTTAGCTCGTCATTGCCCGTAAAAAAATGGTCACGAATATTTTTAACAGCACTGGCATCTGCCTGGAAAATGGAAGAATGCGAAAACAGCTGGATCGATTTCCCAATGCTGAAAAAAGGGCAGCCGTTGCCATCAATCGACTTAACTACCAGCAAGATGGCGGACGATCGATCCGTTCATCGCGTGCCACAGGCGATGGCAACGGCTGCCCGTTTTTCAGCATTGGGAAAGGGTTAAGCGTTTAACTATTAATTCAGTTCAATCGTATGCAGCCTTCAGACGCTATAGTGCACTTAAAATAATTTGAGTGTACGGACCGCAATGGATAAGAATACTTTTTTTTTATAGCGCTGTAAAAAAGGCCTAAGTTCTACACTCACTAAAATCTATATAGTATGTAAGACAGCAGTGGCGGATTAATACAAGTTTGTCGGGGGGGGGGGGAGGGTTAGTTAGAAGATTGACCTATACATTCATTTTATGAATGTGAAATAGGATCTTTTACATTAATTTCTTTTGTCTTGGGGGGGGGGTGCGGTCGCCCTATCCGCCCCCCCCCTTTAATCCGCCCTTGTAAGACAGTATGTAATATGCGTGTCTAATTTGAGTTGAATTGAATGCACCATATAGACGCTAGCGCACTTTCAAGAATTTGCGTCAATAGGTTGTAATGCATAAGAATTCTTTTTTGTAGCCATGTACAAACACTAAAAGTCCTACACAAACCAACATCTATACAGGTTGTTTGACGGTGAACTATAATATGCATACCCAATTTAAACTTATTTGAATGCACCATTTTGACTAGCACACTTTCATTGATTTGCGTCCATGGGCCGTGATGTATAAGAATTATTTTTTACAGCCCTGTGAAAAAACTGTCAGCTGAACGTGTACACACGCCAAACTCTATGCAGGTCATGTGACCGTAACCTATAATATTCACACTGAATTTGCGCTCAATCGAATGCATCATTTAGATGCTAATGCAAGTGCAATTTCAAGAATTTCCGCGCGTCCATAGGCCGTAATGTATGTAATAAATCCTATGCACACAAAAATGCCTATAATATATGTATACTAAATTTGAGTTCAATTGAATGTGCCGTTTAGGAGCTATCGTGCTTACCCATACACACATACATCACCGTAAAAATAGCATAACTGAATTTAGAAGACCTTAAACATCGTAAACCCATTAAAACCTCAAATTTGAATTTTTTTCATGATTATAATACTTCCCTTAGATGGTACATGTTCGGAAAGTAAAAATATACGCGAGTAATTAGGAAAGCAGCAACTTGTTTTTGTTAAATGAAGTTGACCATTTTTCGAGAATGTCAGGAAATAATTATCGCACGGGCACTGGGACACGTGTCTTGTTCACACGTACACAAATAGTCCAAAAAATTGAGTTAAGAGCTATAATCAGGAGCACAAAAATTTTATAGTCAGGCACTGATCTGATCTTACGTACAGCTTGTAAGCTGAAAATAATTTTTCACATAAGACCTGGCATGGACAAAGTCATATTGTATTAAGGAGATGCGACAACAAAGCAACAGACGATGAGGAGGACTACGATAAAAATAGGTTTGTGGTTTTGACGCTAGGGGGTTAAAAAGTCAAAAAACTAGCCCTCTGTTCAATGCATTGCTTATTTTTATATATTTATCTATTCTGTGCAGTGCAAAGAGAAATTGAGTCGAAATACAGCTTCATCTTCTAACCCGTGTCAATATTTTATTCTGGGCACCACGGAGAGAGAGTTCAAAAAAGCGAATATTCTGCTCAGCTGTTTTCCGGAGTGGGTATAAAATTAATCGCATGTAGAAATCAGAGCGGTTGAGCAAGAGGGCCCGGAGCCAAGAATGGGCCAATGACTTAAAAAGTTGACTAGCATCTGAAACGTCGTGCGAGCATGTTTAAAAAAAAATCCTAAGGCGTGAGATAAATCAGTACTGTAAGTATTTGATAAAACACTCGGTAACTGGTGTTCTAAGATTAAAATTAATCAAGAACTTTGTAAAAAAAACGCGAATAAATAAAAATAGATCACAGGACGATTGTTTCGGATGCTACAAAAGACACACAAATGGTCCACGTAAATGACTATCTCCACACACAAGCATGAATGTTTCCTGTTTCAGTTTGTTGCTTCGATTGATCAAAGCACACATTTCATTCTAGTACTATTTTTAAAGAATACTTTGAGGTCTAAGCCTGAATCTATCGGGATCATCTTTAATCTCTCTGAGCTATAAAATTACGTGCTATAAAATTCCGACTATAATACGTCCGTCGTCTTTTCAAATATTATCTATGAACCTTTTGGTTAGAATATATGTGAATAGAGGACAGCCCCAAACAGAATTAAGCATATGAAATAATCTAGAATTAGCCAGGGTGCGAACTGAACATTTTCTCCAGGGGGGGACATTTGAAAGAAAACATTCTCCACGGGAGGGACACTTGAAAAGGAAAAGGAGGGTAGGTGCAAATGCTTCACTCACATGATATTACTTGACAAATGCAGTCGCCGACACGTGTGGGAACTGACTTATATTCAAACAAAAGTCATCGACAGTTTGTTCTATGGAATCACAGATACACAAGCTACATACAATGTACCTGTATTGGAAGCCACCCTTGAGGGTTTTTAGCTTAGAAAAGAGACGAAATTTTAAAGCAGTCGCCTTAAGAGTATAGTAATAAACGATGACATGAAACCTTCATTTTGACTTCTTGACTTCAATCCCAAATCTTCACTCACAAGTTTAACATTTCTTCAGCAGGGGATAAATAGTGTCCCTGGCAGGGATCAATTAATATTTCTCTAGCCAGGGACATTACATTCTCCAGCCGGGGATGATCCCCGGCATCCCCCCCGTCAATTCGTACCCTGGAATTAGCTTTACTTTTTGAGCATTCAGTAGCCAAAGCAAACTGGACTAAATGATGCTTATTTTATAAAACCTATTTTCAGTTATTTGTACAATATTTCTATAAGATTTTGTTGGATAAGTCCAAATTTTGATGTTTGAAAATGATGTTAATTATTAATTCTTAGTGCATTTAAATGGTTCCTTTGTTATGAAATATCATAGCTCGAAAAAATTTTAAAAAATTATGTATCTTCCAAGTACCTTTAAAAAAAAAAAAAAAAAAAAGAAATCATGAAAAGTACCAAAAGCCCGCAGTCGATATATGCGATCGAAATAGCTTAGACCTGAAAGTTGAAAGTGTTAAACTTATTAGTTTATCATGTTCATGTAGAACAAGTAATATATATATATATAAAAAAAAAAAAGTCAATTATTACTTAGGTCAACAAAGAAAAAATTAATTTTAGTTACTTTTTATTAAATTAATTAATTTAATTTAATTAATGAATTAATATTTGAAAAAGAACTGTATAAACATCAAGTGTCATCCACTACAAGTTTTTAAAAAATGTATTTGCACTTGAGTGGATAAATAAAAAGTATTTTATTAACGATTGAAAACTAGAACAAGATATATAAATATATACAGGGAAAGTGTGAACTAATAGTAGGAGTTGAAAAAAAAAAGAGATGCACAGTTAGATGTTACAATAGTTCTAAATACAAAATTTCAACATGCAACGGTTGAAAGTTTTAGTTATCCGAAATTATTTTTCCGCCATTTTTGGCGATATTTCGGCAAAACTCGCCAAGGACGAAGACAAATGGCGATATTTTGGGCATGGACCAAATGACTGGCTTGCGAAATTTGGCGAGATTTTAGTCATGGACCAAACAATGACTGACTACAGATGTAATATAGTAATATATTGAAGATGTCCAGACAGTAATGTATTGAAATTCTTTTGGGTGGTCCTGTAAATAAACTCTCCAGTAGATTGGAATCAAAAATCGAGATGCACATCTAGATGTTGCAACAATCTTATGTATGAAATTTTAACATTCTACGACTAATAGTTTTTGAAATTTGAGAGTTAAATACATTCACACGTACACCAAAAGTCGCCAAGCTTGGCGACATTTGACGTATTTCGTGAGACACGTGACTGTCATCGAACCATTACCTAACTATATGGTAGGACGGTATTGTGCTTGAAATGGATCAATGTCCCTAAAACTGCCATTGACCGTAATGTGGTGGAAATCTTTTGAGCGTTCCTGTTGCAGAGCTATAAATGATAAAGACACTTTTTTCGGTGGGAAAATTCATTTTGTAACCCTTAACAGCATCTATCACTTCTGAGTTGTTTGAACTAGATTAATACCTCTAAAATACGCTTTAATGAATTTCTGCCCATAGAGCGTAATGTATTTAAAATCTTTTGGGTAGCCCTGTAGATAAACTATCCAGTTGAATGGGACCGAAAGGGGAAGTGCACAACTAGATGTTACAGCAATCCTGAATATAAAGTTTCAACATTCTACGTCTAATAGTTTTTGGGATATGAGTTTAATGAATTTCAGCCCATTGAGAGCGTAATGTATTTAGAATCTCTTGGGCAGTCCTGTAGATAAATTATCCAGTTGATTGAGACCAAAACTGAAATAACATCCAGTGTCCAGAGACGGCCCGAGGGGCGTGTGGGGCCCCAGGCGAAGCGCAAGAGCGGGGCCTCTTCTCTATCATGTCTTATGAGATAGCAATAAAATGGCCCAGGAGCGGGGCCTTAGGCGATCGCCTACATTCGCACCCCCCTTGGGCCGGCCCTGCAGTGTCATCCACTACAAGTTTAAAAAAGTGTATTTGAACTTGAGTCGATGAATAAAAAAGTATTTTATTAACGATTGAAAATTTGAATAAGGGGAGAGTGTAAACTAATATTAGGAATTGAAAAAAAAAAAAAAAAAGATGGCACGTATAGTTTTTTCCTCCTCTCTCATACTATACTTTTATACTTTTTACGTTAGTTTACATGAGCGTAGCTAACCGAAAATTTTGGAGTGCAAATATCGACTTAAAGAAAAGAAGATTTCTTAAATTTCGGGTAAAAAAACTTTTTAACCTTTTAACGCGCAGTGTTCCCGCTCTGGGAACACCAAACTCTGACATTTTGACTGTTGCCAGTCACGAAGAATAGATTTGATTTCTATAAAAATAGTTGCGGGTGACATAGCTCCACGAGAATCCTTTACTTTTTAGCACGTCATTTCCCGTAAAAAATTGTCACGATTATTACTTCCTTGTACGTAGTATAAGGAAGTAATGTGATCCCGAAAAATTTTTGGGGGCCAAATTTCGACATAAAAACCGATTTTGACTACCTCTAAATTGAATTTTAAAAATTTTTTCGATGCATCTCATCGTAGGCTAGCATGCACGATCATATTAACGCGTCTGCAACTCATTTTGACCAGTGGCGAGTCTACTGTGGCCAGTTTTTCCATGCCGTCTGTACGTATGTAACTCGCATATCTCAAAAACTATTGGTCGTAGAATGTTGAGATTTGATATTTAGGATTGGTCTATGATCTAGTTGTGCACCTCCCCTTTTGGTGGCAACCGAATGAATAGTTTATGTACAGGACCGCCCAAAAGATTCGAAATACATTACGCTCTATGGGCCCAAATTCATTAAACTCGCCTAACTCAAAAGCTATTAGGCGTAGAATGTCGAAACTTCATATTTTGGATAGTTGTAACATCTAGTTGTGCACCTCCCCTTTTGGTTCCATTCGACTGGATAGTTTATCTACAGGACTGCCCAAAACATTCGAAATACATTACACTCAACGGGCCGAAATTCATTAAACTCGCATATCTCAAAAACTGTTAGGCGTTGAATGTTGAAACTTTATATTTTGGATAGTTGTAACATCTAGTTGTGCACCTCCCCTTTCGGTTCCATTCGACTGAATAGTTTATCTACAGGACCGCCCAAAAGATTCGAAATACATTACGCTCTATGGGCCGAAATTCATCAAAGCGTTTTTTAGAGGTATTGGGCTATTTCAAACGACTCAGAAGTGATATATGCTGTAAAGAGTTAGAAAATGAATTTCTCTATTAAAAAAAGTGTCTTTATCATTTATAGTTCTGCTACAGGAACACTCAAAAGATTTCCAATACATTACGGTCAATAGCAATTTTAGGGTCATTCATCCATTTCAAGCACAATACCGTCCTACCACATAAGTTAGGTAATGGTCCGACCACGGTCACGTGCCTCCCTCAAGAACTATGCCAAAAGTCGCCAAGCTTGGCGACTTTTGGTGTACGTGTGTGCATATTTAACTCTCAAATCTCAAAAACTATTATGAAATTTCATATATAAGAATGTTGTAACATCTAGTTGTGCATCTCGATTTTTAGTTCCAATCTACTGGAGAGTTTATTTACAGGACCACCGAAAAGAATTTCAGTACCTTAATGTCTATGGACATCTTCATTATAATGCAACTGTAGACAGTCATTGTTTGGTACATGCCCAAAATCTCGCCGTCTGTCCTCGACCTTGGCGAGTTCTGGCGAAATATCGCCAAATTTGGCGATAGTCAGTCATTTCGTCCATGCCCAAAGTATCGCCATTTGTCATCGTTCTTGGCGAGTTTTGGCGAAATATCGCCAAATTTGGCGATAATCTGTCATTGTTTGGTTTATGCTTAAAATCTCGCCAAATGTCGTCGACATTGACGAGTTTCGCCGAAATATCGCCAAATTTGGCGCCAAAAATTATTTCCTATTTTGTATAACTCTAAAACTTTAACCCGTAGATTTTTTAACTTTGTATTTAGAACTATTGTAATATCTAACTGTTTTCAATATCTTTTTTGACAGCATTCGACTGAGAATTTATTTACATGGTGAGCCAAATGACTTTGAATACATTGAGGTGTATAGATGCATTCAATTTATTGAAGGTCTGTGCTCACTGACTACTTTGGCTATCCCCAAAATCTCGCTGACTATCTCAAGTTTGTCGGCTTTTGGTGAAATATCGCTAAATAAAGTGTCAGAAGGAAATCTTTCAAATTGAACTCAGCTTGGCGATATCGAAATATTTGGCTAGAAATTGCTAAACCTTACTATTATTGATATTTTATCTCTTTCTAACAAATAAATTTAGAGGAAGTGCGTCGAAAATATTTTTGATCTAATGGACGTGCAAGGAAGTCATGTGTTAGACACATCAGATTTTTTTTAACAGCACTGACATCTGCTGAAAAATGGAAGAATGCGAGAACAGCTGATAGATTGCCCAATGGGCACAGCCAGCTGCGTCAAAAAAGGGTCTCTGGATCTGTGGCACGCGATGAACGTTTCGATCGCCCGCCATCTTGCTGGTAGTTAAGTCGAGCGATGGCAACGGCTGCCCTTTTTCCAGCATTATGAAAGGGTTGCGCCTCAAAGGGTTAAAATAGAAGATCTTTAGAAAAAGTTGTGGGGACTTCTTCCCCCCACCCCCCGACGCTACCCTCTGCTTGTGTCCCTTAAAAGTTATCTTTAAAAAAAAAAACAAAAACAAAAAAAAGGCAAGTGTGCGCAACGGCTTTGGAGGGGGAATCTTTGCAGTTCTTCGCAAATTAATAATAATTAAAAATAAAAATTGAAATTGGTACCCCCCCCTTCCTTCATCCCTAATGGAAATTTTTAATACAGAACGGCTATTTTTATTTTTCGGGGATCTCAAGGATGGAAATACGGGACGAAACCTCAAAATATGGGACTGTCCCGTATAATAAAACAGGACAGTTGATCATTTTACCCCAAGCTATGATCTTACAGCACCCTTGTAAAGATTGGGTCCACAAATCCGAAATTTGAAAGCCCATCAGATGGGGCAGATGCTACTGACTAAGTATCATCACCCCTCTTACTACTAAAAGGGTCTTTTGGATCAATAGATTAAACGTTCAGTCACAGCACATATTTCGATAATCGTGTTTCGAACTTGAAGCTATGCATCAAAGTGCCCAGTGATGCTTAGAATCACTGGGCACTTTGTGTACAAGTAAGCATATGAAGCTATCTCTATCTCTCTCCCTCCCTTTTTATTTTTCGAACATGTACCATGTAAGGAAAGTATTGTAATCATGAAAAATTTCGACTTCGAGATTTTGGTGTATTTACACGTTTTGAGGTCTTCTGAATTGATTTATGCTATTTTTACGAGATGTGTGTGTGTGTGTGTGTGAGTGAATACGATAGCTCCTAAACAAGGGCATTCGATGGAGTTCAAATTGGGTATATATGTAATAAACCACCGTCGCAAGACCGGTATTGATTTTGCTGTGTATAGGACTTATAGTTTTTCTACAGGGCTACGACAAAGATTTCTTTTACATTATGGCATATGGAGAGAAATTCTTGAAAGTGAGCTAGCGTTTAAACGGTGCATTCGACTAAGCTTCAATTTGGTATATATTTTTCAATTATTAATCGATTAAAATTTATTTAAATGCTTGGTAATGATCTCAATCGTAAGTGTTCGGAAAGTCGAGGGGAGTCACTCCAGATTTTTTAATTTGTGTTTAAACAAGTGAAGCTGAACTACTTGATAAACTCGCCCCCTTTTTTTCTCTCCTTTTCATTCAAATATTTCATTATACTAGAAAACATAATGTGAATAAATAAGTAATTATATTTTAATATAAGTATTTTGCATAAATATTTGGGATTATTAGTTTTAAAAAGATCTTGCTAGTATTGACTAAAAAGAGTGCGTGTTCACACATCTTTTCCTTTGTTCTGGCATAATTTTGCGTGCCTGTCTGCTTGTCTGGACCTTGATCTTTCTGCTGAAAAGGAGTGACTAACCTTCCTCTGTTCAACAGCCAATTCAGGTGGGAAGACACCTCGTCGAGTTGTGTAATCGGAACTTTTTGTTCTTTCATACTCGGAATCTACCGTGCGTAACGGTCTAAAATTTTAACAGGTTTTTAAACCTTTTTCAAGTTGTTAGAAAGTCGCCTCCGTTCTCAGTGCAGTGGTGAATACAGGAAAAGAAAAAAAAAAGTTTCAAGAGATGGAGCAACTAAAGGTATGAGGAAGCATTTTATCAGTCAGCGGACAGAGCCTTATTAATGGGCATGAGCAAATCGGGACTTTGCCCAGGGCCCTCGGCTCGAAAGGGCCCTCAATTTCAAATGTTGTTCTGAAATAGTCTTCTTTTATATCAAAATTTTACGAAAAATAAAACGTATTTCACCTGGATGGGACCCACCACATTCATCAATGCCCGGGGCCCCTGTTGGTCATAATCGGGCCCTGTCAACGGAGCATTCACAGACCCTAGTTGGGAAGCAACACTAGTCCCAGCAGGGCCGTAACCAGAGGGGGGGGGGCTACGGGGGCTGAGCCTTACCTAGAAGTCTCTCAGCCCCCCCCTAACATTTTCAAAGATTTCAGTAAATTCACTGATGAATACAAAAGTTTAGTGGAATCGCAAAGCGGGACAAAAACACAAAACTCACGCTATTCCTTACAGCTTGATTTGCTACTCGGGGCAGAAATTCCGAGGGGGTAAGGTAAAACCTTAAAACTGCCGCCACGTGTATCCCACGTTTCCTAGGCTTGTATTTGGCAGCAAATCTCAATGAAAAAATTGTTAATGGAATGAATGGTAAATATTTTAAAATATGGCATTTTGTGAAAAATTCTAGGTGAAGATGTAAAAATTGGAAGCAACCCCCCCCCCCGAACTACTAATACAGTAGAACCTCGATTAACCGAGCTTCGGTTAACCGAGGTTTCTGTTAACCGAGGCAATAACGAAGTGTAATTTTATTTTTTTCCATGAATGTTTTGTGAACAGTGGTCATGTGACCCTATTGAATATCAGGTGCAATATGTTATTGGACACTTACACCCCCCCCCCCAATTGTTGGGAAAGGGGATTGGACATTCTTACAATAGGCAGTTGTGTTTCATAACATTCTGTTGAACTGTGAGACATAAGTTCATATATGTTTATTTTTATCATTTAAAAAACGTTCTATTGTTTTTACTTTAAAAGTTAGATTAATTCCCAAGCACGGAAAGTTTTTATACATAGTTTCTATTAACCGAGATTTCCGATATCCGAGATACTAGCGGTCCCAATTAGCTCGGATAATCGAGGTTCTACTGTACTTATATTTAGTCAGCCCCCCCAAACTAGATTCAAAGCCCTACCTAACATGTCATCTTGGTTACGCACGGCCCTGGGCCCAGTCTCCCTAGTTGCGTCTTTTCAATGATGGCAGCGAACAGCTTAAACATTGTTACAATCAGGGAGGTTAAGGGGGTCATAACCCCCCCCATGAGGAATTTTTTGCCATACAAAATGTATATTCTTCACTACATTGTCACACCCACGTATACATATATATGAGTTGTAGTAGTCGTAACCCCCCCCCCCCATGAAAAATTTCTGGCTACGCCCCTGGTTACAATAGTGGGTTAAACTGCCTAAGAATAACTCTAGGGAGTGCAAGAAACAACTCCCTCCCCGGGGGGGGGGGGAGGGGGTTCTTGCAAAGCTTTCTTAACGGGTGTCGATAAAAAGTACGAAATTTTGTTCTTGTTTTGACTGTTGCATTCTTTCCATGGCTCTGCCTTTCCACTTGGCCCCAAGTCTTCTGGCGAAAGAAAATCAATTTTTAACAGATTTTTATTTTTATTTGATGGTGTTGACCCACCTAGTCAACCTGCTCCTTATTCACTGGGCCAACTTGTCCCATATGGCCATCTTTTTTAACATCCTATCTTATCTATTTTACAAATATTTCCCAAAGTAAGTGACTAGAAATACAACTTTGAAGAATAACCTTTCCGAATATTTTACCTTTAACCGAATATTATACTTCAAAATGTTAACTTAATTCTACAAGTAAATTACAAACGATTCTTTTAAACAAAAATTTACTCTCTTGCAAGAAAAAGCGGAAATTCCAAAATATTTAGGAATTGTCGGTTTCTTTCATACTGCCGTTGATATAAGAGGGAGATGAGCGACGTGGCAATACACATGTTTGTGTACTCATGCCGCAATCTTACTGGATAGATTTCGAAATAAAGTACATGGGCCAACGTGCCCCGGTCTCCCCTATTTGTAGCTACCTCTAAACTAAAATTCTGGGTGCGATACTGTTCTGATGTATTGGGAATACGCTTCTCCCGAGACGTAACCAGGGCTGGGCCTCTCACAAATTTTGATTTTTGTTTGTTGGATGTCAAAAACCAAGTGTTTGGGGGAGAAATTCTACCTTTTCCAATTCTCGGGTCCTCCCCAACTTTTTCTCTCCTACATATGACAAGCCATTTTTAGAAAAAATTACAGGGCTTAATTTAAATGGCAGCTCAATTCCTGTACTTCTTTCATTTTAGAAAATTTTTACATGAAATTTAAAATTTTAATGAACTTATAATTGTCTCTTTTGACATTAATCTTATTACAGTGAATAAAAATCCAAAAATGTACTTAATTTTCACAATAAATAAGGAAATTAATGTTGTAATTTACAAAACAACAAAGTAGGACTCCTGCACTTTTTTTAAAAATTGTTGTTAGAAATTAAGCCCTGGGTCAGTAAATAATTTTTAAAAATCAAGCCACTGATTTTTAAAAGCTTATACCTCACTTCAGGGAGCGTAGCCAAGGGGGGGGGGGATAAGGGGTCACCCCCCCATGAGGAATTTTTTGCCATACAAAATGTATATTCTTCACTGCCTTATCACACACACCTATACATATATATGAGTTGAAGTAGTCTAAGCCCCCCCCCATGAAAAATTTCTGGTTACGCCACTGCCTCACTTTTATTGGTTCCCATTTGAACGTAGTAATCTAGGAAAAGGAGACCTAAAATGATCCTGGCGGGCATGGTCGCCGCCAGAATATTTCCCAGGGTAGGGCAAAGACTACTCCAGGGGGGGCAAAGACTACTCCAGGGGGGCAAAGACTACTTAAAAGTATGGTTACCATGTTGAAAAGAACAAAAAAGCAAGAGAAAACACTGCATACAAAAATGCAGGGGGGTGCAAGTGTCCCCCCTTGCCCTATGCTGCCGGCGCCCATGCTGGGGGTAAAACGACCCACATACCATCCAGATACATTTTCTTCCATACAGGTAACGCTATCTACGGGGTAAAACATAAACTAGTCTTGTCAAGTGAAGAAGAAGCATTGGCGGTATTAAAGTGACCACACAGTATTAGACATCTAAATAGAATTCTTTGAAAAATTGGATTTTATAACGTCTGTCATAAAGTAAGCATTAATTTTCCTATTTATTTAGACAAACAGTCTTTCATGTACAGAAATATGGCTTGGTTTACTGAATGGAATATCTTTCTTAGATTATTATTTAAGTTAGATACAGTGTCACAAATGACTAAGTGGGTGAATGGTGCATTCGTTGGGATATTTGAGAATGGTGATCATGTGTATTTTTGTGATACGTGCTCAAACATTCAGAGTTTTCGAAGCAGCGGAAAAAGACATTATTTAATTTATTTCTGCGTTTATTGTAGGCCATAATTTTTTAATTATAATTTTCAAGTATTCTATTTTATTGTTTGTGACACTTTTTTGTTTTAAAATTTTCATAAAATAAATTATTTGTGCTATCTGATTGTAAAACTTATTTTACTCTATTATGTATAGTCATAATTACTTTCACATCTTTTTATTTTGCCAATAAAAACAATTTACAATTACTTTTAAAGGAAGGATCATTTTGCCCTTTAGTTGAGGGTAAAATGATCCTTCGGAAACTTTTTCAAAATTCTAGTTTTTTAATTACTCATTGTGGGTCGAAAATATTTTTGAAATATGTTTATAATGTAAATATTGTGTAAAGCATACTAGCAAAATGGCAAAATTTTATTTAAACATTTATGCTATTTATATAAGTTTTTCCCTTAAGGCAGGGGCGTAGCCAAGGGGGGGGGGTCATAACCCCCCCCCCACGCATGAGGAATTTTTTGCCATACAAAATGTATAGTCTTCACTCCCTTATCACACACATGTATGCATATATGTGAATTTCAGTAGTCGTACCCCCCCATGAAAAATTTCTGGCTACGTCACTGCCTTAAGGGGATCATTTTCGGCCGCCTTCCCTACCTCACTTTGATTTATTTGAACATCATTTGAACGTAGTAATACTGGAGGTATTTTCAAGTCCTCGTGATTCATTTTTATGGCAGTAATTATCGCTAAAATGTTTACAGGATGTAAAACACAGCGTGAGTTCTTTGTTTATATAATAGGCCATTTTTTCTTTATGCATTCTACGTGTTTCGTAATTTACGTTTAGCCAATCTTCGACCTTCGACCAAGGACGCAGGTGGGAAAAGTCATACTTAAAATGACACCATTTTCATGCAATCACATCTATCATCAAAACATAAAGATAAATCAAATCAAAATGTAGATCAGCGGTTGTCAGGGATGAAAAAAGCATGTTTGTTCAAAGAGAAATAATGCCGATTGTAAAAAATTCTGAACGATTTTGAAGCACGTAATTTATATCCCCTGAAAAAAACATCTATAAAGCATAAAAACAGCCCTCTACGAAATAAAGAAAAAAATAATAATAATAACCATAAACAAAGCTTCTAGCATGTTAGTTACTAAATGATGGCTGTTATTTGTTACAAGACTCATTATTTTCAAATGTTTGTTGGAATATTGAAAATAAATTTTGGTAAGATTACATTCTTTAAGAATTACGTAACTTCCTTATGAAGAATGTGTGGTAAATGCGGTACATTTAATAAAATTCCGTCCATTGAAAGGAAGGTTTGAAAATACAGTTGCGTGAGGATATGAGAGCCGAACGCCTGCATCTTTGAATTGCGACAAGGCATTTTATTTTTCTTAAAGAAGTGCAAAAAGATGCGGAATATTTTGCTGATTGCCGATTTTTAAATAAGTCTGTCATATCTGTGAGACATTTTTGAGAATCGGAATTCTCATAACCTTTCTCTGCTGTAGGAGAAAAAAAAACAAAAAACATGTTCCTTTTGAAGTCAAGGGAATAAATACCAGCTTTCATTAATCCTTTGAGGCGCAACCCTTTCCCAATGCTGAAAAACGGGCAGCCGTTGCCATCGCTCGACTTAACTACCAGCAAGATGGCGGACGATCGAAACGTTCATCGCGTGCCACAGATCTAGAGACCCTTTTTTGACGACAGCTGGCTGTGCCCGCGCAAAAGGTCTCTACATCTGTGGCACGCGATGAACGTTTCGATCGTCCGCCATCTTGCTGATAGTTAAGTCGAGCGATGGCAACGGCTGCCCTTTTTTCAGCATTGGGCAATCTATCCAGCTGTTCTCGCATTCTTCCATTTTTCAGCAGATGTCAGTGCTGATAAAAATAATCGTGACCATTTTTTTACGGGAAATGACGTGCTAAAAAGTAGAGGATTCTCGTGGAGCTATGTCACCCACAACTATTTTTATAGAAATCAAATCTATTCTTCGTGACTGGCAACAGTCAAAATGTCAGAGTTTGGTGTTCCAGAGCGGAACACTGCGTGTTAAAGGGTTAAGAATGTATTTCCAAGAAATGAAGTCTCCCTCACTGTCTCCGTACACACACACACAAAAAAAAATAATATAATATAAATAAATGGGGGGGGGGGGAGGAGGTGTCTTTTATGAAATTCCAGAAAAGATTCTAAAGCATAGAATTTCGCAGCAAAATTTTTCAGAGTGACACCTTCCGCAAAATTTTCGATTTTTAAGGATTTTTTTTCTGGAAGTTTAGTAACAAGTTTACTGTTAATCAGTGTATAGTGCAACTTGTAAAGACATATCTTAAAAATTTTGAAGTGCTTTACAAAATTAATTTATTTGTGTTCATGTACCGCAGTTTAAAAAAAATCATCTGTGTGTCTGTGTAGTCAATAAAAATGCAAGCAAATATTGTTTTTTTTTTTTTTTTTTTTTTTTCATATTGCAGCAATTTTTCGCGCCGAATGATCTTTTGCAAGATATAAAACCATCTTTCATGGGCAAACTTCAAAGCTAATTATTAGTTTTAAGAAATATTTTCGCACTTCATCTAGATTCAAAATTCATTTAGCCCGAGTGCTTCGTCTGAATTTACTTCTGCAGAAGCGATCGAATTTTTCTTACGACATCAGTTTGAATAGCAAAGCTTGGCATCATTTAACTCAAGGAAGTACCCAGGGGGGTGGTCCAGGGGGTCCGGACCTTTTCCGAAATTTCAGTTTTTGTAAACAAAATAATAATGATGAAGTTTTGTTGTCTAAAATTCTGCCTTTTTCACCGTTTGGACCACCTCCGAAATTTTTGGACCCGCCCCGAAATTTTTTTCTGGGTACGTCCCTGATTTAACTAACAGAACAATTCTACGGATTTCAATACAAGATGAATAAACCCCTTCTCAGCGTGGATTTTAGTTCTATTTTTGACGTTTTATTTGCGCTAAGCTGGATTTTTGGCGCCCGCTGTAATTGTAAGCAATTATAGAACAAATATCTACGAGGGAAAGAAAATCAAGGTGGTCGTGTCTAGTTTTAATGTCATGATTTCGCAAGCTCGTTCGTCATATTAATCATTAAGTAGACATAAATAATCACCCCTTTCTCCCAATATCATGAATAAACCAGGAAATAAAATAGTATTTTGTTGAGATTTCTAGAACCGAGAAAATCTTGAAAGGGAAAAAAGGAGGAAATTTCTAATTTAAACAGTCTTATCGCTTTACGAAAGAGCAACTTTGTTCAGTTTTAACTTTTGGGAAATTGCTGAACAAATAAAAAGGAGAACTTTCCTATTGAAAAATTATTAATATTGAAATATTTCCCTGTGTTTTCTCAAATTTTCCACCTTCGAAATCGAAACTACTAAATCAAATAATTATAATTATTATCAAAAATTTGCCTAGTATACTCAACACATTTATTAAGACATCAGCAATAAACTTTAATTAGGAATTAATTTTTGCAATTGCTTACGTATAATTATTCCATATTTTAAAGAAAGTTTTAATCAATTAGAGATAGAATAGCTAAAGCTAAATAATAAGCTTAAATGCATTTCAGAATGTTTCTTCATAAAGTACATTATGCACTGATACAAAAACATAAACCTATATGACTTATGAAATATACAGGGGGGAGGAAAAGACGTCTGCAATCGACCATTCGACAGCTGGCTGTGCCGGCACACTCAGCTGCGTCAAAAAAGGGTCTCTAGATCTGTGGCACGCGATGAACGTTTCGATCGCCCCCCATCTTGCTGGTAGTTAAGTCGAGCGATGGCAACGGCTGCCCTTTTTTCAGCATTGGGAAAGGGTTGCGCCTCAAAGGGTTAATTTGTTATTGAAAAATAATTAGGGGGGGGGCTACCATTCCTTTGCTGCCACAGAGCATACACACCTCTAAATCCGGCAGTGGTTGTTTATTATCATTCAACAAGTTTATGGTATCCAGTTGAATGTTCTATAACTTCGCAACTTCTGCATTTTCTCTTCATTTTCGATTTCCGCTGCGTTTTAACTAAGTGGTGTAGGTCCGTCATTCTTTTCCCTGTTTACAGATTTTAAGGAGCGCGCCAACAGCCTTGAGATCTAAAAACCTTTTTTTTTTTTCTTTTCAATCCCGGCCCTGCTGTGTAGCCCCTCTATTTTTAAACCGGCGTATCCTTCACACTTCACCGTGGAAACAAGTTCAAGAGCGAAATCTTGTTTGGATGCAGATAATCGCTTTTTTGGATGGAGCAAGCAGCCTTCGTTCTGTGGTTTATTCGGCTGAAAGCAACAAAGTATCTCAAAAATATGTTTAGTAAATGGATGTCGTCACAGATGACACTCGTTTTCTGCGATTCAGCAAAAAGCGCGGCCAACTTTTTATTTATTTACTTATTTATTTATGTATTTCTGATTGGGTGGAGGGGGAGAAAATTGGGGAAAAAATATAATTTCGCTTGAAAATTTACAAGCAGATCCTGATCATCTCTTTCCTAATTTAAAATAGCCTAAGGCAATTTTTGAAAATTATTTGCATTTTGTACTGTTTGAAAAAGGGAAGTCATATTTTTTTTTTTTTTTTTCAAATAAATATACATGAAGAGGGTGTATAAAGAGACACTGCATGTTTAATAGTTTCTCCATGAAATATTCGAACAGTAAGAACCTCGCAAAAGAGCAAGACACTCAGATACGCACGCACTAGAGATGAGACGGGCTCTGTAATTCCCAATTGCGTTCGGGCTCGGGATCGTGAAAAATTTCTGTTTTATTTAACATATTCCTTGAAACAGATTTTTAAAAAGTGATTCATATGGAAAATAAAAGTACATATAAAAAAAATTGCGGCACGGGTGCCTAGAAGGCGCGCGAAGCTCTTTGGGTATTTCAGAATGGCGGCTTATATTGCTTAGTTAGTCATGAAATCGGACATTATCTCATAAACATAGATAGTATACAGAATTAGAACGTGCATTCAAAATTTGTAACTATATTTGTCTTTAATTTGCACAAACGGCAAAATTTATTGTATTCTATCAAAGAATTACTTCTTAGAATGTTATTGAATTTTATTTATCTTTAGCTGAAATTTCGGGCTCGGGCGGGTTCGGGCTCCGACTTAAATAATATTGCTCGGCCTCGGATTAAAAGTCTTCGGGCTCGGGCTTCAAAAAGTGAGCCCGAACTCATCTCTAACACGCACACGTACACACACACATAAGGAAGGGAGAAAAAATCTTAAACACATTCATATTTTAAATACGTACTAAAATGCTATATATTAAAAGAACATCACAATACATGTGTCTCGTCTCTATTTTTCTAATTATTCCATTATTAAGTTGTAAAGTGTATCATAAGTGGCCCGAATTTTTTTCCTTGTTCCATAAAACACTTCTTTGAAATCGAAATATACATTAAAATTCCTTACTAAAGCTGATTTACTATCTTTGCCAAGCATACGTCCGAAGCATAAGGACAAAAATATGTCCACAAAAACATGTCGGCAGAAAAATCCGGAGTGTACGAAATAGCACTCTAGTGGCTTAAAAAAAAAAAAGAAATGAAAAGAAAAAATAGTGATAAATATGTTTCTTGGGGGGGGGGGGGTGCTAAAAATTATACCGAATACGTTTGCAAAGAAACTTTGAAAAAATTTACGGAAATATAAAAGTTCAGTATCAATATTTTCGGAATTTTTTAATTATTTATCATTTTGATTTATAAGTTACAAATATAATGTCTAGAAATGATATTGTCATACCATGATTTATCTTCTTATAAATAAAAATGAAATTCTGTTTGTTTGTTTGCTTATTTGTTTGTTTGTTTGTTTGTTTGTTTGTGGATTTGATTCGTATACAAATCCACAAAAATGGACCTATCGGCCTGAAATTTAGTACAGATATGTAAAATAATATAGAATAACTCATAGTCCACTTTAAAACTTTGAAAGTCCACCCGTTCCCGGAATTTAAGAGATTTTTTATGCTCTTCACGCAAAAATCTTTCCGTAATTGTAACCCCTGTAGTGAAAAAAGTGTGAAATAAGGATCGTGGTTGCCATGTGTGGCGATTTTGCGGAATAAAATGTTTTAAATTCTCAAAGTAAAAATAAAAGAATAATAATGATTTTTTTTTTGTTAGTTTATATTCGTAAGGTTATTTTTTTAAAATTATAATATCGTGTGCATGGGAAATCAGAGCAGGAATGTAATGCTTTACACGCAAAACAATAAGAATTGAAGATTTCCGAGGCTAATAGGTAAATTATTTTAGTTTGGCGAAAAAATAAAATGGCTCAAATGCCGATTTTGTGAAAGTGAGTTCTAGCGGTTTGCACAGATTTCAGCTTGGCGCAATTTATTGAGAGCTTAAGGAAATAGATTTTTGAAAACAAGTGCAAACGTTTTATTAGAATACAGCGTTAAATTTTAATGATCCGTGAAGAAATAATGCAGTTATTAAGGGATTTCAATTGATCTATCTCCAGAATTCTCGCCAAATGAGTACATTGATTTAAGTTGGGGGAATTCCGCCAAATTTCAGAAAATTGA
The DNA here is from genome assembly GCA_038373885.1 of Cheiracanthium punctorium. Taxonomy (NCBI): domain Eukaryota; kingdom Metazoa; phylum Arthropoda; class Arachnida; order Araneae; family Cheiracanthiidae; genus Cheiracanthium; species Cheiracanthium punctorium. The sequence continues at coordinate 373,303 of JAWZYV010015971.1, read as the reverse complement.
AATCTTCTCATTTAGTACATCGGAGTAATGAGGAATAAAACACGTTATAGTTGATAATTTTAAAAAATTCGGCTGTATTAAGGGATTCAACTTTTCAAATAAAGGCTTGCTTTACTTTTTCGCGGTCGAACCATTTCCCATATATTATTGCTGCTAAGTCAATGCTTCGAATGATTTCCTGAAAAAACGCTTGCAAAATGGCGTATGTTGGCACTTTGGCGAGGCTTAGATTTGAAACTGGATTTTATTTGAGACTGGGATATATAATGACACTGGTTATAGATAAAAATGAATGTTGGTATGAGTGTATGAGGTTGAGAAACTCCAGCACCGTTGCACCATGAAATTTGGTTCACCTAAGTCTTTTATCATGGAGAAGCTTTTTATGCTATCCGTTTTCCTCTAACTTGCTACCAGGTGGCGCAGCAGAACGTCGAATTCTATTCTGTTTAGCCGTTTGCTATGCGAATATCGTCCAACCGATTTCGATGAAATTTGGTACACGCGAATATTAGAACACGGAGAATATTTTTCACTATCCATTTTGCTGTAACTTGCCGCTAAATGGCGCTGAAAAGCATCAACTTCTATACCGTTCGACCGCTCGGCAAAAATTTTTTATACTTACACATTTGAGCACGAAGAATATATTCTAACTGCGTTCCTTTTGATGTTACTCACCACTAGATGACACTGCAATGCATTATTATTTTAAGTCGCCACTAGATGACGCTGCAGCCGGCCAAATTCTTGACCATTCAAACGGTCGCTATGAAAATCAGTATACATAGCTATTTGAACAATGAGAATATTTTGGCGTTATCCATTTTGCTATAACTCGCCACTTGACGGCGCTGTAGCAAATCATTACTTTAATTAACTACTAGATGGCCCTGCAGTGTATCACTTCTTGACTGTGCAAAGGATCGTTATGAAAATTGGTATACATAGATAGTTGAACACGGTCGCTATGAAAATCAGTATACATAGCTATTTGAACAATGAGAATATTTTGGCGTTATCCATTTTGCTATAACTCGCCACTTGACGGCGCTGTAGCAAATCATTACTTTATTGAACCATGGCCCTGCAGTGTATCACTTCTTGACTGTGCAAATGATCGCTATGAAAATAGGTATACATAGATATTTGAAAACGGGGAAGAGGTTGGCGCTCTCCATTTTCCTATAACTTGCCACTAGATGTCGCGTCAACACATGAACTTCAGGACTGTCCAGCCGATAGTCATGAAAATTCGTATACATCGATATCTGAATGCGAAAAATATTTTCGCCGTATCCGTTTTGCTAAAACTCGCCACTAGATTGCGCTACGCCGCATGGCCTTCTGCACCGTACAAACGATTGCCTTGCAATTCGGTATGCATGATTATTGGACACAATATAACGCGATATCCACTTTGCTATATCTGTTTATTACAATGAATAGTAATCACCACAAATCGTAATATCAAAAAGTCCATTCCCGTGCGAAGAACGGGTACTTCAGCTAGTATATATATATATTAACTATGAGCTAATTATATAATTTAAATTTCATATTCTGAGTTAATTGTAAAGTAATTGTAGATCAGCTATAGCATTTTGTGTATAAAGGTGGATATCTATATCTGTCCCTTTTTGGATAGATGTAGATTCCTTTTCTGAAAGCAGATAGTATAAATCAGGGTTTTTCATACTGTACTCCGCGGAACTCTAAATGTTCCTCGTAAATTAGCAAGAGATCCGCGAAAAAATATTTTGCACGGTTCGTTTACTGTTTTGGAGAAATGAATGATTTTTAAAAAATTATTCATACTATTTAAAGTTTACGTGAAAATCGATGCGATTATCTATATAAAATAGTATTAGCTTTAATTGTCGTAAAATAATAATTGATTTACTCAACTTTATTTTTGCATTTTTACCAGTATTTATATTATTACCAGTATTTTTACCAGTTATTATGTGCGACAAATAATACAAGTTATATATGCACATTTTTCTCTGTCTTTTTTCTTTTCTTTTCTTTCTTCCTTTCTTTTCTTTTTCTTTTTCTTTTATTTTGTACGCACATTCCGGGCAACCACTTTTATCTAATATAAATTTGATCGCCATACTCTAAGAAAGATAAAAGGATTAAAACAGGGGCGCAGCCAGAAATTTTTCATGGGGGGAGGCTACGACTACTACAACTCATATATATATGTATACGAGTGTATGATAATGTAGTGAATAATATACATTTTGTGTGGCCAAAAATTCCTCATGGGGGGGGGGGGATTATGACCCCCTAACCCCCCCCCCTTAACTACGCCTCTGAAGGTTCAAAAAGATTTAAAAGCAGAAAAGGCGCAGTAATATCTACACCGTTTATATGATTGGAATTTTTCATAATTATGTATAAAAATATAAAAAACAATCAGGCTACTTTAAAAATTTGAAGATCCACCGGTTCCCTAATTTTTAAGCGGTTTTTTTTTTCTATTTTCAGCTCTATATTTTATTTCTGAGAGTAAAAAAAAGTGAATCATTTGCGTGACAAAATGAGTTGTTGCAATCGATATGACGTCATATTCATCACGGTCATCAGGCTTTAAAAGGAAAGTGTGATTCCAATTCGTTTAAAATAGTTTTTCCAGATTACGTAGTTTAATTTTTTTTTCACAAATAAATCGTCTGCATGAATACAAGAAAGGCTGTGTACACAAAACGAAATCTTTTCAGCGCGTTTCTAGAAGAGCATTAAATTCGATTGGGGTGTATAATAAAAATTGAATATGAACTTATTCATTTTAGGTGGACGAAGATTAAATATATTCAGTGTAGACATATTTTCGTCAAGTGTTTTTTCTAGAGCCCGTTGTAATTGCCTCCACAGCGGGCTTTTACTTCTAGTCATAACATATTAATTTTTTTTTTTAAATTGCTCACAATTCTCCCCATATTTACCATTTGTTGCTTTCTACAAGACATTAAGAATTTTTAGTATCTTTTTTTTAAGCAGCACCCTCAATAACTGCAGCTACGCGCCGCCACTGACCACAAGTACCACAAAAAATACCTGAAAAGATAAATGTTAAGAGACTGATATTCTTATTAGGGCTAATACGGAAAACTACTATATTTGCCAGACATTTTTTCCCCTTTCAAAATAATAATATTAATAACCTTGAATTTAGATCGAGTCAGGTTTTTAACGGGAAATGATCCAGTCAAAAAATATCTCGTTATATTTGGACTAATACGGTATTAAATTTCAGCAAAACACCCAAATTCTTTCATAAATAAAGTTTGAAGAAAAGCTATTTTTTTCTGTTTAACTACTGGAGAGAAGCACTTCAACACATCGAAAAGTATCTGCTAGTGATAACAACATTTACTTATCAGGCAGAGCCATGATTTTATAACACGTATGTATTTTGTTTTGTTTGATTATGAACTACGTTCGATACTTATTTTAATCTGTCAGGCATATCTAAAATTTACTGGTACCATTTACTTTAAAAATGTTAACTTTTGCATCGGTGTTGGCCTTTTTTTTTTTTTTTAACTTTTATTATGAATTCTCTAACTGCATTCAGAAAATGCTAACATCGCGTAGAAATAGTGTTTCCTAAGCCCTGGTCCGTGGACCGGTGCCGGTCATAAGCGTAAAGTTTTCAGAATTATTGGGGTGGGGGCGGGCATCACAACCAAATATATTCACGTCAGTGGCGTAGCCAGGGGAGGGGTAGGAGGTCATACCCCCCATGAGGAATTTTTTGCCATACAAAATGTATATTCTTCACTCCCTTATCATACACCCGTATACATATATATATGAGTTGCAGAAGTCGTAACCCCCCCCCCCATGAAAAATTTCTGGCTACGCCACTGATTCACGTACATATAACTTACTCATAACTGCCAACTACTACGGAATATAATTAACCACTTTTTCTACATGATTTTTCGGCTTAAAATATAGCAAAAGTTTTGTGCTGCGTGCGCGAGCTGGTTACTATTTTGAAAGAAATAATTAAAAAATATACTGTTTACAAAAAGTGGTTAATTATATTCCGTAGTAGTTGGCAGCTATGACTTACTATATATAAGTGTAAATTATTGGCAGCGCGCGAGCTCTATGGGTCCGTAGAATTCTACACCTATGTAAGGTAAGTATCCATTTAGTATCTTTCTACCATGCTATAAGTTAAAAATAGAAGCAAAGTAAAAAATCCAAAGGAGGAAAAAAAAACATTTTAGATGAGATAGTGCATTTTAGACACATCTGAACTTTTCTTCATTTCATACTTTACATTGCATAATCTGATTTTAATTAACCAGAGCCTGGCGAGGGCAGCTTATAGTAACTATGTGTGTTACGTGGCGTCACAATGAATACTAAATCATGATTGAAATCAAAAGAAAATTTTTAGAAGTAAAGGTTTTTTTTTAAACGTTTGTAAATGGCGTGAAATACTTTTTTTTTATGTTAGTATAAATTAGTTTTCTGTATTTAGTGGTAAATTATTGGGTGGGCTCAGCCCCTATTCACAATTTATTGGAGGGGCTCGAGCCCCACGGGCCCATATAACTCTACGCCTGTGGTGCCGGTCCGTGAGACTTAACTGCCTGTCCGTCCACGCAAATCAAATTTATTAAAAATAATCAGCAGCAAATGTTATTCTAACCAAAAATTATGTTTTTATAACATTTTTTTTTTTTTTGGTAGATAAATGGCAGGGGCAGGGTTCCCAAACTTCTCTCGCCGCGGCACCCTTGTCAGGCTAAAAACATTTCGCGGCACCCTTCTCAGGCTGAAAACTTTCGCCGCAGGTTATCTTTAAAGCAATTAGGTTAGAATGAAACAGTTTGGATTCATTTTTCATTACTTCTTTTATGTTGTTTATAGGGCTAACTATCAAGAAAAGAAAGTACTCTCTCGGGAAAGCGAAAGGGATACAGAATTTTGACACCCCTCTCCCATTTCAGATAGTTCCAGAGGTCCTCAGAAAAGAGAGGCTACTGGACACTGAACTCTCTCGAGCTTGACTGAAATATTTTTATTTTCGCACACTTGGCCAATGCCTTGGCTAACTTTTTTATGGGATACCGGTTCAGAGGAAATTATTTGATTACACTTCACCAAAACACTTTTCTTGATTATCTCTACGGCACCCCTGGCTTACGCTCACAGTTTGGGAACCTCTGTATTAGGGGAAACCGGGGCACATTTTCCAACTCACTTTAGTTTTAAAATGAGCCACTGGATGATGCCAGAGGGCAAACTGTCTGAAGTATCAACTCATGAAACGTCACCTACGAAAGTCTTAGCTCAGTAGCTGTTGTCAGATAGTCGGAAGAGGTGTTTTCTTCGTTTTTTTAACAGTGTGAAAACTTTCAGGTCTTTATTGAAACGTAAAATAAATGTACTAGTATTCAACTTATTGCTTTGATATTTGCATGCACTAAAAGGGATTTCTTTCTACAGTAGCTGTGCACTTATTTAGAAAATAACTTATACCGTTATTCTTGAGGTTCCAGTATGGCGGTGGGGTAGGTTTCCCAGCAGCAATGGCGCTCGTTTTCCAACAAGTGTGTCTCGTTGGAAAACGTTTCCCGACCTAAATGAGTTATTTAAAATGCACTTATGGTGTAATAAAATCGACCGAATAACCATATATCAAACGGTTAATTCTAAAATGTTTTGTCAAAGATTAAATTAAAATTAAATTATTTAAAAAGAGGATTATAAGAAGAAAACGAATAAAGGCTCGTACAATCCTGAAATATTAAACGCTGCTCTGCCAGGAGTTAATGAGGTTTTGCAGTGTCAGAAAAGCACCCATGGGCTTCAATACTTCCGTAGGATTCTGAACAATTACTGGTCGAAATGTCATTCTTTAAACAACCCTACAACCAGTGGAGAAATTTCTGGATGTAGGGGTGTGTGTATAAAAGAATTGAAATATTTCATATTTAATATTTTTCCATATTTAAACATTATAAAAATTTCATAAGGAAACCTTTTTTTTTAAACCAAATAAAGCTTGTTATTTTTTGTGTATTTTATGTGAATAAAACTGGAAATAAAATTATAATGTATTTTTATATTTGGTAGTATTCTTTATTAAGTTGGAGTTAAAGCAACAACGAAATGAAAAGAAGTTTCTTAACACAAATAAACTTTTCTTTTTTTCTCTTTCTTAATCCCCTTTTATTTGCTCACTCAGCGAACGTCTAATTTTCCCTTCCCCCCCACCAGCCCCGTAACATAATTTATTACGGTGATCTATTTCACTTCTACTCCAGTCTTGTCGAGCTAAAGCTGTTTTTAGTAGCGGTGTTTACACCTACTTATAAAATTTTGCCTTTACTTTGTTTGGATTTAAATATCGTTCAGCCTTTACACAGTTCTAATAAAGTTTCCTCTCAGTTTTTTTATAAATGAAAATCTAATTCAATAATGAGCAAATATGTTTTTGTTTTTTTTATTATTACCCTCCGCTAAAGAGGGTAATAGTTTTGGGCAGACAAAAAAAGTCGTGGATGATAATTGATAGTAAATAAAATCTTACAGATCTCACGGAAATTTGAAACACACCAAGATCCGACACATGATTGGAATAATGGATACTTGAAAAATTTCAAAGTAACGTCAGATGAAACAAAAGGGGAAACTGTAAGATTTTGTCAGAGCGTCTGCGACTGGCTGTCAAGTTCCCGAGGTTCCGATTTCATTTTTCAGAACTTGGATTTGTTTCCAGAGTCGCGTTCAAACTTTTGTCCCTCCTCGGAGCAAGTGGTGGTGTTCTGTCGTGGCATTTCTAAAATTTTCATTTTTGCGGGATCAGTGTGAAATAGCTCGTAGGCTTGGTATTTCACGCTCTACTGTTCAGTATTACATCGTTAAATATCAGAAGAATATACCCGGGACTGTTGTTCAAGGCCGCGCTGGCCGTCCTCGCCAGTTGTCTGATCCGGAAGAAAGTCATCGTGAAACTAACCGTCTATTTATGCAAAGAAAAAGGGAAGATCCAGATTTTCGTGCTCAAGAAGCGGAATCCAAATCCAGAAGACAAGACAGAAAACGTTTACGACTCTGTCTAGATATACCATCGAAAAGACCAAGAACAGATACTGATCTAAATGTAAGGTGTGAAGAACTAGAATTTCGTAAATTAGCTGAGAAATTTTTCGAAGCTGTTGCTGATGGTCCAATCCACCAATGCTATTGTTGTGATCGACTGTGGTTCAAAAAGTCAATAAGAACCCATTCCAAAACAACTTTACTGTCCAAAGGAGCGACAACGGACTTTATAAAACTAGTCTTTTACAAAGATATCGATGATATTGGCAAATTTTGCAAAACATGTTACGATTGTTTGATTAAATTGACAATACCAGAATTAGCTATAAGCAATGGCTTCGAATTCCCCGAAATACCGGATTGTTTAAAATACTTGACACCACTGGAAGAACGGTTGGTTTCTCCCCGTTTGATTTACATGCAAATACATCCTGTACATGGCTGCCAATACAAATTAAAAGGTTCTGTCAAAAAACCTCTTTAGCGGAGGGGAAACTAATTTCAGCTGAAGGCTGAATATTTTTATTTTATTTTTTTTTTTTTAAGAAAGAAAACCGACTTCAAATTATTTTTCAAAACGAAAAATTACTCCCATTCTATAGTGTGGTTTGACTAATTCTCGCCAAATATAGCAGGTATCGCCAACCTGGGTTCAGTTTGGAAACCTATTTTTTAACTTGGCGGTAAATTGCTAAAAGTGGCAGCTTTAACATATGCCGGTACCAGCAATTCTAAGCTATACCATTATTCCCATTGAAAATAGTAGGGTTTGGCAAATTCTCACCAAATATAGATATCACCAAACGGAGTTCGGTTTTGGGAACTTATCTTTTGATGCCAACCTTGGCGATAAAACGTGAAAAGTAGCCAACCATGGCAACTTTTGACATTAAGACCAGTGCCGTTATTGATAACTCTTTAAGCAATGGTTTAAAAATGTGGTTTTTTCCCAATTTTCGGAATGATAATATCACCAGAAAGTGAGCAAAAATCGGACCACCCCCTGAGCTATCCCCTTTCTAATAAAAAAGAATTTTTGAAATCGGTCCACGCGGTAAAAAAATATCGCTGTACATACACAAATAAGATAAAATAAAATATACGCGTTGAACATAGTGCCCCCTCCTTTTCTTGAAGTCGGCAATAAAATTAGTCTGAAAGCATTAAACGAAATAATTATTTAGATTGTTAGATTAACTAAATACAGTATTGCTTGTAATTTTAAACGTGCACTAAGATGAATTTTTGTGTGATCATTAAAATGAATCATTTAATCACACTTCCGATTATTTTAAACTAAAGTGAGGAAATGGTGTCCGGATCATCATTGAGCTAACATGAAGAATTGCTTGCTTAAAGATGTATTATTTGTTCAAGAAAAAATTAATAAAGCTTGATTGTTAAATGTAAATAAATTCCTACTCGCTGCTTCTCCAGTTGCATTCTATTCATAGGTAGTTATCTTGTATTTTTTGACCATTTCGAAAGCTTCATATAAAGGACAACAATAACAAAGCAATGAAGAAAGAAATTTGAAAACCACTCAGTTTATTATTAGTTACATATTTGAGCATAAAAAAGTTAAAGAGATGTTATTTACATTAGTCATTTTTCATAGATATGTTATTGCAAGGAAAAAAATCATGTGGTTTTGCAGCGGAGCGTAACCGTGTTGTGCTCATAATGAAATACGAAAAGGAAGAAATACGAAAGTATGCGGGGAAGTTTAAGCAAATCATTTCACACTAAATTTTATTTTAAAATACAAAGCATAAAAAGTCAGCTTTGATGAGATTTTCTTTAAAATGTAAAATACGTTGTTAAAGTCGTTAAAAATATCTCTGATTGCAGTTCCATGAATTAGATGTTTATTTATTATGAATGTTTTTTTTTTTTTTTTTCCAACATGAACAAAGTTGAAACAATTTCAACTCAAAATATCATCTAATTATTCTGAGGTTTATTTTTTAAACCGCCCCAGATTTGCATTTGGTTGCTTCGTGTAGTTTCGTGCGCTTTTTTTTTTATTGAAATATGAAAAGCAGAAACATACGCCTTTATATCCACGCCATGATAATCGCACGGCCACTTGCCTGGGCACACATATTAAAATAACTCAAAAATGTCAGTTTAAAGCTGAATATAGAGGCTCAAAAATTGAGACAGCTGTATACAGGGAAACAAAGATTTTAAAAGTGCCCTGGGAACAAAACTGTTATAGTCAGCCCCTGCTTATATCATGACAAATGAGTCAAATGAGATACAACTGTATTGTTCAGGGAGATGTTTAACCCTTTGAAGCGCAACCATTTTTAGACATTTTTTTCGGCATGGATCAACTGGATATACTACCCAACACTGAAAAAGTGCAGTCGTTTGCCATCGCTCGATTTAACTACTAGCAACATGGCGGTCGATGGAATCGCCAGTTGCTTTTTTAAAACTTTTTTGACACAGCTGGCTTTGTACAATGGCTGCGCTATTTCAGCACTGGGAGGTCATTTAACTATATTTTTTTGCGACTAGCAATGAAAGTATTGGAATTGGGTATTTTCAGGGCGTTAAAGAAATAAATGCCTCCGTAAAATCACCAGACGCGAAAGTATAACGACGACGGCCAGTTATCTTCAAGTTACTGGATTTTGGAATGCAGGTGGCATGTCTCAAAATTCAGATCAAATTCCTCTGAAGATTAAAGGTTTCGGCTTAATTCTCCGGATGTTTAGTAGGCGCAGATGGGAAATTTCTCGTATTAATGTTTAATCCGATACAGTTAATAAGGAGGTGGGGGTGGGGTGAAGAATCTGCGTAATCGTGATCAGTTTTGATTTCCAAAGGTTATGAATTTCAGTAAAAGATATAATTATATTTTAACTGACGTGCTCAGTGAATTTCGACGCGCTGAATTGCTGGAGTTTTTCTCCATTCCCTGAACATGCCCTGCTCTTGATTCAGGTGATGTATTACATCAACAGTTTAACCTTTGTGGAAAATTGCTTGCATTTTCATTACTTCAAAAGAAAGTTCTTTTAATTAGGATTTTGTAAATTTTAAAGGTTTTAATGATTGTTACTTTTATTATATATTTGTATGTCTATTTTTACACAAAAGTAACTCTTCATACAGCAAAAAATTTAAGTACCGTGACATACTTATTTACTTTTTTTTATCTTTTTTTTTTTTAACTTTTTACGAAGTATAATTATGTAACAGTTATTCGAAAAAAATTAACCTTTTTCATGCCCATTTTTTTTCTTTAACAAAAATGTTGCAATTGATATAGAATGCTATCATTTTCAAGCAATCTATGTTAATAAAATACATTTTTTCTCTGTACGATTTGTGGAATAAAAAAAAATGCAATATCTATTTGTTTTATGCACTTTGAAGCCAAAACGATCATTAGAAAACTTTGGTACATCTGTCCGGTTTGGTCTACGCTGCGTGCGACACTTAATTATTTTTTCAAGCGTCCAGGGACTGATTTACAGAAATGGGGTGCACAGGGCAAAAGTTTCGGTGGAGGGCCCCCACGAAGAAATTTTTATTTCACACCATACAAAAAGAAATGTTTAAGACCATGATGAAAATGATTATTTTATGAAGATACAAAGTAAAATAGAATAGTTCGGCTATGGTATATATAATAATATTTTAATTATATTATTTAATTTTCAATTCTTAATTTCATTCCGTATTTTCCAAGAAAAATGTCGTACAGTATTATTTTACTTATATCACTAATGCTTCTTTCAGAGCATTTATTTATTTTTTTAAAATTGTGTAGCTGATTGGAGTTCTACAAAATCTTTTCGTTTTGTTTAAAATAACCTGAAAAGGTGCAATTTTCTTAACGTATCGAAACTAAAAATAATACAGAATACCATATAGAAAAAAAGATTGGGTAGATAATATAATCTCTATGGATTTTTATACCAAAAAGGTTATGAATAGCATTCTTTTCAGGTAACATAACCTTAAAACAGAATAATTCGGACGCTTGCCCCGAATGCCCTGCTGGAAATCAGTCCCTGCAAGCGTCCCATGAAAATCGCTGTAGCGTGTAGCGAATGAAATGCAATTTGGTAGTATGATATGCGAATAAGTTATCAATCTGCGATTGCGAACCTCTTGCAGGCGAGAAACGAAGGAGACAATTCTGTTTTAAGAACGTAACCGCAGGCGAAAAATAAATAAATAAAATGGTATTAGAATTGTTCTCTTCCGTGTTTCTGATTAACACCACCCACTACAAATGCATGACTCTACTTCAGAAATGCTGTGGATTGCTTGCTTACTCATCACCCTAAAGTGTATTTTAGATCTGTCCTTGCCATAACTGAATCATTTCCCCGTTTTCTGTAAGAAGTTCTGAGCGACAAATGAGAAAGGTCGTGTCCGGAATTTGTTAACCATTCAGCTTTTGATATAATTGTTGAAAAGTAAACAGAATTGTGATTGAGAAGGCATCTTGCACTTTGAATAGTTCTATATATATATACATAGTGTCCAGTGCTAACGATGCCCAATGGCTATTTCCTAAAACGTTAGTCAGAGACACATAGTTCCAGTTGCAAAAATGTCTTAAATTATATAATCTATTATATGAGAAACAGTTATATTTAGAAAATTTTTCTTTATACAATTTTATGCACAACAACAACAACAAAATTCTTCCTTATACGAACAAAATTCGTCGAGTTACAGTAGATTAAAGTTAGAGCACTTTTCGAGCAGCGAAATAGGGGTTGGATACAAAATGAATTTGAGAAAAATTAATGCACGTGGTTTTGAGCCTTCTAATATTTATTAACAATTTCATATTTTATGAATATAGATTGCAATTAAAAAGATTAACGCTTAACTATGTGGATCCAATAAATTAACATAAAGCTATAACATATACTGAAAATAGAATGTTTAAAGAGTTTTTTTAAATGAACTGGTGTTAAATAACTTTAAAAAAAAAAACAAGGAAATAAAACGTTTCATTAAACATTAAATTAGAAAATGAAACATTTTGAAATACATATATATACGTTTTAGAAACTTGAATTTATATTACAAATTCTGTTAGCGTAACATTTGTTCAAAAGTAGCTTCCTTTCGGTCAGGGCCCGATTAACCTCTGAAGTGAGGGAAGCTCAATCTCACTTCGATACCCCCCCTCCCCCTTTTTGTTTGGAAAATTAGAGTTATAATGATTTTCTTTGATAAAAATTTTCATTAATTTGAAATTTTCCTTTCAGAAAAATATTTTATTAAGTAATCTTCATAATAGTTCCGTTCATTATAACGAGATTTTACAATATTTTTGAAATTACTTTAAAAATTAACTAAAAACATTACCTTACTGGAACATCAAATCAGTTTATTTATTTACGAAAGTATACCCTATACGAAAGTATAACCCTTTCTGCTAACCCTAATAGGAAAAAAAAAAAAAAAAAAAAAAAAACTCTCAACTGGAGCAGATATCCCTGACAAAGACATCGTCAACTGAACCAATATATAAATGCTCCGACATTAAACTTCTGAAAAACTTAAAAATAGCTTTCCACTTCTCTTCATTGAAAATCTTTACAGTAACTTAAAAGATCATTGATAAACAAAATTTTGATTTTTTTTTAATCAGTTTTTCAGTCATTTTAGAGTCCCCTTCAAGTTCTGAGGGGAAGCTCAAGCTTCCCGAGCCTTGTTGGTAATCAATCAGGCGCTGTCTTCGGCTGCAATACAAAAATGCGCCCGTGCAGAAAACTCTTGTACTTTGCATATAGCATACTCGCTGCTACACATCTGCATGCTACACATATATGATTTAGTCTGATCCCGGATAGATTTTTATAGAGCCTGACTATAACCTTCTGCTTAAAGATTAGTATTCAAAAATTAGTTTTGCTTCTTTCTCCGCATTATTGTAGAAAATGAAATTACAACCTATAATTTAAAATTTCAATATTTGTCTGGTCCCTTAACTCTTTACCGTAACGGGACATACCCTACTAGCAATTTTGCTAGTAGGGTTTTCAAACGTGGAAAAGTGACTTAAGTCAAATTATTTGCTGCTTTATAACTCGGTAAATTTTGGTCGTAGAAGGACCAAACGACCTCCCGACTCTCCTTTAGTCGGTACTTTTATAGGTCAGAGTTAGAAGTTGACCCTGCGTGATGTTCGTGCTTAAATTTTAAAGCGCTAAGAGATCAATAGCTCTTATGTCCGAATTTTCACTCAAATTTTAAAAAACATCACCTGCATGCATTTAGAAAGGAAATCTGCAGCATCTAAATAATGCCGTTCCTCCAAATGAGAAGCTTTTCATTACACAGCTGGCACTTTTCAGATTTATTTACTTCTCTTACTCAGTTTCAGTTGCTCAATGTATCGGGTGTTTTAACATGGCTTTCATTTTCGAAGTACAATAAAACGTCGAAAATTCTGAATCTTGATAACTCTTACAATGCCGGATTATTGTTACTGCTCAAAAAATATGTCATTATTTTTCAATTTCCTCATCTGTAACGTAATGATAAGCACCTTCGTTCTATGAAAACCATTATATTTTTTACCGTATTTATTCGTTAATTTGGATTGAAATAAAAAAAATAATAAATAAATGTGTAACTCTAATATTCCATTACTTCTAAGAATTTTTTTTCTTCTACCTCAGTGAGCTGTTCCAGCAAAGTTTCAAAGGGCAAGGACGATAGGCAGGACGGAGCACATTATCGGAAATGAGTCGTACTTTTTCCACCAATTTTTTACCCATGTGCACAGGGTGATCAATTTAAAAGAGTACCCGCCGTTTTTTCTTATTACTCTTAAATATGACGAATGTGGCAACCATTCTAACACTGGGAGTATAATTGTTGAACCTTCTTTAAGTGTGAAAGACAATTTCCAACACTGTTTCAACTCGTTACAACTTTATTTGTAAGGTAAAACACATACTTAAACGCACAGGTTACTTAATCCTGTCATAATTTTATTTTTGAAAAACATAATTTAATTCGAATTTTTTACAGTATCATTCCTCACAGCAAATGCTCAAAATGTTCGCCACCATTTTGAATGCAAACATGAACACTTCGAACAAAGTTTTTGACTCATTTCGCAACATTGTTGGTGCTATTGGGTGCTATTGACGAGATTTCTTCAGTTATGATTTGTTTTAATTCATCGATGCTTGCAGGAATTCGCTGGAAAACCTAATTTGAGTGCAAACATTTTCAATATTTGCTGTAAGACAGTGGAGGCTCGTGGGTTATTTAAGAGGAGGTTCACAAAACAATTTTCGAAAATTAAATAGGAAGATATGACGCACCTTACAAATTAAAATAGATTTGCGTTTCCAGCAGTTAATGGAAAACAATGCACGCGAATGAAAGAAAACCAGTCATCTTTGCAGGACCGTACCCAGAAAAAAATTTCAGGGGCAGGCGGGGACCAAGAGGTGAAAAAGGCTGAATTTTTCACAAAAAGGCTTCATTATTATTGTTTTGTTAACAAAATTTTTAAATTTCGGGGCTGGGGCGGACCCCCTGGAACCCCCCCCCCTTTGGTACGGCCTTGCATCTTTGGTCTTACATTTCGTCACCAAGATAAGTTTTAGCAAAGGTACTGTCTTGATTCATTTTATTTCAATTTTTTTCCAAAGCATTCTATTGAAAAATGCCATTGCTTTAGCTCCGAAACACGTCTTTCACTCGCATCTAATTTACTTTACACTAGTTTGTAAAAAAAATAATTAACTAACCGAATGTAACAAACCAATTGAAAATCCGGAAGCTATACCGCAAAAATTGGAGCTGTATGCACGATGAAATTGTGCGAACGGAATGATTTCATCAGTGCCGTACATTTTCCCAGCTGTCTCGGCTTGTCATACCAGAGAGCGGTTCAGGGGAAAAATTTTCCGTTCGCACGTGCGATTGATTCAAGACTGCTGTTGTAACCTACACTACAGTGTGTTAGCTATAATAAGCCTGTTTAATAATAGTGGGGGGAGGGGGGTTCATGTTTTAAGTGTGTAAATTCATGTTTTAAAGTCACATAAATCTAGAAGTGTGCTTAATATTTGTTTTAAATTTAATTTGTTAATGTGTTTATTCTTTAGTTTTTCCTATGGGGGTTCACGTGCTCATGTGCTCAAATGAAGGAGCCACCACTGCTGTAAGGAATGATAATGCATAAAATTCGAATTAAATAATGCTTTTCAAAAATAAAATTATCACAGGATTAAGTAACGTTGTGCGTCTCCATATATGTTTTACCTCATAAATAAAGTTGTAATGGTCCAACAGTATTGGAAATTGTCCCTCATACTTAAACAAGGTTGAAACAACCATACTTCATTTTTAGAATAGTGGCCATATCCGTCATATTTAAGGGTAATATGAAAAACCAATGGGTACTCTTTTAAATTGACCACCCTATATTTGCCCCCTGAAAAACTTTGCTCTCATCAAATTTACAAAATAGATAAAATATTGATTTGAAAAAATTAAAATGTTGAATTAAAAAAATCGATTAAAAATAAATTAAAATTTTTAAAGTTTTCAAGTACTGCTTTACCACCACTTAAGTATACAGCGGCATACATATACAAAATATGCATCGCTATTTATCGTACACCGTTGCTTCTACATAAATCAGCATTACAAGGGAAAAAAGACTGAAAGAACAGCTAGTTTTAGGTCCAGATCAAGGACGTACCCAGGGGAGTAGTCAAGGGGGTCTGGACCCCTCCCGAAATTTCAATTTTTGTTAGCAAAATAATAATAAGTCTTTTTGAGAAAAATTTTCCCTTTTTAACCGTTTGGACCCACCCCGAAATTTTTTTCTGGGTACGTCCCTGGTCCAGATTCCGAAGTGACTTGTGAATGTGAAATATCGTATTTAAGTTTCAAAACAGTGGGAGTATTCTCGATATGTACATTTATATGTATATCGATATCTATATATATAAAAGAGAAGAGTTTGTTTGTTTGTTCGCTATACGCGTCCAGACATTTCGACGGATCTGGACCAAATTTGGCGCGCTGACTAAATAGGACAAGAGAAAGCTAATGCCGTAAAAAAGAAATTAATCGGATTAATAGTTTTTGAGTTATTTTATGTTTTGTAAGGTTTTTGGCCATTTTTCTCGCATTTTACGTTATCGCGAGCTAAATTTCTGTCCGAACACTATATTTTTTATATCATCGGAAACTACAGAGTTTTCTTTTTCAAATACAATTTGTTACAAAATCGTACTTACATTTGCCGATTTTTGGGAATTTTTTAAAGGAAATCCTGTTTCGAGGAAAATGTACGGCTTTTAAAAATATGCTATTTTTAAACTGTCGCATCGAAAAACCTAACGGGCAAAAATTTTCCATCTTTCTACCGCTTATTAAACATTTATTTCTCCCTCCTTTAAATTTTGAACCGTGCAGAAATGTATATTAGATTTTTTTATATGATTTTTTTTCTGAAAAGATCGCAGGTTAAAATTCTCTGTGGACTGCAAATTCCGCGAAATGAAAGTCGCAAACTTCCCCCTCTGGTTTTCAATGTCGCTTCAACTGTGAGCGCGCTTCGCGGGAAGGAGGAATTTCTTCTGGTGTCCTGAAAGAGAGAGGGTGAGAGAGGTGGAGATTAAGGTGATCATACGTCCTCGAAGTTCGAGGACAGTCCTCAAATATAGATCGTTTTTTCAATTTGTCATCAAAAATGCTTTGACTTCTTGGGGACGCCAAAAGTCCCCAAATTTAAAGATTTGTACTTTTACCCTGAAAGTTTCCGTTTAGTTTATTTATTTCAGAAAAACCTGAAGAAATAAAATAAAATAAAACTACTAAAGGTGCCTTCTGCTCAGACAAACAACAAAATTCGATCTCTGAAAAATGATTGTTAGAACAAAGACAGGTAGAAGAGGAGAAATCTAGCCACGTCCAGTTCCCGGAGCCCCTACGCCATCGGGTCTTTCTTCTTTTTTTTTTTTTTCTATTTTGCAGCGGGAAGACCCATGTCCTTTTTTTTATTATTATTGCAGCGGGAAGTCCCATGTCCTTTTTTTATCATTGCAGCGGGAAGTCCCGTGTCCTTTTTTTTATCATTGCAGCGGGAGGATTCACATTCCAGCCTACCCAAGTCCAATTCCTGGCAACCTCTGTATTTTATTAGGTGCCGTGTTCTACTTCTTCTTCTTCTTTTTTTTTTTTTTTTTTTTTGGTTGCAGCGGGAAATCCCGTGTCCTTCTTTTTATCATTCCAGCGGGAGGATTCACATTCCTTCCCTTTACAATCTATATTTTAAGTGATTGCACGGGCAACGCCGGGCCACGCTGCTAGTCTATATATATAAAAGAGGAAAGTCTGTTTGTTTGTTTGTTTGTTCGCTATACGCGTCCAGACATTTCGACGAATCTGGACCAAATTTGGCACGCTGACTAAATAGGACAAGAGAAAGCTAATGCCGTAAAAATGAAATTAATCGGATTAATAGTTTTTGAGTTATTTTATGTTTTGTAAGGTTTTTGGCTATTTTTCTCGCATTTTACGTTATCACGAAGCTAAATTTTCGTCCGAACACTATATTTTTTATATCATCGGAAACTACAGAATTTTCTTTTTCAAATAAAATTTGTTACAAAATCGTACTTACATTTGCAGATTTTTGGGAATTTTTTTAAAGAAATCCTGTTCCGAAGAAAATGTACTGCTTTTAAAAATATGCTATTTTTAAACTGTCGCATCGAAAAACCTAACGGACAAAAATTTTCCATCTTTTTACAGCTGATTAAACATTTATTTCTCCTTCTTTTAAATTTTGAACCGTGCAGAAATGTTTATTAGATTTTTTTATATGATTTTTTTTTCTGAAAACATCACAGGTTAAAATTCCCTTCCGTGATTGAAGAAGCAGCAAATTTCCCCCCTTTCGTCCTGTGTCCTGTGTGAGTGGAGATGAAGCGTTTCCAAGACAACTGACGGTGTTCTTTTTTTCATATGGTGTACGTTCTTAAGGTCGTTCTTGCACTTAAAAGGAGAATCCGTCAGAAATAAACAAACATGCGGGATTTATTTGAAATCGCTGCATTAGGAAGTATGACTCCTGAAGAATTTGAAGATAGTATTTTACACGGATTATCAATTCCTCGAGAAGATAGTTACTAAATAATTAGAGCCTTATAAAATATTTATAAATAAATTAAGCCCATTGCGAACATTAATAAAATAATTATAAAAACCTGGATTTTTAATTCATCTATCATTATTTAAGTTCTTATCTACTGTATATATGCCCAATGATTTGCCTCCAGTGATTCTTACTGGATTTGAAATAAAAAATAATTAGTTTATGAGGTGCGCAAGTATTAGTGATAAATGACTATTAGAACACAACAGGCAGAAGGAGAAAAACCTAGCTACGTCCAAACCTCCGTACGTTGGCAAGCCCACTGTTCATTAATCATTGCAGCGGGAGTATTCACATTCCTTCCCTTTACAATCTCATACCGACGACTGGATTCTATTTGTTTTTAGTAGTTGCTTAAGTATTAGCGATAAAAGACTGTTAGAACACAGACAGGTAGAAGGGGAGAAGCCTAGCCACGTCCAATTCACGGTAACCTCTGTAAGCTATCAGGTGCCGTGTTCTTTTTTTGTTGTTGTTGTAGCGAGAAGTCCCATGCCCATTTTTTTATCATTGTAGCGGTAGGATTCACATTCAAGCCTAGCCACGTCTACCCAGCAAACACACACCTGCTGGCGGAGTACCTTGCCAGTGCCTTTCTGCCATCACGTACAGCGCCGGCCCGGCACTGCAAAAAGTAACTGAATCGTACCAAAAGTGGTCGCCCGAGAAGTACCTTGCCAGAAGCCTGGGAGGGCAACGGCACTCTACCGGTAACACATTTCAGAACCAACATAAAATCATTTATAAACAGTTTAATTTCAATATTTCAAGAGTCAGAGATTTTATAAATGAGCTATAGTACTTTTCGGTTAATATATATATATAATATAATATAAAAAAGCTAAACTTACGTAATATGGAATCCATGTATATATATATATATATATATATTAATGACTGTGTCATTTTATCTCTCACCCCCCCCTTTATTGAAAATTGTCCGAAAAATGTGCCCCCCCCCCAAATAGCGACATAGTTTTTTACATATATTTAAATACTATTACTTCACAAAAGCTTTCATCTATTGTTACAATATTCCGTAAGCTGTGAATAGGCAGTCCGGACTCTCCTCGAAATTTCAGTTTTTGCAAACAATGTAATAATGATGAAGTCTTTTCGTGGAAAATCCTACCTTTTTCACCGTTTGGACCCTCCCCGAAATTTTTTTCTGGGTACGTCCCTGGTTACAATCATAAAAATTTCAACATAGGGTGACCAGGCGAAATACACGAAAGATAAGATAAAATGACATACTCGATTAATATCGTTTTAATATGGCAATAATGAAATTAAAAAATTAGGGGGTTCAGGGATCCCCCTGACAAGGCTCGAATAGCCGAGTTTATATATATACATATATAAATCAAAAATTTACAGGAAGTAATAATAAAAAGAGTTGCACTATTGTTACACATAACATAGGGTAACATTTTGTTTATTATAAATTTTCTTTAGATCAAAAGATTTTTTGTTAGCTATTCTGAAAAGAAATTCCTATATCTACCTGCTGTATACTACATGACTTAAATTTTACGGAGGAAAATACTTTTATACACTAAAACATACTATGAGAGTATATATATTAAAAAAAGTGAAACTTAAAATTTACCTGTTATTTTCCCAACTCTTTAACAGAAAATCCAAGGGCTTCGAAATGTATTATGAACCAACAAGATATCATCATAGAAACAGTGTTATTTTATATAAATAACTGTTCCAAATGATGACGTCCTGCTAGTCTGAAACTATTTCGACTAGGTCTATAGTCGTCTAAAGCTGTCCGCCACATAAAAATAAATAACCGGCTGTGATACACGCCGGCTGAAGTATCCGCATGTTCAGAGGATTGGCACCTCCCAGAAATAAATCACAGCAAAAGAAGCGCATCGATGTCTTTCGTTAACGGGATAGAAACAGCGAAAACAATCAGCAGTAGCAGTCAATTTAAAAAAAAGGCAGTAGTGAAGTGTTCCGCCAATACATAGCACTAAAATGTCCAGAATTTATGTAGAAGGGCGGTCAGTATAAGTTCAACAGGAATGAAGGATGCCAGCGAGTAAACAGAAGTCAAATTCAATCGAAGAATTATCAGGAGGTTGGCGAGAAAGTTAAACTTGACATATTTAAAGAACGCCCAAACGAGAGCCAATAATATATTCATTATTAAAGACGCCGAAAAACCGCAGAATATTCCTAGTTAACAGAGAGAATGGGAAGAGATAACAAAGCGCCGGGCACCAAATTATTGAGGATGAAGGCAGCCGCCAAAATTACAGTAAACCCGTGTGATAGAAAATTATTTCAGCTGTATTTTAACCGATATGAGGCCATGTCCGTATTTGGTAATGAAAGGAATAAAGTGATGTACGGGTATAGAAAGACGTTAAGCGTAGATGCATATTAATACTAAAAAGTAGATGTTATGCATGAGAAACAGATGTTTATTAACAGCTAGGAAAGCTAAAGAAATGCAACGGACTTATTATTGACATGGAACAAAAGGCGATAGAATAATTTAAGCATTAAATCCGGATAAATAGGCAGTTAATTCAAATTAAACAAGCGGGAAAAGGCGTAATACAAAATTTTGAAAGACAGAGTAGTTAAAAATGGGAAGAGAATTTAAAGTTAAAATGCTTGATTTAAAATGTATTAAATTTAAGAAAGTAAACACAAATGAAAACTATTATTAAATATGTGATCTTCATCACAGGGGTGCCCGAAAGCTAAAAACTCTAATAATCATATAAACGCCTATCAGAGTTTGATTAAGCCAACGTGCGGCCTCGGGCCGACATCTGACGGTCCCATTTATTTAAATGAAATAACGAAATTTTATGCTAACACTACGAAATATTTACTGGCCCATTACCTCTAAAAAGTGCTGGCCCGGTACATTTTAAACAGTACCACGCCGTTAACTATGCTGTGCATGTTTTAGACACATGGGCACGACAGGAATTTCGCCATTACTGGCAATGTACTGGCGCATATGCATTTTTCAGGCATTGGTATTCCAGTGACTTTAAACTGACGGCAATGTACTGTGCTCCCGGCATACGGCACTTTGCCAGCACGGCGGGTACCTTGCCGTCATTTTGCGGGCAGTAGTGTGTTTGCTGGGTAATTCTCAGTAACCTCTGTACGCTATCAGGTGCCTACTTCATTTTTTTTTCGTTGCAGCGGGAAGTCCCACGTCCTTTTTTTTTTTATTGAAGCGTGAGGATTCACATTCCTTCCTTTTACAATCTATATATAAGGTCAATGGGCATTTCCCTTCCATTGCACGGGCAACGCCGGTCCATGCTGCTAGTATATATATATATATATATAGATAGAAATACTGTAATAACGTTTTGAATAAAAAGTTCAGAATGAGGCAAAACTTATGTGCTGAATTACAGAGCATTATTTTTATCACAATGCAAAATAAAGCTACATGATAGTTTTATTTTGTTAACAAAATTAATAAAATTAAAAAAACCATTAAATAAATAAAATGATCAAAAGTATATGATTCCGTTAGTTATACTTAAAGGACCTTTGGGGAGGAGGGAAAAAAAATTTAAAATTTCATTACCATCCTGGGGTACTGCCCCTCCCTCCTATCGCCTGGCTACGGGCCTTGTCCTACCTGATGAATATGAAAAATCTCTAGAATCAATGAGTCTCCGTAATTCCAAAACTGAAAAAAACGCTATATCATTTCTCAGTTTGAAACAGTTTTATTTTATTTTACGCACGGATTGAGCTCTAGCAGCTGAAACATTTCAACAGCTTCATTTTAACAGAAAAAACAGTGGAGAACTGCACTACTATTTTGGAGCTTTCGTTAAGTGCCCAGACGTTCTCTCTTTTTTTTTTTTCCCTCGAAGATATTTAAAAGTAAATATTTAAGTACTAAACTGCTTCTTCAATGCCGATCCTAGCTATTTTTCTAAGTGGTGCAAAATACAAAAATGCGCATGCGCCTCCTCCCTCACACATGCAGCTAGAAAAGTTTTCAAAGGGGTTAAAACGAAAATTTCAACAATATATGGACATTCAAATATATACTTGCACGAAAATTTCAACAACATAGTATAAAGTCAGGAATTTCGGCTCCCCCATAGAGTCTCCCCCATGGCGCCCGATGGCGATAGTGTGGTCGCACCGTTCGCTCCACCCTAGGACCGGCTATGTGCTTCTTTATGGTTTCAGTTAGTCTTGCTGAAATCCAATGTAAAATGCGTTCCCCTCTCCCCCTCTCCAAAAAGCACGAAATGTGATTCAATGTGATTCAATGTCCTTTCTAGCCTTTTCAAACAAGTTTTAAAAGTGTCTATGATTTCGGTTTGACTGTCTCTCCGTCCGTGCTCTAACTGCCGTAAATATGCATCGTTTACTTCGAATTATTGTACGTTATTCTCGTGTACTGTATCGAAAATGGTGTACGCAGCATTCATGTTCTTTTACAGAAGCACACAAAATAAATCCAATGCATTATGTTGTATGGGAGTTATGGTATCATTATTTAAAGTGTTTTTTAGACATATTTCTTTGATAATACGAGTATATCGCCGATGGTGATAGGAAATGATTGCCATGTTGGAAAATGTTATGTAATCGATGCGTTTGGCATGATTTATCTTTCTTGTTTCCCTCTGCTTTTAAAAACTGATTATCAATGTTGGAATGGTACCGATAGATCTGACGCTTCACATGATCTACCAACACTAATTAATTAATTAAATAAATAAATAGGTTGCCTTTTACAAAAATTACATTTTGGCATCTTCTCGTGTGTCTTTTTATGGTGAAGCAAATTGAAATAACTAAAAAACAAAAAGAGCAATAATTATAAAATATAACAACTTCGCTCAACCAGTGCACTTAAGTTAGACAGAAGACGAGACAACCTACCCACGGTGAATCATAATTTGAGCTGGTCGTTCAAAGTTCAAGTCAGTGTAACGTAACAATCTTGGTGTCCGCAGGGTAAATTCGTAAATAGGCTGAGTTCATGGTTCTGGAAACCATTTGAATATTTCACTTTATGAAGACTGCTGCCCTATGCTTTCTCCTTGGAAACATTTTGCGAGTGGCCGCTTTGTCTCTATATTTCATTTTCTTGTCTGACCGTCTCAGATTCTTTCTTCGTCGAAATTGGGAGGCACTGAGCCCATCTGCGATAATGAGGGCACGTTAAATGCTCCATGGTTTTGAAAAGGAATGGAAATGTGTGCAAAGCCGAGAAGTCTGCCCAGTCCTCCGTATCTCGATACACCAAGTGCCTGAGAAAAAATCTTCCATGGAAATTTTCAGGTAATTTTAGATACTGTATAGAACTTCAAGCTTCTCTACTTAATTTTATCGTCACAGACAGCACAGCAAACTTGCATCAAACTTGATTTATCAAGTCAATAAGCTTGAATTAAGCTTGAAAATTCCAGGCGTGTAAGCTTGATGCAAGCGTTCTAGTTTACACTTGCCCAGCTTACATTAAGCTTGACATTTCAAGCTTAAAATTTTTTTTTTCTAAACACACGGGGCGCCCGGTGGCAAACGCGCCCCACATACTTTATTTTTCCGCGCATTTTCCCCCTCTATGCTATAATTTTAATCTGTTTCCATCGAGTGTCCGTGGCTAGAATAGAACCCGGGACCTTGCGGTTCGTAGCCGAGCGCGTTATCCATTCAGCCACCGGAGACTTGTGCAGCTATGACTAAAGTTTGAAGTGAATTATTAAGCGGTTTTCTGGTCAGATTGATAAGTGGGCGATATGTTATTTGTTTTTTTTTATTTTTCCATGGGCTGCATCAAAATTAAAATAATTTTATGTGTGATTTAGAGACTCTACTAATAGAGAAATAAACATAATATAAACTTA
Organism: Cheiracanthium punctorium; assembly: GCA_038373885.1. Classification (NCBI taxonomy): domain Eukaryota; kingdom Metazoa; phylum Arthropoda; class Arachnida; order Araneae; family Cheiracanthiidae; genus Cheiracanthium; species Cheiracanthium punctorium. The sequence continues at coordinate 349,180 of JAWZYV010015971.1, read as the reverse complement.
AGAGAAACACATGTTTTAAAACTTTCGCAACACTCATGAACAATACTGCCGCTGGCCAAAATACTGCCGCTGGCCAATGCTGGCTGAGCAATACTGCCGCTGGCCAATGCTGGCTGAGCAATACTGCCGCTGGCCGCATGACAAACGACTGATTTTGAAATCAATTTCGTAGTATAATTGTATTTTATTTTGAAGAATTTCCATATTTGGAAATAAAGAATGGGTTTACTTACTTAACACAAATTTTGTGTTAAGTAATCTGAAATCAAAGAAACAGATAGTTAAACGTTACTTCGAAATGTTATATCACAGTTGCTAACATAACATGTATGGAATACAAACACTTTAGTCATTTTTATAAATATTTCTTATAATAACAAATAATTGAAAAATTTTGCTATTTTTTAACGCTAAAAATTCTCTTGTGGTGAAAATACTACCACTCTACAAATGTGGTTAGTTATTTTCCTACATATTGGCATGCTATATCGATATAGAGCATTTCGAAGAATTAAAAATAAGTTTAAATTAATTTATACAAATGTAAATTTGAATTATTTTCATTGTTCATACTTTATAATTAAAAAAATTATTTAACTTCTGAATTTTTTTTTTATCCTTTGTAATTTTATTTTAAAACTACAAAAGTGTAAGATGTACGATTTTTGGGCCCTAAAATCTGTAGGCCCTGGGCAGTTGCCCCGTTTGCCTTGCCGGTAATATGGCACTGGTAATAAAATAAACACATCTTTTACGAACTTTCAGCAAATTTGAGGCCGCTAGACAATTAATGTCCATTCTCTTTCACAGATGGCGCCATCAACGCTCCTTTAAGAAGAAAAAATCAACCGAGTAGCAATTGCCAAGCTTAAATCAAGCTGTATTTAAGCTTGGCAATTCAACTTGACTCCTGCAAGCTAGCTGCCAGCTTAGAATGAGTTGAACTGTCAAGCTTGCATTAATGCGTCAAATTCAAAGAAATGTCAAGCTTGTTTTAAGCTTCTGTGCTGTCTGGGGTAATGGTAGTTTTTGGTAAACATCGACTCTTCAAGAATTCTTTCAAATTCTTCAACAATTCTTCAACAATTCTCAACAATCTTTCCAATTACAGTCGCACACCATTGCAATGAACTTCCTGGAGCAAGTTTTGTTCGCTATATCCGGTGGCTCACTATATCCGAACCGTTAAGAAACACGATAGTAAAACGGTGGGAATAAGCACCTATACCTACAGGCAGACTTCGTGCGATTACACGGTCATCTGTAATCGATTACAAGAAATGTTATGGATTACGATTACGATTACTAACAATTTCCAAAAGGATTATGACTTGTTAATGTTGAAATAGCAAAATAACAGTAATTTTGATGTTAAAGAAACCAAATATCAAAAGAATTCGATAAAAATGCAATTTTATCATAGAATTTTTGTAAAATTTATAAAACATTATTTTAGCTATCGATTACAGTCGAATGTAATCGGCACGAAGTCTGCCTACAGGCTGGGAGGCCCTGTCCCCCCCCCCCCCCCGTCTCCCAGATTACCGTTATAATTCACGTACTGGTCTAAGATAGAACTGATTCAATACTAAAATGTAGTATATTTCTGGGGCAAGATCCTTGATTTCCTCCCCCCCCCCCGCCATACAGAGAATCATATGGGCGTTTTCGTTCGTTGCACACCGGATTCGCTATAATGGTGCTCGACAGTAATCTTAGAGAAGAGATTTTTCTCAAATTTATTGAACCATCGAATATATATATAGGACATTCGTTATCACGGCATCTATATCATAAACATCACCTCACATCAACTGTATGACAGATAGAGAGGTGGCCGTGAAGAATACCGACCATTTCCCCCATCATTTAGTTCCTTCTTCTGCGACACACAATGCGGAACTAAAAATGATGTATTACGCAAATTTTCTTTTCCTTTTTTTTTCTTTTATTCATACATTACTTGAAGGAATCCTATTTTCTTTCATTTCGTGGCAAACGAAACGGATATCGAAAACACCCTTCAAAGCGACATCACGACACTCATAAAACCGTTATATCTGAAGGCTAGGAGAGAAAAAAAAGAGCAAAAAAAAAAAAAAAAAAAAAAAATACTAGCGTTTTTAATCTGTTTGTCGGAGGAACTGGGGCATTGAATCATTTTCTTCGGGCCAGACATACTTTCATTCTTGAATAAATATTATCTCTTCCACAGGCTGTTCAGGCAATTGAACCGATAAGGCATCGGGAAAGAGGGGTAAAAGTAAAAAAAAAAAAAAAAAAAAAGAAAAAGAAAAGGAAAGAAAAGAATAGATGAAGAGAGCTATAATGCCGCCTGTTTAATTCTGCATCCAGGAACAGAGAAATCAAATCTTTTGCGCATTAATTACCAGGAAATCAGCCTTCCGCTAGTTAGCCAATGAAACCGCTAATTGGCTCGGTGATACCTATCTCTTGCAAATGCCAGGTGCTTTGAATTCTATTCTATTCCGATTATCTTTTCAATCGTCTACTGTCTGCTTAACGAATGAATACGAAGATATAAATTAAAAAAATATGGTCATTTGGAATGCTTTTGCTCCAGATAAAACTAGGGTTGGCAAGTTTTCGAGCCATGTCGGCTTCAACAACATTTTGACCAGGTCATAACAGTAGCAGCAAAAAACTAGATGTCGAGAATCTTTTTCATTTTTTTAACGTTAATATAAAATGGCAATATTAACACATGAAAAAAAAATCCAATTTTTCTTTTCTTGTTAATTTGATAAAGAATGCAATCTACTCACTCAAAATACACTTTTAATCAATAAAAAATTTCAGTTAAACTTTTGGTATGCTTTATTGAGACCTTGAAACTGTTAGCATCTTTTCTCAATAAATAAAATTCTCTAATATATTTTGAAATGTACAATTTGTAATCACTTTCCACTCTGTTATAAAAATTGTACTTCAGTTTTATGCAAGTATATTTTATTGTTTTTTGTTGTCAGTAAGTTAAAAATAATAATAATAATAATGAAACATAAACAAGAATTAATAAAATTTAGTAAAAACATCCCGTCCCCTTTTTGTTAACATAAACTTTGGAATAACAAAATGGGTTAAGTCCCCTCCATTCCCCAAGATTAGTCCCTTGTTCAGAAATTAAAATTTTTTACTCTAAGAATTAAAATGACCATCTTTCTGAGGTTCAAATACGGAACACTCATGTAAACCGGGGAGGGGGGAGCTTAAAATTATGATTATAACAGTGTTCCAATTTCAAATTAATTTTTACTGCAAATCTATATTCAATTACATTATAACATTGCAATCTCACGGCAGACACATATTAACTGGCACAGATTTCATTTTCGCGGTTCTTTGCAAATTGGATGGCCCCCCAAAATCGAAAATTTTAATACAGAATGGCTATTTCTAGCAGTGATCACGGGATGGAAATACGAGACTGCTTTTAAAAATGGGGAAAACCTCAAAATACTGGACTGCCCCGTTTTATACGGGATACGGAACCATGTCCGTAACTTGCATTTCACATGAATTCTTAAAAGCCGACTCAATCAAGCTTCAGTGGTGGCGCTACACTTTCCCCGACGGGGGTCACCACTCCCCGACGAGGGGGCACAAATATACATGTACATATGCTAAGTGGCGTATCCAAGAGGGGCTTTGACCTCCCTCTTGATGACATTTTTGTCACCAAGTATGGAAATTTGCAACTATTTGCACCACGTGAAAATATTTTACTTTAGAAAGTGATTTGTTCACCATAAATCATTTTCTAAACTAAAATATCCAGGATCCAGATAAGTTTAGAGGAGATGGAGGACAATATAATGTTTTGTATTGTGAAATATTTCCAGGAATCGGATCGACATACATAATCGGACACCCAGGCCCCGGATATTTTCAAAAAGCACTGCACAATCTTTCCTCGTAGATTATTATTTAAACTGACCCTAATTAACGTATCTTAAAATCCTTTTACGTTACACAAATATTTCCCCAAGGCCTCAGCAAGCAAAAAATTTCAGTGGGTGGAGGGCATCTGTAGTGCTAAAATTAAATTAACTGATCTCTAGAATCAACGCAAATAAACTGATAATGCATTTACTGAAATTTTGGAGAGGGGGAGGGGGTCAAACCCACATGATCCTCCTCCCCCCCCCCCCCCTGGTAACGGCCTTGCACGTTCCTGTAAAATCTCGAAAGCTACTTTTAAGAGTTATTCAGGTTAACGCTTAAAATATTTCATATGAATGAAATTCTTTGAAAAAAGTTCAGCGAAGAAAGTTCTAGGCATTTTTTTTTTTCCCGCAGAAAAAATATCAGAAACAAAAGTTTTTTTGTGCAAGAATATTGCTGCAAATTCACTGAAAATTCATTTTATAAATTAAGCATGACTAAATTTGCACGCTTTTACAAAAATTGCAGTTATTTTTATAAAATTAAGAGATAATTGTAAATTTAATTACAGTTTAACTTCGATATCTCAAACATCGAAATTCTTGATCTCAATAAATGTGTTTTCCCTTACAAATTGAATCCTGCCCCACCAGTGGCAGACGGAAGGTGTCTGGTTCGAAACTAGGTCCGGAATTTTCCGAAACTTTGCATAAATACGGGTTAGGACCTCTTAGAAAGTCCCCCTCGGAGAGCAAACCCACCCCCGGCCTAGATCCCTAGCGTAGATAATTGGTCGTAATCTACATTTCCATTTACAAACTGATTCCCTTTAATTTCAACTCGTTATCTCAAAAAGTCTAGTGTTTCTGGCCAACATGTTTTGCTGTAAAAATATTAATCGAATTGTTAATTTATGCAATATTAATATTTTAATTCACAATAAAGTGAGAAAAATGCAATTGAAATGTTTATAGGTAGAATCACTTTACAACAAAAATTTTCTTTTGAGGAACTAGGGGCCAAGGCCCCCAGACTCGCTACGCTCGCTTTTCGTATGAGGCATTCGTCCCCTAATAAGGCTTATTCGTAAAAAAGACATAATTTCAACAGACAAAACCCGAAGATTGGATCAGATAGAATGTTAATGAGCTACACATTGCTTGGTTCTTGCATGTTCATTGGTAGATAAAAATTTAAACTTCACACTACAGTAGACCCCCTCCCCCTCATAACACGGAAGATATTTTGTTATGGGAATCCGTGTTGTACGGGTCCTGAGCTATACTCCACCTGGAGTGCGGACTCCGCTTATAATCGCTGGAAAAATTATTTGCACTCCGGAGAAACACAATGATATTTAATGTTGCCATTCAAAAGTTATATTAATTAGGAGCGAAAGCGTAATAAAATCAGAACATCTGTTTCAGCTGTATTTTTAATAATGTAAAACCTATTGGACACCTTGCGAATTTGCCACCCATGGCGATTTTTCATTATTTGGCGACTTGCGTACATGTAAAGTTAATAAAAGCTATGGAACAGATAGGATAGCTTGCCACCCATGGCGACTTTTCATTATTTGGCGATTGACACATGCTCACAACCTATAATTACTGTTCATTTAAGGTTACCGGAAAACCGTTATCCATATTTTCATTTACATAATCGTTTGCAGATTGGCGTACTTAGCACCACGAATTATACCATCTCGTCGCGCTAGCAAATATCCAAAGTGTACTATAACTGCTATAATGGCATAGTTAACGCCGCCAAATATTTCTACTGGTAGCAAATAATCCAGCTGGACAAGAACCGGCTTTAAAATAATCTGCATTTTAATCATTTTTCATTTTCAAGATATTAGTTATTCTGTTTTGGAAAAACGAATAATCGCTCATTCTAAACTCCTGTTGTCTAAGCGAACTTACTATTTGAAAATTGTCAACTTTGTGTAACACATTTTGAGTTACTTATTTCATATAGTTTTTATTTTGGCGTAAAATGGGCGTAATTCTAACTCATGTTTGTAAATTTCACGCGATTCTAGATACTTGGAAACGCTTTGTTGCAAAGGAATGAATGATTTTATGCCAAATCTGGCAACCATTCTGGTTTTTTTTTCAGTTTTTTATTAATATCTTCTAAAATAATTCGATTTTCGAAATTCAAGTCAGCTTAGCCGGTTCCTAGGAATTTTTCGAATCTGTGGGCACCTTAGTCGAAACTCAAATCCCCACGGTTTAGGAGGAGATAGGTCAACAAGCTCTGACAGCGCCAGCGGCAGCGGCCTTTACTTTTTTTTAGAATAGAGAGAAACGATTTTGAAGGTGCGCAGTAAAGTGGCATACCGAAACTTTATCGCTTGTTTCTACGGCTTTAAAATGATTCTACTTTCATAACAATTCATGTGGTGACAGTACTTATTGAAAACTAAAAGATGGCAGAGTATCTCAATTTCGAAAAGAATTGTTGTGAAGTGTATCCCTGGAAGCTTCAGTTAAAAATAATAATAAATTATAAAAATCTCCGAAAGAGAACGTAAATATATGTGGTATTATATTTTTTTTATAAAGTCAAGCACTCATGAAGAAAATTAACCACTTTCTTTTAAAATCTAAAATAAAATAAAAAAAAAATATCGTCAGAAAAATATAGTCGGTCAGCTTATAATTTGCCAAGACACACAAAAAAAGAATTATTTTTAGCGAAACTAATCTTGATAAAAATTCACTTTTTTGTAATACTCCAAGATAGTTTTGAACGAAGTTTCCACAAACGTGATGAATAATTTTATAAAGCAAGCTCATTTACTAATAATTCATAGTGAAAGTGTCACTTTTAAAATTTCAACATTAACAAAAAAGAGTTTAATTAATAAGGCGAATAACAAACATAATATTAATCTGTTTAAAAGTTAAAGAGTTGAATTCTGATCCATATAATTCTGCAACGCAAAAATCAGTTTAGAACACATACTATTAGTTTATTTTAATAGTTTATATTAATGCTGGTGCCATCCATGGATTCAATAGCGATTTGTATAAAGATTCAAAATAAGGAAGGTTGCGGTGGCTTACGATACGCCACTGTATACAACATACAAATCTACACGCAAATATAAAACCTTTATTGTATTTATTTTATTTACTTATTTTACAGGATAAAAGTGAAATTTTCGGAAAAACGATATAGACGCTGTATACCATAATTTTTATTTACTTTGCAGTAAAATAAATGAATTAAAATTCACAAAAGTTAGTTATTTTTTCCACAACGATATAAAAATTAAATTGTCAGTCAAGATTAATCAGTTTCCTTTAACTTATATTAGATTTTTATATCTATCCGCAGCCATCTTCATACTGGATTGGAGAGGGCTTTGGTCTATCGGAGGGGCTGGTTATTATTATTATTTAATTTTTAAAAATTTTTATTTTTTTACCCCAATCAAAATGTAATAAATTCTAATTCCCTTGCAGCTGTTAATCTTCTTGGTGTACATAGCTATGAACTCTTAGCTAAAGAGGGCCGGCTAATCCAGTTAGATTTCTCTATATATTGCGAATTCTCACTCGTTGTACATGTATAAGTATATTACCAAATAAACAAACTATGTATTTGACTAATTCTTAAATTACAAAAAAATAAAAATAAAAACAAATCTTACTGCTAAATTTTTATAAAATTAAAGATTAAATCGTGCATATTGTGTTCGATTGAATCTATTTATAAATAAAAAGTATATTTAGAATTTATTCAAATTTGCCATCTAAGAAACAGAAAAGTACTAATTTTTATTTTATTTTATTCAGAAGAAGTTAAAAGTTAAATTATCTAACTAACCACTTAGTTATAAAAATATCTTTTTACTTTCTCAACAGTTATAATAGTTCAAGTAAGAATTACTGTGATAAAATAATTTTAAAGACATAGAATACATATTTTATAAATTGCATGAGACACTAACTTATAGATAAATAAAATACGACCAGTTTAAAATATTTCTAATTAAAATGAAAATTTTTAGTTAAAGCGTTTAAACATTCATAGGTTTATACATATTTTGAATGCCAGAGATGATGAACTGTAAAATAATTTTATAAATATTTTGTCATGGCAAATTATTACACAATTAAATATACATTTTAAAAAGTCTCCGTAGTAAATAAAATCCGAAATTTCTTATCGCCCGAGTCGTAAATCTCTTTAAAAAATATCAATTAAGACATAAATTTTGTAGCTCTATGAATAAAAGTTATACAATGGGAAATTTTATTTTACATTTATGACACAAAAGCTTTTGACTTGTGAATTAAAATACTGTTAATTTACATACAATTACATTAAATCTGTGTTTAATTTAAATTTGCATTAATGCAATTTGAAAGTTTATAAAGACATACCTTTCGTCCTCACTCCAATTACTAAATCGTATTTGATAAATATACCAAAAAAATAATCGAAACTGCAACGAAAGAATATATTTTTAAAATGTATATCCTGTCCTGTAATTTAGCGGAAATGACATATAATGGGGTGGACAACATGTTACTTATCAATGGTTTAAAAGCAAGAGCACATTTAAAAGTACTCATAGTGTTTAAAAGACCAATTAGGAGAAAATTTAGATTTATTTATAAAGTACTCAGACAGTTAATATAATTTAAAATACAATAATGTTGTACAACATTTCATAGAATCAGAATGTGAGGTCAAAAAGTCCGACTTCTACTCCAGATTCAACTCAAAAAGTTATGACTCTGGGTCGGCAGCCATGATTAAAAGTGCACTCCAAACCATTATGAGCATCCATGTCTAAGGACATTTAATGATATATATGTATCATTAAAATGCTGTTAATAAATAAACTTTAAAGTAGTATTTTAAAATTTCTGAGACAGAACAAGTGACTCAGTTTTTGAAATATGTGCCTTATTTTAAAATTATTTTTACTTTTAAATAACACAGAATGTGGTCATTCAAAATTTGTGCTCAAAATAGTTTCAATTCTTTTTTATAAGGGGGGTGAGGGGCAAGGGTGGTTTTAGGGCGAGGGCACAGGGGCACGAATTCCCCGAGAGGAAAATATTTACACTAGTAAAAATACACTTCAAATAAAATTGCATGTTCATGCATTTCTGAATCGGTACTCAAGCTTTGCACACTTCCTGAAAAATATTTCTGGATCCGCCCTTGGGCATAGTATATTTGTACAAATACATAACAAAAAACAAGTGCTTAGAATATATAATTCAATGCTTTAGAGAAATGAACTGACATATTTTTAATAATAACATATATTAATTAAAGCTTTTAAACACAATTAAAAATATATATGAATGTAACTTACATATAACTTACTTGAACAGGCGCCAGTCGATTTTGTTTATGAAGATCTGAATGCTTAGTTATCCTATGTTTTTTTTTTTTTTTTTTTTTTTTTTTTTTTAAACATAATCATTATCAAAAATATCACGACATAAAGCACACTGTGTTTTACTTTATATCTTGTGCTTTTGGCACCACCGATGTTCTTTTTAGGAAACATAAAGCCAAAAGTGAAATTAAACTTTTATAAACTTCACAATGATATGCTATGTTGCCGTAACAAGAAAAAAAAATGCCCACTATTCTAAACTCTGTCTAACTCACTGGCACAATGCACAATAACAAGTGTTGGAAAAGTGATGTACTATGGGTTTGCGAAGAAAAAATAAAAATACACGGCATATTTCGGCGAACCATTTCTTTCTCATCATTCTGTCATTGAGGACCAATAAAAATACAAAAACCGTATTTCTGGAAAAAAGAACATCCCCCATTTGCTTGTGTAAGCAAAGCCATACTTCCCTTCCCTCGAAATTTTTTATCTACCCGACTGGTCTAATTAACGGTCACTGTCTCCCCCATCCCGACCACCCACACCCACATTGTACTTTTCTACGGTGTCGGTGACAAAATATACAATCTTTTAAGCAATTAAAAGAGCCTCGAATAGAAAGTGGTCGCACATGTGGTCTCATAAATTTGTCGTTTCAAGAATAGACTGGCACTTTTGTTATCTTTAGATTGATGTCTTGCTGCAAATCCAGTAAAATACCTCCTGAGAGTGGGATCACAGATTTCAAATATGCACTATTCAAATTTGAAGTCTCCCCCGCCGTTCATCAACACATCACAGTATTGGAAGATGCAGGAAGTGGCTGTTTTTCGCAAAAAAAGGATTTCGCGAAAAGGATCGCAGAGATAAGAGATGAATGAAAAAGAAAAGTAATTTTAGCCATTATTCAGACGTTCTGAGGAATATACCCCCCCCCCCCTAATGAGCTATCTCCCAGAAATGTAAACATTTCCGCTTCAATCTCCAATACTCATTTGCCTTTCATGTGTATTTATAAAGTACAAAATTAATTTTTTCAAATCGCAAAATCAAAATTAAAACTCAGCTAAAATATAGATTTCTTCTTCTGAAAATTCCCCGACGAATTAATCAAATAGCCCCGATGGGGGGTCACAATTTCACCGACGGGGGGCACGTGCCCCCCGGACCCCCCATTGGAGCCACCCCTGTCAAGCTTTCTCATTCGTTAAAATAGAAACCATAATAAATTTTCTGGTTTATTAGTTATTAAAAAATATATGTAAAGTATCACATATACTCGTCATGGAAGTCGTTTAAAAAAATTTCATATTTAGCTTCTAATAATTAGGAGAGAGAGAAATAAAAATAAAAATTCTTTAGTCACATGTTGCTTTATTTGCATTTTTGAGTGCTATTAATTTTAGACAAGGATGTATGCCTACATGGTGAAACGGCGAATCACTTTTCAAGGGTTGCCAGAAAGTGGCGGTGTAATAAAATATCAAAGTCGCCAACGTTTGCCATTTTTCGCTTTATCGCAAAATTTGTTGCCAAAAAATAAATTCCCAAAACTGAACCTCTTCAGTTGCTATATCTTCTGTATTTGGAGAGAAATTGCAAAACCTTACTGTTTATTTAATGGGAATTTTAAGTAGTGTCGATAAAAGTGTCTATATTATTACTGTAAGTAAAGGTGAAATATAGTTTTAGAAGATGCCTGGAGAAAATTGTAAAATAGTTTGCTATTTTAATGTAGATTTCAATACTGAAGAAGAGTTTTATGGTACAAGAAAGAGAAATACACATTCATCGATTATGATGCCCTTTCCAAACAATATTTATAAAGGTGAAGTATAATTAAATTATGCTTGGCGAAGATTATAAAATAGCTGTACTAGGCGATTTTAATGTGGATTTCAATTCTGAAGAAGTGTTTTATGGAACAAGAAAGACAAATTTGGCACACTTATGGATTAAAATAGCTTTTAATTTACAGCACTTTAGTGCGTATTTAGAATGTAAATGCGTTTCAGATTTCATTTTTTTAATACGTTGTTTTTGGTCGAATAAACTTTTTTCCCCTACAAAAATATAGACCTGAGAAGTCATTTTGGTCTATACTGAATACATTCAAAGCATGAGAACGGCTCTTAACCGATAACCAGATCAGGTGCGATCCTGTTACCGATGTGCACCACACACGGACGGCTAGAATCTGCTCTCTTGCTTTATTCTGGTGATTAAGTATTTTTTTTTATGTGTGTTGTTTTACGTACGAAATTTTTTATTTTACTCTTTTTGTGTGTGTATATATTAGGTAATATTTTTTACTGTAATACTGAAAACTTAAATTACATTTCTTAAGTTTACTAATTTGATATTTCAATTTGCTCTCAATAAAGATCCGGAAACACAGACTTCTTGTAAAATGATAGAATATTTTTTTTCCAGGTATGTCCCCTTCTCTTTTTGTTCCGTAATCAAAGTTTGTGCTTTCGTACTATGACTTCACAAATTCTTATCTACCAGACAAAAGCAGCTAAATAATAAACTGCTGACATTTGGCCAAATATCTAGATCCAGTCTTGTGCCATAGAAAAAAATTCATTTTTAACTTACATTTTGAATTAAAACTGAAGGCATACATTTTACTTTTATTTAAAATTTTGAAATTTTAGTGCTGCCATCTACTGTCGTAAATTTAAAATATACTAAATTACTGAATTTCTTAACCCATTTTATAATACTAATTCGACATCTTTACTTACATAATACTAATACGCCTCCCCCCCCCCCTGCAAACGTAAAAAAGGCGCCCGCTTTTGTACTTTTTACAAGCTTTTGAGCTCGAAATGGTGCCTTTTCGAGACGTCACCCCGAAGCGATGCTTATCGTGTCGTGCCGTCCCTGATTATACGGGACAGTCCTATATTTTGAGGTTTTGTACCGAATTTAACGTTTTAAAGTGCGGTGTCCTCATTGTGAGGACACAAAATTCTGAAGTTTTTACTGTTTTCAGTCACGAAGGATAAACTTGATTTCTATAAAAATACTTTAGGGTGACATAGTTACACGAGAATCCTTTACTTTTTATAACATCATTTCCCATAAAAATTGTCGATTATTTGTAAAATTGTCAGGATTACTTTTAACAACAGCACTGGCATCTGCTGAAAACTGGAAGAATGCGATGGAAATACATTGATATAGAAGAACAACTGTATAGAGACTGCCTAATGCTGAAAAAGAGGGCAGCCGTTGCCATCGCTCGATTTAATTACCAGCAAGATGGCGATCGATCGAATCGTTCCTCGCGTGCACAGCCATCTGTGTCAAAAAATGGTCTCTAGATCTGTGGCACGCGATGAACGATTCGATCGACCGCCATCTTGCTGGTAGTTAAATTGAGCGATGGCAACAACTGCCCTTTTTTTCATCAATGGGAAATGATTGCGCTTCAAAAGGTTAAAAGCAATTCCGTATTTCCATCCTTGTGATCCCCGCCAGAAAACAGCCGATCTATTAAAAATCACGATTTTTGAGGCCACCCAATTCCATTCTTTTAAAATAATATGCAAAGAACAGCAAAAAATCGCATCTGTGCAAGCAAATATGTGCCGGTGTGATTAACAATGTTATAATCTGCTGAGAATAGATTTGCATTAAAAACTAATTCAAAGTTTAAACACTGTTATTTTCAGAAATTTTACCCCCCCCCCCCTCCTTTCCCCGGCTTACGTGAGTGTCCCGTATTCGAACTTCAGAAATACAGGGTGTCCGAAGAGTCCTTCACACATTAAAAAAATTCATAGAAAAGGAACAAAATTGTCCTATGAATATGCAGTCTGCACAGTAATACTTCAAAGGTTTAATTTTTTTTTTTTTAAACATTGTTAAAAAAAAAAAAAATGCTTCCAAATTGTGTTCTAGGTGGCGCTGTACCGTCACAGTAAGAAAAACAAACGCAATGTAAGGTGTTTAATCTTTTTATTAAGCAGAAAGCAATACCATTCATTACCAGAGTTCACTGTGTACACCTTTTGTTGCTCAAACCGCATCTAAATGGTACTAAAGTTCATCCCATGTTCTGGCTAGCATTAACTGCGGTTTTTCTTAAACCTGTTACGAAACTTTCTCTTAACTGTAGTTACGGATTTTGATTCGAAATACCAACCTATGCAGTGCGCTTTCTGAATTGCAGATCCCATAGCTAGATGAATATTCCCGCACTGTCAATGCTGTTTGAAACTCACGAAAAATCCCCATTGGCTCTGATTGCTGAAAACTGGAGATACAGCGCTATCTATGAACACATATTGGAAGTAATTTGTTTTAAGATGGAAAAATAAATTCCTGATTCTGTGAAGCATTATTGTGCAAGCCGCATATTCATACAACAATTTGTTGCTTTTCTGTGAAGTTTTGAAATGTGTCAAGGACTTATCGGACAATCTGTATAGTCATTTTAGCTGTTTGCTCCAAAATATTAGAAACAAATTGTTACATTTCATTTTTTAAGAATGTTCGTGATCAGTGGTGGATCTAGCATTATGCAAAGGGGGGGGGGGGAGCTAACTTGCTGGGTATTCAATAATTTGGATACAGTTATCCAAGCTTAGCGACATTCGGCACGATTTTTTACATGCCACCTGAATATTTTAATTTTCTGCCTACCTATAGTATTACGTAATTGAATTTCAAGAAAGGTGTGCGAACTTCTGATGAAATAAAATACTCGAACCTGCTAGAACTTACACTTCATAGGAAAAGCAATATCTGAAAAAATTAATTTAAATCATACCTCTTTTTTAGATAATGATATCATTGTATTCCTTCCAATTACGCACCTCTTTACAAACTACCTGATAGTGATGCATATATGCTTTGTGAGTTCTGTTGCTCTTGAAATAGCTTGTTCTGGAGCTGTGCATTTATGATTTTTTCCTGAGGATTTGCACTTTCACTCTCACTAGACGAATTATCATTTTTCAGAATTTTCATAAAATAATCACTTATATTACGACTCAATGACCGCTTTCTTGAGGCATCTGCATTTAAATTAAATTCTACACACGAATGGAGCTAGATAGAGAACAAATGAATCACACTAGCGCTTCATCCGAAAAGAACGACCAAGCAGCGATAGTAATTTCAATGGCTTAAATTTTTGAAGCCTGCTTAGAAAGGACTACAGTACTTCCAAGAAATTCTTCCACCATTCCTAAACGTTCAAAACGGGTGCACTTTTGTATGAACAGGAAATGTCCAAAAACCATATAAGGAAAATTAGCCATAGTAATAGTATTCTTTTATAATACCCCTGAAAATCCAAACGGCGGAACAAAAGAACCTTTCACAATGGTATAGGAGATAGCCACTTGGGATTCCTAGTAACTTGATGTCTCTGTTACACTCCCCCATCCCGCACTATGTACATCAATCATAAGGTATCTCACATCAAGTACACATCAGTACAGAATCCGAAACATGCAGGCACAAGGTGCGCGCAAAGACTGTTTATGGTTAACAGTGAATTATATGTATTGTATATATGGAAAAGGCGAGAACAACTTGGTTACTGATCATCCTTAAAAGAAACCAAAATGTTTCAAGGGGGAGACCTTGGTACCCTAAGGTTTTTAAAATACCTGTAGCCTGGGAATGAAAGGGTTAAAAACCATTGATTGACCAAACCTCAATCAATGATTGAGGCCAAGTCTAAAAAACAAAGTAGTAAATCAAAAAAGTAAATTAAAATTTCAAAACAACCAATTTTTAGACACGCAGTTTTTAACTGAGCATCAAACTGTTCTATCTAGTGTAAATTCAATTTCAATGGGGGGAAAAGCTAGCCCCCCGTAGATCCACCTCTGTTCGTGATGGATATTCA
The DNA here is from genome assembly GCA_038373885.1 of Cheiracanthium punctorium. Taxonomy (NCBI): domain Eukaryota; kingdom Metazoa; phylum Arthropoda; class Arachnida; order Araneae; family Cheiracanthiidae; genus Cheiracanthium; species Cheiracanthium punctorium. Next base: position 334,022 of record JAWZYV010015971.1, on the reverse strand, counting down.
TTAAACCATGCAGAGATGGGTGGTGAATGTTCTTTGAACTATATCATAAAATGTTCTGATCATTTTTCTTTTCAAGTTTGTAGAGGGCAGTATGCAATGCTTTTTTTAAAGCTTTTTGGAAAGATGTGTCTTTTTCTTTTTTAATAATCCTTACTAAAAAAAAAAAATATTTAAGTTAAAGAAGACTTGATTGATTAGAGAAGATATGAATTTAAGAAAATTAATACATTAAATCCATTTAAAAAATATTCGAAGAGATTTAAAATCGTAATTAAATTTGATGAATAATCAAGACGATGAACATTCATTCTAAAACAGAAAATTATTCATGATTTTCTTCCGAATCTAAAATTTTCTAATAATTCTTTAATTGACAGAATCATTCTTTAATATTATTTAATAACAACTGACAAAATAATTCTATAACGGTTACTTATAAAGTAAGGCATTTAAAATATTCATTATTGCCAGAAGAATTTAAAAAGCTTTAGGACTCGCTAAAATTATATTGAATTGATTTAAATGTCATGTTTAAATACACTGCTGGCCATCGTAAATGCAACACCCTGAAGGAAGCATGCAAATAATATGAAATTTACAACATGCATTAGCTGAGGTGAGATATGCAAATGATTAGAATTTCAGCGCAGACGCACATCAAGCGCGCCTGTGGCGCCACCTCAAAGCGCTATTTAAGGCTTGGAGATTTCGACGGTTTCAAGTACAGCAATTGTGTTTTTCTTGCTTTTTTTTCAAAAAAACGATAAATTATGCCTCGTAGGAAACAACGATCATCTTTTGATCAAGTATCCGAGTTTGACAGAGGAAGGATAGTGGCATACCGAGATTGTGGGTTATCTTTCAGGGAAATCGGTCGTCGTATTGGACGAAACCAAACAACTGTGATGCGGATATGTGATCGTTGGGTGCAGGAGGGTACGACGGACAGACATGATCGACCGCATCGACCTCAGTGCACCACGTCACGTGATGACAGGCAGATTGTACGCATGGCAGTGACGGACCGCTCAGTCACATCACGAACCATATCACAGCAGATTCAGTGTGTAACGCATCATCCAGTGTCTGCGCGTACCATTCGACGTCGTTTACAGCAGAATGGTCTGTCCGCAAGACGTCCGTTGCTTTGTCTACCTCTGACGCGGAACCACAGACGTCTCCGCCGCCAATGGTGCGATGAAAGAAGGATGTGGACGACAGAATGGAATGAAATTCTCTTTACTGACGAGTCACGCTTCTGTATGCAACACCACGACGGTCGGATTCGAGTCTGGAGACACCGTGGAGAGAGGATGCTGAACAGCTGCATTATGCACCGTCACACTGGTCCTGCACCGGGTATTATGGTATGGGGCAGTATCGGATATCTCTCTCGCACTCCTCTAGTACGCATTGCCGGTACTTTAACCAGCCAGCGCTACATCTCCGAGGTGTTGGAGCCAGTTGTCCTTTCTTACCTTCAGGGCTTGCCAACAGCCATATTTCAGCAGGATAATGCACGGCCACACGTGGCACGCATTGTCCAAGGGTTCTTCGTCAATCACCAGATTGAATTGCTTCCCTGGCCGGCGCGCTCTCCGGATCTTTCGCCGATAGAAAACATGTGGTCCATGGTTGCTCAACGACTGACCCAGAGTTCATCCCCAGCTGTCACACCAGATCAACTTTGGCAACGTGTGGAAGCTGCTTGGTCTGCTGTACCCCAAGAACACATTCAAAGTCTCTTTGAATCAATGCCGAGGCGTGTGGCAGCTGTGATCTCCAACAACGGCGGCTACTCTGGGTACTGATTTTGGCAGGAACCACGCTTCATAGAATGCTGTAAATTTAATCATTTGTTACTTGGTCAACATGTTATCTACACAATAAATTTTGTTGTGATATCTCTTGTTTTTCTTGGTGTTGCAATTTGGGTGGCCAGCAGTGTATTTAAATATTGCTTTTTAATATTCATATACATTTTTAATTTTCATATTTAGCCTCTTGTGTGGCTGCCGATCTAATGGTCTGGAGGTTTGGGAGGTTTTCTCCAAATATAACGTGAATACAAGTTAGAACCCCTTAAAAATCATCAGCCTGAGGCATCCTCCTTTAGGCAGATAGCCCTCATGTTCGTGTAGCTTTGCTTTAACCAAAAATCAAACCAAACCGAATTTCACGAAAAAACATCATGCCATTTTCTAAATTAACTTGCTACTCTCAAAGTCTAATTTTTGTCATTTTAAGAAAAAATTAGTCCTTGAAACTTCACATTTTTTCATCTTACAAACTTTGTTTAGATCTCATTTTAAAGCGCAGAAAAAATCAAGTAAAAAAGTTGCTTTCATTTATGCCTTGTGTACACTCAACCCACTTCTCCGGAAATGAGCAGGAGAAATGGAAGTAACAGGACCATGAACACCTCACTCGTCCTGCTCATGACATAACCTTTCTTGCTGCCCTTCCTGAAGGGATTTTGAAGGCAGCGAGGAGGGATGTACAGCAGAATGTAAAACACTCACTGCTTTTGGAGTTCTCGTGAAAGCATTTCTTGAAAATAAAGCAGCAGCAAGAAGAGAAGTGGGAAGGGCTGAATGTAAATGAGGTGTGATTTACAGTATTATTTTTGAGAAAAATACACAGGCGGCAATCGTAACAACAAAGGGAATTTCGAGCGCGCTCACTCCGTTATCACCATTTGCTTTTACCAGATATAGTCGAAATAGATATAACTAACTGTATTAAATACCAGACCCGGTTCTGCCATGTGTGAGCCATACACAGGCAGCTAAAATCTACTCTATGTTATTATCATGCTCGTATTCCTTCGGCTTCAGCTATGTAATATTTTTGAACTACATTAAAGAAGCATTACTTCAGTTATTTTTCATATAAATTCATAATTACATTTCCTTACACATTGACAATATACATGATCTGATAGTTGAATTTGCACAAAATAAAGCTCGCCAAGCATTTTCCTATTTTATGTAAAATACGATAATTTTTTCCCTATATGTTTTTCCTGTTGTTTTGTTCCATAATAAAGAATTTATTTTTATACGGAAAATTTTTTGTCTACTTTAAATGTTGGCCCAATAATAAAAGCACACAGCTGGGCAAATATCTAGAACCCGCCCCGCTAGATACAGCCAGAAGATGAGAGAGTATGTATTTCATTTCTGGCTTTCTGCGTGTAATATGGTTTGTTTGTTAAACTCTCAATATAAAGGAAGATGTCCTGACTGACTGACTGATTGACTATGACTGACATACGATCCCCGCACAGCCAAATCTACTGGAGATAGTGACATGAAATTTTAGGAGCTTATAGCTTTTCTGCCCAAGGCGTCATTTAAGAAGCGATTTTTAAAAATTCGAACCCAGACGGGGGGTGGCGACCCAAAACGTTCTTTTCACGTTTTCCTTCATATCTCAGGGGGGGAAAGAGATAGCCGTAAAATTCTTGCTTTAATATGTAACTAATACAAATACCTAAAAATCCATTTCAGGGTTTTTTGAAATTCGCACCCAAACAGGTATAAGGGGGCCAAAACGTTCTTTTCACATTTCCCTTCATATCTCAGAGGAAAAAAGAGATAGCCGTAAAACTCTTGCTTTAAAATGTAATTAATAGAAATACCTAAAAGTCATTATCAGGGTTTTTTAGAATTTTCATCCAAACGGGGTTAAGGGGCCAAAACGTTCTTTTCACATTTTCCTTCGTATCTCAGAAGAGAAAAGAGATGCCGCAAAATTTTTGCTTAAATGTAACTAACGGAAATTCCTAAATATCAGTTTCAGGGTTTTTAGAATTGGCACCCGAACGGGGGTAAGGGACTAAAATGTTCTTTAACGTTCTTTTCACATTTCCTTTTATATCTCAGAAGTAAAATGAGATGGGAGTAAATTATTGCTTTAAAATGTAACTAAATTAAATACCTACAATTCGTTTTCAGGGTTTTTAGAATTCCAACCCGAACGGGGATAAGGGGCCAAATCGTTCTTTTCACATTTCCTTTTATATCTCAGAAGTAAAATGAGATAGGAGTAAAATTATTGCTTTAAAATGTAACTAAATTAAATACCTAAAATTAATTTTCAGGGTTTTTAGAATTCCAACCTGAACGGGGGGTAAGGGGCCAAATCAATCTTTAACGTTCTTTTCACATTTCCTTTTATATCTCAGAAGTAAAAAGAGATAGGAGCAAAATTCTAGCTTTAAAATGTAACTAACAGAAATACCTAAATATTATTTTCAAGGTTTTTTAGAATTTTCACCCAAACGCGGGGTAAGGGGGCAAAACGTTCTTTTCACATTTTTCTTCGTATCACAGAAGAAAAAAAAAGATGCCGAAAAATTCTTGAGTGCTGTTAATTTCAGACAAAATTTTTGTCTACCTGGTGAAAGGGCGAATGACTTTTTTTAAGAGTTGCCAGATTAAACGTGAAAAGTCGCGAAGATTTGCCACTTTTTGGTGATTTATCGCCAAATTTGTCATAAAAAAAATTAAGTTCCCGAAATTGGAGCCAGCTTAGCTATATCTTCCATGTTTGTCGAGAAATTGCCTAACCCTACTGTTTATTTAATTGGAATAATGGTGTCTATATTCATGAAAATAAAGGTGAAGTATACTTAGAATATGCCTCGTGAGAATTAAAACAGTTTTAGTAGGTGATTTTAATATAGATTTCGATTTTAAAGAAGTATTTTATGGAACAAGAAAGACAAATACGACACACTCGCGGATTATGATGCACATTCCAAACAGTATTTAGAAAGATCAAGTATAGATAGAATATGCCTAACGAATACTGTAAAACAGTTTTTAAGGCGATTAAATCTAAAAATATGTTTAATATTTATTTATTTATTTTCCATTTGTATTTTTTGGTTTAACAATATCCATTCCGTGCGTAGAACGGGTACTTCAGCTAGTTCTGATATAAATGAATTATACCTTAAAGTCTACAATCTTCAGTGATGTACATTGATATCTTTTAGGTGAGGAGAGCTTGTAGACGTAATATTTAAATTAAAAGGTAGGCATTATAGTCTATTTTTATAAAAAAAACTATGGATTTAGAAGGAGGAAGTATGAACCCCTGTGTACTCCATCTCTGTTTATCATAACACACACTGTATATACAGCGGCACATTCAAGGGGGAAGAGTTATACTGCTTTATTAAATCACCAATCCCGTTAAGTTTTGTCTGATTCTAAGGTTTTCAACATATTTTAAGACTTTATGAAATTCTGATTTTTAATAGTTAAGTTAAATGAATAAATACATAATTGATAACTATGTAAGAAGTCTGAAATGCAAGGTGAATCATTAAACATAACACTCAGCAAATCTCTCCATTGGACAACCACATTCTATGATTAGCCTTTGCACTCCAAATATATTTCAATTTTTGTTACCAGCAGCTTTCAATGCTTTTAAGTGTTTTATTTGAAATTTGCTTCAATTAAAAAATGAATCATTTTAAAATTAACTGGAGAAAGTTCAAATGTGAGGATCTTGCATCGATAATGCGCATGTGCAACATCTATGGGTTTGGACTTGAAAAAATGTGGAGTGAGACTTGACAAAGGAGCACCTGGGATAAAGACTGATGTTGAGTCACACTCAATATAAGAGTGCACAAGGTCTGATTATCGAAAAGGCTTGGGAAGCTTAAAAATTTTAACAATTTTTAAGGGGCCCCCAAAAATGGCTGAAAAAGCCATCCAGTAGATATGGTACCATGGCTTTGCTTCTTCTCCAATTTTTGCAAATCTATTTTTTTAATAAAAAGACTCTTCTCCCTAGGAAGAACTTTACCCCCCCATCCCCTCACCCCCATTACTCCAATGAATATCAACAAAGTAAACTATATTTTTAAGTCACGGCAAATGACTTACCAAACTTGAAAGGCTTTTAAAGATGTACAGTAATTTAGCAAAAGAAATTAGAATTTCTTATAGGTCATAGCTTTTTCCATTCCTGTGTATAAACTGGACCAAATCTCACCATTGCTTCATTCTCGCACAACCGATGGTAAGTCAAACATACTGAAAACAGTCTCTGGCAGTAACTCCAATTAGTGTTCTCTACCACAGTTCTTTTTGAGTTTAGCATGAAATAAAACGGCAAGGTTCTCATGAAAATTTGAAAAGTTGATTTTTTGAGGACCAACTTATAATAAAGGTATCAAAAATTAATATAAAAAATTTCATTGTCCACAGCAGCACAGCCATGAGAGTGGAGCTAAAATCTCCCAAAAGTTTTACAAAGAGGGCCCAATTCTTGGCTATGAGAACTCTATACAAAAAGTCAAAGTCCCATTATTCACATAGTGATGGGGAGAGATGAGGTTTGTAATCTCTGGGATATTCTTAAATTTAAATTTCCAAACTAACAGTCATAATATATGAATTTTATTTGCTCGATAGGGTTTTAGAATGTGGACTAGTTTTATAACATTAGGATGTTTCCAAATGACACAGCAGTAAGCATCTGTGGTATTACTTTCTTACATTCCAAAATGGACAGTGTGCTTGATTTTTAATACAGAATACATTATTTTTCAAACTTACCTTTTACAGTAAAATATTAAATCAATAACAACATTTAATTTTATCTGTACTTCTTTCTTTCTTTTTTAACCAATACTATAATTCTTAAAATACTGCAAATTTGAAAGCAATATAAAGTCATCCAAAATTATTTTTAATTTAGAACAAAACGAATGAAAGACATCCTAAATTTAGAAAAGTCCAAATTAAATTTGCAATAAGAATTTTAAACTAACAAATTTGCAAATGAACTAGCATTCTGCAAATTTATAAGAATCCATGTAATTAATCTACCACATATAATTTATTATGTTTTCAATTTACTTTTAAGCATGGCAAAACGGTGGATCAAAGAGACATTTACTCAGGTAAACTAAAAACAATGAAGCATTCAAGTGAAAATACTTTTGCAATATTTCCTAGTGTAGATCTGATATATTGTTTATCTGCGAATATACAGGCTTTTTTGTTGTTGTTCTTCTTTTAGATATGGAGTCCTCCTCCCAATCTCCCTTGAAAAACGTTTACTATGGTAGTCTGTGGAAAACGGCATGTTTTTCTTAACACATTTCTATATGAGACATATACTGTTCATGAATAAGCAAAAAAAAAAACACTGAGCTAAGAGTATGTGAATAAAAATTTTTAATCTGTACTCCAGAATAACATAGTTTAATTTCTGAAATGAAATTTACAGTTTGATAGATTAGATATACAGATCTGTATTAGAGTGTATATAAATTCTACATTTATGTTTCTCAGCTTGGCCACATGCAGATGTTGATAACAAATAAGAAGGTGATTGTTCTTGTCCCTTTAAAAAAAATAAAGGACTGGATGATAGAGATGTTGCCATCCAAGACAAGAAACGAGAAACATATAAAATGGAATTTGTTGAGATACACAGGCACAAAAGCGTTGGTAGTAGGACATTTAATAGCCAGTAAGCTCGGCAAATGTTTGGTCCAACTCGTCTGAGATTGCTTTGTATTTCTCCTTTTCCTGGACCAATTCATCTGAAAAGGACAAGAAATATATAAATAATGCAAAATTTGATTAAAAACTTTAAAAATAGAAAAGAGCATGACAGAAATTTGTTTGAAGATAAAGAAATTCATGCAAGATGATTGAAAAAATAACACCGATAAACTTTTAAATCTTCTTGCACTCGTAATTTAAATTTTCATAAAAAATAGCTTAAATATTTTTTATTAAATTATTGCACTATAATTATCTCATTTATGAATTTGTGATAACAAAATTAATGCTTACTATTACTAGAAATGAGCAAAACATAGATAAACTTTGTTATTTCTAAAAATAAACCACATTTCTGGGGGGGGGGGGGGGAGAGTGATACAATTGATGTGTGTTACCTCTTTTTTTATTCTTTAATAAACATAATCATATGCTACAATTTAATAACATTTGAAAGGGGAAAGAAAAAAAACTAAACTGAGGAACATCATATGTGGTACATTTTCATTTATTCCTTATTTTCAATGTGTAAAAAAATATTACATAATCTTATCAACTTGTGATTAATTAAACAATTTATGTTTTAATAAATTAATGAATTTTCGCATACCTATATGTTCGAATATGCATAATCTTTTGCTAAATGCTCTTGGCATTTTCACCACCTTTGCTGGTTTTGCTATCTCTAGTTATATTGGCTTTCAAAATTTCCTTTTTAGAATACCGAGCCATGGTAATGAAATTTATTTGATTGTCAGTCAATTCCTCATATAGAAATTTCTTCATACATAGTGCATTTGTGGGGCATTAGTGAAAAATAATTTAATACACTATGTTGTTATTTAATCTATTTTCTGTTTTATGCATTCTAATTGATTTTATGCTATCACATCAGCATCTAATATTGTCTGTTTTGTGAATAGTAATCTAATTTGAATTGTAAGGTGTCTATTTATTACATATACACAATATATGATATTAAAATTTGATATTAAGATTTTTATAATAATAAGTACTTTATTTTTTATATACATTACTCTTTTGTTTTCTAAAGGTTTGTTCATTAATTTTTTTTTTTTTTTTTTTACTATTTCTAATTTTCTTATAATTTTTAGGTTTCTGTCACTTTTTATCTCCTTTATGAGCTTTTAGCAATACATAGCACATTACTTTAAATTATTAAATTTCATCAAACTTGTGATTACACTTTTCATATGCAGGATAATACACTGAAATATGAAGAGGTTTAGCATGCATATGAGTTACTGAATGCTAATGCTTAAACGATATTGGTTACACATGTCTATTATAATTGTCCTAAATACTAAGAAAAGTATAAAATATTTATAATAAAAAACCTTTTCTAATCTAAATAAATTTGTATACTATATATAAACACAACAATGATTTTAGAAATTCAACGAGAAATTCATTTAAATGGCTCTAGTGACTTTTAAAAAATGAGTAAATACTGAATTTTAAATTCTTTAAATGACTAACAACTGGTCATGATATTTTAGTTTTTAAATTATGCAACATGTTAAATGTGGCAGTAATGGGCTACTTATTCTTATGGATAAAGCACAAGTTCATAAGTAATACTTGGAAAAAAGTGAAGTACAAGACTCCTTCCTTTCACAGTTTTTATTTTACTGGTTATTTTCAGGGATGACTTATGAACTTGTTTTTTATTTGTAAAAGAAAGTGTCCATTATATGTACATAGATTATTACTACTGGTATATTTATCTTAGTCCACCTAGCATCTCGAAATAAATTAGATTGCAGACATCCTTTGCTCAAGAAGCATGGTTAATTCTCAAATAGAATATAAAAATTTGAATAATAAATGTTTTTTTCTTTCTTTCTGAAAAAAGAAAATCATAATTGTGAAAATACAAGAGTTGAAAAGCGTACCTTCAAGTCTGTCAACCTCCTTCTGTAATTTCTGGACTGACCTCTCAGCGAATTCAGCTCTAGCTTCAGCCTGTTATTATATGTTTTGAATTAGCACTAATTTTAAAATTGCATTATAAATCTTCAGTTACTCTTCATCATTCTCTCACTCCATCTTTCTCCCGAGCATTAAAATGTTTAGTAATTTAATTATATTATGTACAAAACTAATAAGATTGATAATATTAAACATTTAACTTTTAAAACTGCTTTAATGTGAAGATTGCCTAAATAGTATGTTAACTCTTTCAAAAATATGACCTCAATTTTTTCAGTACTTTAACCCTGCAAGCAAGACACAAATTTTTGATGAAAACGAAAAGTGGGAGTTTGGAACTAAAATAATATTTATAATATATTAATTCTTAGTTCTTTCTATGAGGAAATTTTTAAAAACCTTAATAAGTGAATTTGATATTGAGTAAACAGAAATTTTTAGCACAGAAAAAGTTACTAAATTATTAGAGCTATCACTAGCATACACAGTTATTTACAGCCTTAAAAAATAACAATATCAACAAATTAATTAAAGCAAGTAACTTGCCTTATCAAAAATTTGGTAACTTTTTAAAATAGATTTCTGTACACAATTTTAAATATAAAGTTTGTTTTTTAATGTTAAGTTTAATTTGTGAAAAAAAAGGAAAATTCTTTAAAAAATTAAAAAATATTTATTTAGCATATATCAAAATATTTATCTTAACATACTCATACTAGTTGCATATTGTTCTGTTTTTACTAAATCAAAAAATGAAATTCATTCCCAGCACTTGTTAAGCCCATGTATTTTCAAGATTATAAATTATAACTTTAAACTGCATTCATACATATACACAATCACACAAGATAAAAAGTTTTATAATTAAATCCTCAATACATGCATTAATTTATTAAACTGCATTTACATTCAGAATTTTGAAAAATTTTAATACATCAAAAAATTATTTATAATTCAGTTTAATTTTGATAAAAGTTTAAATATTTCAGTAACATTAAGGAATCAAAATGTTAAAAAATACATACATATAATAAGAGAACAAAAATTCATACTCACTACATTTTTTATTATGAAATTTAGTCCTTGAAAGCATTTAAAAATTCAAGTAATAGTATTTTAAGCAGTATACATTTATAACAATAATTTAACCTAAAGCATTCTTATTGACATACATTTCTGAGTATAAGCCCATCTATGTCTTAGCTGAAAGTGTTTTTTTCTTCAATAATTTACCCAGAATACAAAATCGATATGTAAGATGTCGACAAACCTGGACACTACCAAATCAAAAATGTTTGAATAACACCGACAACCCCATTGCAATGTTTTTTAATGTAAAAATCTGATTCTGAGCATAAATAAATCCTATTAATTTCAAGTTGTGATTACAATCTATTGAATTTCTTAAAGAAAATTTGACTTTAATTTTCCAGTGAAATGTTATTATATTATTTGCTTATTTTTATAATGAGTAAAGAAAATTTCAACTGATACTTTTATTGAAGTTGTCACTTCTATAAAATCCGATCCCCATAATTTAGCTTTAGTAAAATTTTCAAAGATTCTAGGCTTATACATGGAAATATGTAATGCATTACAAATGAAGTTTTAAAAATGAACTGTAGTAAAATTTTAAATCAAATAAATGATGCTCATTAAAGAAGTTCATTAATCACTTAAATGACTATAAAATTCTTCACAGCAGAAATAAACCTAAAATAAAATTTGGAAGGATGATTTCCTAAAGTAATTAACTGTTTGAGGCTTCAACGCAATGCATCATCTGTTAAGACTTATTAATTACGTTTCAATACACTATTTAGAGTGTGGTACTTTGAAGTTGATTCAATTATTAATTTAAAGATAAAAGCCAAAAAACTGTATACAAGCCATTTTGTGTCAGTATATCAATTTAAGATACGGCTTTGCAGAGTTTCATGTTATCAAATCAAGATTCAATCTTTTTAAACTTTCCACCCAACTTAAAAAAGACTACAGAACAATAATACCTGTGTTTAAGAAACATTTTAAAACGTCTTCTACTTATTTAAAATCATCTCACTATCCTACCTCTTGGAGTCGTTGTGTCATCTGCCTAATGGTCATTTCATAAGTTTCTTCTTTCTGCATGGCCTGTATTTCACAAAAGTAACAAAACACACAATTAATTTCTTGAAGGACAAGAATAAAAGGGATTACATCTTACCTCCTTCAGTCTTGATGTCATAGTGCGGATTTGAGCTTCATAAGCCTCCTCCCTTTGTTGATTCTATGTTGGAGTGTGCAAGAAAGCATTAGTTGAAATGGGAAACTATCTACTTTGGATTTAATTAAAATACCAGGCTTATTTGTGTGTCAAGAAAAATATTTTACATTGTTTGGATTAGACATTTGAATGGTATATTTGTCTGTCAAAAATTAAGTGTTTATGATATATAACTTTATAAAGTATAAATTCTGTACTAATGATGTATAACTTTATAAAGTACAAATTCTGTACTAATGAAGTACTCTGTAACTTCTTTGATGTGTATCAGACAGAAAAGTAACTACTATATTTGTTAGTAAAATGAAATGCTTTGATACTACTGAAAATAAAACCTATCACATTTCTAAACTATACCTAAATCATATTGTAAATCCCAATCTCAAGTTGTACTTCTCAAAAACAACATTTTCTTATAGTAATTACGATTGTAGATCCACATCATTTGATCAATTGGCTTGAAAATTTGTACACTTATTTAAAAGAATATCCAGAAGGTCAAGTGGCTTCAAATTCTGAAAATCTACCCATTCCCTGATTTCTAGCAATTTTCAGTAGTAGAGAGCTTACTAATATCTGATGGAGCATTATTTTTATGAGTTTAATACATCATATTAGATGTCCAATCAAATAAAAAATCTCAGATATAAAAGTAATGTTACAAGCAAAATAATTTTGTAGATTTTATGATTTTAGTTAGCTTGAAATAGTTCTTTGAGATTATGAAGATTGAATATTGACCTTTTTCACAAGATCAATAAATAAATATTAAGTAATTCCACAGTTTTTCATAAGTCATGGCCTAGGGATTTTAACTGTCAGAAGTTCTCTTTTATTCCAAGTAAAATAACAACTGGCTCATCCCTGAACATCAACTACATTTGTATGACATATGCAAACTTCTAGATTTTTGTAGCTGTACAAATAAAGTGTGGAAGTGTTTTTACAGTTCTTAGAGATTTCGTATTTGAGAAACTTGTATTTATGTAAGGTTTTGTATTTATCATCCACCACAGCAATTATGTTTAAGTGACAAAAACAAACTTCTGTTTATGTCATACACAAAGAGGGTCTTTGCCATCGAGTTAGCTTAGCTGCAACACATTAATACTAGTGGATGAATCTTGCTAAGAAACTTCTTTTTGACCAGTTGAATAAGCCATATAGCAAGGCTGTTTTTTTTCTTTTTTTTTAATATAGCACCTAGCAATATAATTTTGATCATCAGCATTGAGTCAGCTCACAATGTTAACTTGAATACTTTAATTGAATAATTAACAGTTGAAGATAATTCAATAAAATTGAGATTTCTTTATTATACAAATCAACAGAATCACTAGTATACTGGGGATATATTGGCCCATTACAGCTTAATTTTATGTATACTTTTGTAATGTGTATAATGTGTATAGATGTTAATGCAAAAGTCAAATGACTTGTTTAGTGGTAAAAATCTTCAAAAATTACAGTTTAAAATTCAGTAATTTTACATTTAATTAAATTTGGATTATTTTCTTAAGAGCAGGTTAATGTAGTGTCGTAAAAATTACTGAAATTAATGAACTATTCAAAACACATAAGCCTGGCATTGTAAGGTAACAGGATATGGGCAGCAGCAATATACACACAGTGATCTAATGAAAGATGCTGCTGCACTTATAACTTAAGAAAACTAAACTAGATAGTAAACTAAGAGGAACTACACACTAAAGCCAGTGTGCAAGTCAGGCAATTAATACAGGGTATTTATCTACATGCAGGCTGGTTAGCGGTAGCAGACTACAAAGAAGCTTAAAAGCAATTTAGTAACACAGGTAGTAAGTACATCATTACAGCCATAATTAAAATAATTCAGTTGAAAAAACATTTAGGATTACCTCCAATCAAACAAGATGAAATAGTGGTAGTGCTAATTAAAATAGTATTCCCTTCAATTTTCAGAATTTAAATGAAGTGCATAATCATGTAAAATATTAGAGATTTTACTTATTGTTGCAATGCATAATCTTTCAAGTTTAACAATTATTATTATTATTTTTTTTTTGTTATAAAAATATTAATTGAAAAAAGCATTTTAAATATTTAAAAAGATTCTGAATTGTAAATAGGAAAAACCTTAGAAATTTGCAGATAACAAAAGGTTTATTAAATAATATTTTTAAAGATTATCAAAATATTGAAATTTTTATGTACTGAATACTAATTTTGCAGATGTTCATCATAGGCTAAGTTTAAAAACTAGAGAGTGTTAAATCAGATAATGAAAGCTGAAAGACCACAGGCTTCACGTTTATATTAACTAAGAAATATTTTTTTTATAAATTGTTGTTAAAAGATTTTCAAAATATGGCAGTAATGAAACGTATAAGGAAAGAGACTACAAAATGTTAGTAAAAGAAAATATAGAGAAGAGCACACCAAATAGTAAAACATTACTTGTGACAACTGTATTAAAGCCCTTATTCCAGGGCTGGTATATATATTTTTTTCTTTAGTTACAACTCCAAATTCTTGCATTTAGCTGAGGAAGGCTTGTGAAACATCTCACACATTGGCACACAAACTCAGAGCAATGAAAGTAACATTATCACAAATTTAAAAAAAAAAATTCAGCCAATTGATTCTCAAATTTTAAATTTACACACATAAAAATCAACAGTCAATGGTAAAATTATAAGCAAACAAATGTCAGACAAACCAATTAAGAATTTAGATGATAGGTCAGTTCATCTACATATTTAATATAAAAAAATAAACACAATTAACTGCTTCTCAAAATTAGAAAAATATTTATTATTAGTTCTTTTAATAAGTGCATTAATAGTGCTATCCAAGAAGGCAAAAGCACTAATATGAAATCAATACAAGTATTTAGCACAAATGAGAGCCTTTATGATAATAGATTTAAAGAATTAAGAAGAAAAAATAAAATTTAACAAGGTCAGACATGTTCCTGTAACTAATTATTTTTAAATCTTTAAAATTATCTCAGACTTGATTAGCAGCAATGTTTAATTTTATTTTCTAATGAATTGATATATAATACACTAAACTAAATTTAAGATCACTATTAAATGAAATTTCAAACAATTTATTGTTAACTACGAAACAGTAGCAAACATTTTGCAGGATGAAATATAAAATGTATTGAAATTAGATGCAATATATTTATATACAAAAAAAACTAAAAATCTTTAATCTTTTCAATTAAAAAAAAAAGAAAAAATTTATTAATGTAAAACAAAAAAATTAAAAAATCATTTATTTAAAATTTGACAAGAATTTTCAATAAGTTTAAAAAACATCTTGAAAATCTTTAAAAGTTTCTTCATACTCAACAACTATTTTTTGAGTAATTCAGCATATGGCTGTTTAGGTAACATAAAAGTTTTTTTTTTTTTTTTTAAAGATAAATTTGCCAACTCCTAATAATTTGAAGCAAAACAAATTTTTAAAAATTCAGCCAACTTTTTACAAAAAGCTGTAGCGGATGTCATGCAAAGCAAAAATAGATGGCATTTAAAAAAAAGAGGAAAAGCCATTCTCCTCAAAGTCAAAAAAGTTTCAAAAATAGCGCCATGCACAAAATCTTAAAAAATTTGGCTGCTGACCATATAGAAAAGTTTAAATGTATAAAAGAAAGGTATACATTTACAAAATTTTCCCCATACCTTCTCTTCACTGACTTCCAGAGATTTGAGATTGTTACCCACAACTCTCAACTCTTCCTCAAGCTCTACAATTTTGCTGTAAAAAGATACTTAGTCACATACAAGCAAAAAATATTATAAAAACATGTTTCAACAGCTTAAGAAAAACAGATTATACGATTTTTTTCTCATTTAATTTTTTATTAAATATATTTAAGATTTAAAATAGCAAATTAACAAATAATTATATTTAAAGTAACAACAATTTGACAAATATTTTTATTTAAAGTAACCCTGATAAGTTGTAATTCAATTTAGAAACATATGGAGAGTAGTAAGATAAATGAATCACATGTGAAGAATGATTGAGTAAAATAAACATAGTGTTGATCAATAAATTCACAGGTACTGGGATATTGCACTGGTCACTGCTAATAATATTAAAATCTGAATTTTCAAACTGAAAAACCAACTGCTTGTGTAAATCTGATTATTAATCAAAGTATTTGGAAATGACAGATAACATGATGGATCTTCAACTATTTAACACAGAAGAAAATGTATATGGACAGACTTTGTAGTTCTTTAGTCAACAAGGAGGTAAGAGTATCATGCATCACTTTCTGCTATTTCCAGTGCCTAATGCCATTATTTGCTCCTCTATCCCTCCATTATTATAAACTCTCAAGACTGAATAAACAATTCTAACTTAAGGCTCTTCCTTCCAATCATTTAGTATTTTAAAAAGTTATTCCAGTGCTTCTCATATATATTCATGAGATAAATATCTTTTTACCTTTACATATTGATCAGGTTCTAGTTCCTTAACTTTAACTTAGCAATTTTATTTCCTAATACAGTGGACTCCGCTTAATGTGATCCGTTTGGGACACCGTGATTTTGATAACAATAACCGATCGATAACAATAAACGATATACAAAATTTGATAAATTTACTCCCCCCCCCCACACTCTAATTTACACGTACTAAATTTCAAAATAAATTGGGAAAACTCACCTTATATTTATGTACTGTATATTATCCTTTAAAACACAATAATTGTATAGATAATTAAAAAAAATTATCAATGGTTGTTTGTCTACAATTTTTTCTTAGAAGGTTATTAATAAATTGTTCGTATTCATAATGTTTTTTAAAGCCATCGGAGCGGTGTTGAACTCCACGTTTCAACACTTTTAATGCATGTCTCATATCAGCACTTGTAGGAGGTGGCTCAATATCAAGATTCTTCTTCGGACTCATCAGTTCCATCATTCGTCGGTTTTCCTATGGCAATCTGACAGACTTCAGATTCTGTTAATGTGGAAGCTACTGGGATGCTTTGATCTACTTCCACCCATGCCTCGAACTCTTCAGGAGTCCTATCCGAAGGAATTTCAATCTTTTCTACAGATTTCTGGTCATTTTTTCGCAAGATCCTGCGTAGGTGAAGCAGTTTCTGATTGTTTGAGCTGAAACTCGATCCAGGAAGCTGTTAACAGGTGCACCGCATCAAGAACATTAGTTTTCTTGGCCAAATCATTAGCTTTAAGATTTTGTGTGCACTCTATTTCATCCAGTAATCGTGCCCGCATTTCATGGCGATAATATGCTTTCAAAGCACGAATAATTCCTTGATCACAAGGCTGCAAATGGGAAGTAGTGTTTGAGGGTAAAAAAAGAACATTAATATGCTTCAGAGTGACATTTAAAACGTGTGCAGTGCAACTGTCCACAAGGAGAAGAATATCTTGTTTTAGCTTATCGTCCCACTTACGTATCCAGTCATTGAAAATGACTGTTGTCATCCAGGAATTCTTGTTGGCATAGTAGTCGACAGGAAGTTTTTTAACACCTTTAAAACAACGAGGATTCTTACTTTTCCCGATGACTAAAAGTCTCTGTTTTTCTCCAGACATACTGACGCAACATAAAACAGTGATACGTTCTTTTGAGACTTTATGTCCTTTTAAGCTTTCATTCTTAAATAAGTATGTATGTTCTGGTAGTGCTCTAAAATACAAAGCTGTTTTGTCGGCATTGTACACATTTTCTGGTGAATATGAGGCAATTAGTTTTGGCCACTCGTCTCGTAGCCAATTTTCCGCTGCTGGCTTATCGGCATCTTTTTGTTCGCCGTAATTCTCTTGTAAACAATATTTTCGTGTGTCTTCCATTGCTGAAACCAACCATTTGTTGCAACAAAATCTTTTTTTCCCATTTGAGCAGCTAAACTTTCTGCTTTTTGTTGCATAAGGGGTCCGTTGACTGGAGCATCACGTTCTCGAACATTTTCAAACCAAAGTCTTAGAGCCTTTTCAACTTGCTCATCTTTACCAGCTCTATTACGTTTGCACTCCGTATTTTCATTTTGTTTATCTCTTCTAGTAAGTTTATCACGATTTTTCAAAATTTTACACAATAAAGGCTGAGAAATGTTTAACTGCGCTGCAGCATTGCACTGACTCATTTTTGTTAACCTGTCATAAGGATTTAAAATTTCGATCTTTTGTTTTAATGTTAAATCATTTCGCTTTCTGGCTTCCATATCGACAAGCTGCATGTAAGGGAGCAAGGCATAAAATGTGAATACGCTCCTTCTGAGTTCCGATAATGTCCAGTTCACATGCGCTGAAGATTGAGGGGAACTCCAGGGGTAAACAATGTATTGAAGGAAACGTTCTCAGGAAAAAAGCTCCTGTTCTGTCTATCTAGGATGTGAGGAGTGTGGTTTTATGGGTTACTGCTTGTCGGCTCATTCCGACTGGTCATAAGAAAAGCCATAAATGTTTCGATTACAATGCCCAGCAAGTGAAAACGGACCAGAAAACGGTTATCTGACAACCACTGACCACCAGCAGGATGTGCGTGGAGGGGGAAATTCCAGGAAAGTGTAATTCCTCACTCCTTTGTTCATTCCCCATTTCCCTAGGTGGATGAGGGAGAATTCTGGGAAATTCAAACAACAGCAAAGGGAAAGAAAAGAATGGGTTCCTTCTGAATACATTGTGAATATTCCTTTGCCAGTTAAAATGAAGTTCGAAAACTGATAACATTAACCGATGTAATGATCACATAAAGCGATAATTTTAACATACAAATGAATAGAGAAAATCGGGACCAAGTGATTTCGATAACAATAAGCGATTGATAACATTAACCATGATCACATTAAGCGGAGTCCACTGTATTTCAAATATTGCTATAAAGTAATTTCTCCCCTCATTTCAGAAATGTAAACGTTGAAATTTCCAAGCCTCATACTTTTTAACTTTTGAAATGCATCATTAAAATATTTTAAGGCTGTAATGCATGTCTGCAATAGTGTCCTCAAGATATGAAACATTTTAAAATATGTGTTACAATTACTTTTTATTTAAAGTCTAAATTATAATTTTTTAAAGAAAAATACTATGTGAGTGATAAAATTAACAATTTTGCTTTCTTGTCAACAAAAAACTTCAAATTATATTATTTTAATGACTAGCGAATACATGAATATTTTATCATGCTAAAATGACTTTTACTATGTACCTTCATGTAGCTTTCTTACATTTTTCACCGAGAAGAATTGATCATACCTTTTTGGTATGCCTGGACAAAAAAAAAAAAAAAATGAACCTTATAAAGCTAATAAATAGCATCACTTACGTCTCACCAGTCTCGGCACGTTCTTCAGCACGTTCCAAATCAGCTTCAACCATGGCCATCTTACGAGCAACCTAGAGGAATTTAGCAAAGGCATTTAACAGTTTGTACATCATAAAAACACATGGATAATTAATTATGGAATGAAAAATACACAGTGTCAACCGTTAACAAAGTTCGCAAACTTTTTCTAGGTAAAAAAATATTTTACTATTGAGGGTTTTCAGGGTTTACTTTAAAAATTATATACTTAAAAAAAAATAGTGAGTACCAAAAAAGAAAAAAAATGTAATACTAAAATACATTAAGATGCATATAGTCCTGTATTTTAAAACTATCACAAGTGTATCAAAACTTCAGAATTACATTACACAGTTTATTTTTCTTAAAAAAGCCTTAAATACATCAAATGCTTACATTTGATATAATGCTTAAATTTATCACTAACTAAATTCAAATTTGCCATAGTATATTTTAAACTTGACCCTCAGTTAACATATGATAAATTTATAATGTAATATATGTAGAAATTTTGAGATATGCTATTAATGATTTTGCATTACTTAAAGACTGACACTGGACAGTAATTACAAATAGGTTGTTTTCAATTTGTCACGCTTTTTTAATGATGTAGCTAAATTAGAAAAAAATGTCAAATCAGAGAATGCATTTTAAGTTTTTAAGTACATTAATCAATTTATTTTTGCTAAGGAGAAAATAATATGTTCTTTCAGGTTATCTGAAAAGACAACAGCAAAAAAAATCAGCTCAATTTTCCTTCCTTTTTTATTTAAAAGATAATAACTAATGACTGATAGGCAGAAAAATTCATGAAAGTCACTTACTTTATTAAGATCATACAACACAAAAAGTTTTTTTCATTAAATTTTAAAGAAAGATCTTTCTTTGAAGAGGAAGAACTATCACATTATAACTATGCAATATATTAAATATATAAATAAATAAATGATAGAATCAGCATTCTATACTAGGAAAACAAATCTGGGAGGAGGGGGGTTATCAGAGTGAAAGATAATAAATAACCGATGTTATTGTTATTTAAAGGAAAACACATAGAAATGTACTTCTGACTGAAGTAGTAGACAAAATCCCCCCCCCCCCCCAAAATCCTTATTTTTATTCAGCATTATAAAAAATCAAATTCTAAATGCAAAAAGCCACTTTTAAGGTTACTTTGAAAAGTATGGCTTTAGAGCAAGTATTGGCTGTATATGTATTGGCCCGTGATATTAGCAAAATCACGGGCCAAACTTCAGAATGTTAGTGAAGTCACAGGCATATAATTGTGATTTATATGGGATTTTGAATAGTTTATATTGGTTTTATACAGGGTTTTGATATGTTTCACGGGCTGGATCAAAAGCTGTGGCGGATCACACCAAGTCCACAGGCCGATGGTTGCCCATATGTTATTTAAAGGGTAAATTAAATCTGCACCTTCCTACATTAAGGCACTTGTGACGGGTAAATTAGGAAATTTTATGCCTTAAAATCTTATGATTGCTAGCCAAATTTGATGTTGGAACAAAAAAGTTCAAGAAAAGAAAACTTTTGTGGTATAGTCAAATAATGCAATTGTACTTTTAAAAATATTTTTAGACAATATAGTTATAATGTGTCCATCTATGCTTTTATTACTTAGTAAACTTACAGCTGCTTAAGAAAAAAAAACAAGCATTTTTTTACAGGTAATAGAAAATTGTTAGTAATGATAAAAGTAATTGTGGAAAGACTTTACCTCATAAATGCATAAAACATAATTAAGCCTGGTATCATGCTTTTTCTGTCACAAAACTAAATCTGTGGATTTAATAACTAAAGTAATTTTAGAAAAAGTGAACTCTGACACAAATCAAAAGGTTGAAAAACATCATGAAAATAAGTTTTCTCATTTTTTGTTATTGTTTTATTAATTCATAACAATTTTAAAGAAATCACAAAAGCAATTTTGATTTGGCAAAAATATTGAAGAATTCAAAACAATTAACTGATATGTTTTTAGCAAATAATAAATATATATATATAGCTACACACAATATTTAAAACACAATTAACATAAACAATCATGCAAACTTCATGCACTTTTATAAACTCTAAAATTAAGTAGAACTAACATCAAAAGCTGCAGAATATACAAAAACATATAACTGGTGATTAAACTAACACTGATAAATTTTCTCTAGTTTTTTTTTTTTTTTTTTCTGTTAAAGCTCTTAGAGCAACTTAACAAAACATTAGGCTAGATCTATCAATGATTTCTTTAAGTGCAAAAATTTCATTAACAGTCAGAAAAATTTAATTTTTTTTGGCAAAGATTCTTAGTTTCATAAGCTCATAAAGATAATATCTAGTTACTTTTATATAAAATGAGAACTAGTTCCACTAATAAATGCATTATTATAAGCTAGCAATGAAGAGAATGGTTAGTAAGGTAATTTGTATTCCTCATACAAAACCGAAATCTTAAATGCTCATTCTATACAACTTGTTTTGATATAGTTTGAAAAAAGACTAGTATAATAAGTATGGAAGAACACATTTCTAAAGCAGAAAAAATAATCTTTATATTTCTTTATATTTATAGCAACTCATGACTTTTATACAAAAAAAAAAAAGTGTATATTGTACTTTTATGAATTTTAATTTTGATTAACATTGGATTGTTAGTTATCACAGTGTCATACTGCAAAACATCATAATTTATCCTTTCTTTTTCATTTTTAAATCACTGTTGAGTTTGATTATTTGAATTTCCCCAATCTTAACTATTTTATTATATTTTTAATTTAGTTTACAAAATACAGTTTCTGTTACTAACTGCAAGGTTACTTTATTTACAGGGCCACACGAAAAAGATTTCAATATTTAAAATTTATTGGACATCATTGCTTAAACTGTAGTTTGGAGTTGCTCATTTATTCAAAAGTACTTTTATTTTATCATACTATTTTAGGTAAGATTAAGTTAATAATTTTATAAATATTTGATATTAATGAAAATTAATATTTTAGGAATTGTGCATACATCTCAAGTATCATATCTCATTCTCAAATAAAATAAGTTCAAATGAAATGAATTGAAAAAAAGATGTGTATAATTTAATAAGAATACACAGAAGTCATGCAAGGTCCAGATTATATATTTTTTAAATTTGAAATTTTATATAAGTAAAGGAGTATTTTTAATAATTTATTACTGTTTAAAGGAATATCAAAAAAGTTTTTCAATATTTACCATTAATAAATATTCATTAAAACTTTATAATAGCAAACTTATTCTATTTATCAACACAAAACTTTTTAAATTTAAAGTACACATAAATTAATAAATTTCAAACAAGCAGATTAATTTATCGAAACTTTTTGTATTATGTTCCTGAAAACCTATTAGTTATATAACAAAATTATTATTACTCCCCCACCCCCTTTTTTTATATAAAAATTCTTCTATTAGACATTATTTTTGAAGAATAGTAACTCAAATATGGTTTTAAGAAATTATTTTAAAAATGGATACATTCAAGTCTGTCATTTAGTTTTAATAAGCCAGAATACCATTTTACATAATCTAAAAGTAAAAATTGTTGCAGACTACTACCACCCCTCCCCTTTTATTGAGTATATTGAGTAGGGGTTAAATGCTATGTCAAAAAGTTAACCAAAGTGCTTGAATAATATCTTCAATTTCTGTATCATTTAAAGAAATTTCCTATTTATACTTTTAAGATTTTGATTAACCTGTTTACATTTTTTATCATATTTTTCTAAAATTTAATTGTTCACATTTTAAATTTGATTTTATTACATTTATAAAGAACAGGTAATGAATTTTAGAAATTGTAATGTGTGTGCATTGACAGTACTTAAAAAAAATAAATTTTTACAAATCCAGCTGTTTTTAAATGAATTTTCCATTAAAAAAATAGGAATAGAATTTAGAGAAGAAAACAGAATACTGTAGTAATTTTGTGGAGTGCTTAAGAGGGTGTGCAAAATTATTACCATCACAGTTATATAAGATAGAGGGGTTAAGGCACTATTCAACAGTATCACAAAATATTTTAACTGTCACTGAATAAGTTAAAGTTAATAAAACTACTATATCTTAAATATTCTATATTAATAGAGTGGAAATCTTATTTTAATCAACAACTGATCTATGATAAAGGACGGCATCCAAAATCCTGTATAGTATTGTCCATAATTCAATTTCTTCCATTTAAAAAAAAAAAAACTAATTTTTAAATAATGTGGGGGAAAAAAGCATTACACAATAAAACAATTTAGTCATGCAGAAGAAAAATACAACATTGAAAGTAACAAGTGCCAATAAACACTAATATTTCTGTGCACAAAACAAAGTCTGAAGTCACAAAGTTCGAACTTATCCAGTCCTAAGTTCATTAACTAGTCTCCCAATCAGCCACTTAATATTCTCATTTTAACAAATACTTCAATTGAATTGGATGAACTCTTGAAGTTTCTTTTAAAACAGTGTGGCATGTCTTAAAACCTGGTAGATGTCAAGCTCGAACGTGATCAAGACCTGGTTATCTTGCATGCAAAAGCAAACAATGACAGTGCAGGGTTCATTCCTGTTGGTGACTTTTTTTTTTTTAATCAAGTGTGTAAGGAGTGCCATGCTCAATACGAATTCCCAGTCACCTCATCATATTTGCGGTCAGCTTCTTCAGCCATCAGCCTGGCTTCCTTCAGCTGATCTTCAAGAGCATCCATACGCTCTTCATCTGAGATGTTCCTGTGCTCAAGCATCTTACGCATACTGAAAGAAAAAAGAAAACGTTTTACAAAAGCATCAATGTTGTATAACAATCTTTAGACAAAGTATCAGCTCTAAGAGTTTTATGCTGTCTGTTTTATACTACAGTATGACAATATAACAAATAAAAACAGAGACTGCACATTGAAAAGCATTCAATATTAGCAGTCAAAAGAAAAAAAAAAGGGGGGGGGAGGTTCTGCAATTATTTTCCTTAGAAAAGTGTGCATAAAAGTTTTTAATTGTATAACTTTATATAATTTTATAATGAATTTCGACTAATTGAATAAAAAATCCTGTTTAGTTGTAAATTATAAATTTAAAACAATTAAAAATTACAGAATGTACAAACAAAAATTTCTCTTTACATATGCTTGAAAAAAAGAGATTGATCTGAAACAAAATCTTATCAAGACCAAATATAAAGATACTCTAGTATTAGAAAATTATGCTACTTCAAAAACTAGACAATGTTATTTTCTTTAAAAGAGTTTTTTTGCATAAAGCAATATAATTCATAGTTAACTCAATGTCAAGTTAAGCATCTTTGCAAAAAGTAGGGTGATAACAAATTACAAAGCATTTTTTGATTAAAGCATTATTAAAGCATTTTTTGAAATCATTTATATATATTATGAAAAGCAGTTGTCTTTAACAAGGTTTCTTAGGTAACTACCTTTTGTGTGTTTCAATCAATATTACATATATGATGAACACAGAGAGCAAATTAATATGCAATTATTCAGTGGATATAGTAAACCTGAATATTAGTTCCTAAGTTATATAAAGTGTTGCAGCTTAGCACTTTATACTCAATAAATTTAGGAAAAACCTATTATTAGAAATAGTTGGACTTATATTTAAAAAGAGTTTTGAGCTCTTGAAATGCAATTTTTTGAAGACTGAAAGCCAGCTTAGACTACCTATAATGAAAATTCCTGATAGCTGTCTATGAGAACACTAAATTCTCATTAAACATTTAAAGAATGCAAACCGTCTTATGGCCAAATGATTTAGAGAATTAAAAGCTAAAAAAATGTACAAATTTATGAAAAATGAAAAAATGACTGGAGAACCCAGGCAGAGACAGCCAAGTTGATGTCCCGGGATAAAATATTTAGAAGACCCTTTGCCACCCAGAATCTAATTTGTGACTTCCTATAAAACCCATTGTTTAAGGTATTCATTAGTTAAAAGTTATTAATTATTTTAATAATTTATAAAATTTACATTAATTAAAAAATAATGATTTAATTAAACATTTCTTGCTCTAAGATATATTACTTTTTTTGTGAGTGTGTATGTGTTCAACACTATTACAGTGATGACACAGAATTTTTTGGGTTTTTTTTTTTTGGGGGGGGGGAGGGAAGAAAGAAATTTCTGCTCCACTGAATTTGCTACTGTTGCTAAAAGTGTTGCATTTTTCACAATTAAAAGCATTTTTTATAAGGCATATTTTCTCAGGATAATTACATAAACATTGAGAATCTGAATGACATTATTCATAATTCATACATCCCTTAGGGCATCTAGCTGAAAAAAAAAAAAAAAAAAAGAAATTAAAGAGTCTCAAAAAGCCTTGATCTTTATCATTTTCAAAAATTGAAATTTCGAGAGTAGCCCAGAACCTTAGACTCCTCTGTAACTACATCCATGCTTTCATTATTTAATCATGAGATAAAACTAATTTCTTGTTAATAAAGTTTTTTTTTTTTTTTTTTTTTTTTTTTTTTGGCTTTAGTCATGGCAAATTTCTGAATAATGTCATCAAATTCTGAATAACGTCTTTCTGATAAAAAGAGGGGCTCAAATACCCCATTTTTTTTTTCTTCAGGTGCAGGTCTATGCATAGATTGTATGGGATATTTTTGAAATTTTATTGAAAAATAGAATTAAAAATTTTCTAGAAAAAATTAATTACTTATTTGTTTTTACAAAAGTGGCATCTTATTGTACCATTATGTACTGTATGTTGGACAGCCAAAGAGGATGGGGGGGATTTTTCCCTTGCTCCCCCTCTCTCTCTGAACTGCTGCTTAGATCTAATCTTAACAGACTTAAATTTCATCTGGTTCCCTTTACAAAATTAGCTATATACACAGCGTTCACTCTCATCAGCACTTTGTGTGTGGAAGCTTCTTCTAACTTAGCGGTGGCAACAATTAAGTTAGTTGTAAGAATACTTGTTATCAAGGGTCGATGCAGGAATTTTTTAAGGGTCCCATTTTTGTGAGTTTCAGCATGACTTAGTGAGTTTTCATAACTATGTTCATAAAAGTCACTTTTTAAAAAATAATTTACAAAATTGCTAATTAAAATGTAGGGCAAAATGCAAGCAAATTGGGTCATTTCAATCAATTGTATTTTTGTGAAGGAGCTATTAATCAATCGCAATTTTGTGAGAGGGATGCAAAACAGACTTCAATTTCATCTGGTTCCCTTTACAAAATTAGCTATATACACACCGTTCACTCTCATCAGCACTCTGGGAGGCTTCTTCTAACTTAGCAGTGGCAATTTTCAAACGTTCTTCTGAGCGTTCCAAATCTTCTTCAATCAACTGAATACGCCTGTTAAGGGCAGCAACTTCACCTTCAGCCTACAAGGTACAAAACCAAAAATCAGACATATCATATAAAAACAAAATAAAATTGATAAAATAAAAACCTTTTGTTGGTATTACAAAAATAAATATCTATATACTTATTTAATATAATAACACTTATGGCTTTATAGATATACTAAATATAAAGATGGAAAAGTTTTTAACATTTCAGTATATGATTTCTATAATTAAAATGCCTCCAGTGGAAAAAAGAAAACTAATTTAATTACTCAGTAAATTTTTACTGCAAGACATGGATTATTACACCTTTCAGAATACCATAATTAATTTTTAATAAACAATAGCATAATCAGTTTGTTTTTATACATTGAATCTGATGTCCATAATTACCCTTTTAAGCTGGACATTCATGATGTTGTGCAATTCATTTGAAATGACGCTAAATTTCATCATAGTTCCAGAAGAAAATATTGATGTTCCAAATGCTAATCCAGGATACCCTGCACTGCGTTGTCTATTGCGTCGGTTTCTTTCAGCAATCACTTCTGTTTGAACACTTGAGCACCTAAGTCTAGCCCATTCTTCACTTTCATTATCACTTTCAGAAAAACTTTCTGATGTTTGGGCGCTATCTTCCGCCCCATCAGCTGTTCTATCAATAATTTCAGGCTGATTGGCATTACGATTTCGAGACCGATTTCTACGATGATCGGGATCTTTCATATTTTTAAAACTGGAGGAAGGTTTGGAGAATTAAATGGGTAACAATCAGCTGTTACATCATCATTTCATACGACACACTTCAAAACACTTCACATTATCGCCGATGATCACCAAACATCACAAAATGCAAGAAAGATTTATACTTTCTTACGATAGCTTTTATAATCGAGCTTGTTAGATAGAGACATCACTGACATAATTTAGCTTCCACTTCACGAAAACACATTCCCGTAGCAGAAATCAACTTCATTACTGTTGCCATCTCTCGATAACGCATAATTCCGATTGGAAATTACACCACTCCCAACACTTCAGTGAAAAGAATTGTTATGGCAAGTTCAAGAGTCTGCGTTGAGATGGCGCAGTAGTAGGGTAAAGGGAATCGCTGCCAAAAATGGAATCGAAACTATTTTTAGGTAATGTGGTGGGGGTTGGGATATTTCTCCTTTCTCTCTGGAAGATGTTCACGGAAAAAGATACTGCAAACGCAAATAGATTTTGAAACAGACATTGTTTAAAAAGGCTGCATGTCTGGAATTTTGAATAGCTTACAATTATGCGAAAAATGCTTACAAAAGTTTGATAATTTTTTTAAAAAACATTAAAAAGATTTGCTGTTTTGAAATTTTCTTCTTTTTCCCTTTTATGGTTTTCCTCTCTTTTTAAAAACAGATTATTCTGCTCAAATTGAGAAGAAAAAAAAATCTAAATAGATTATTATTTTTTTTAATAACTTTTTTTTTTTCAGGTCATGGACCAACTTTTGAATTAGGTGGAAATTTTTGGCCTTTCCAAAAAATAAAGATTCAGACTACTTTTCGACGTTAAAAAAAATGCATAAATGCTGGCAATAATAAACTTAGCTTTATTTTGAATGAATTTATTCATCATCATTACTGCATTCATATATTAAGTTTGTGATTTTTTTTTTTTTTTTTTTCAAATTCCAATAGCTGAAAAGAATTTGTAGGACATCGTTTATTCTTCATTTTAAAGGCAAGAGTAGCATGAATTCTTTGCTGTTGAAACAGAGATTTTGGAATTAGGCTTTTTATTTGATGAATTATTAATAAAAAAATACATACTTTACTAGTCGTTTTTAAATATAACAGCTTTTTTAAAAAATGAGATTTTTCTTTAATTTCAGTTGTGAGATTTATGTCAGGCCTGAAGAGGCTAGGTTGATCCACATATTTTTGTCTAAACTCAATTTTTGGCTTCTTGTCAACATGTAGTGTCCAGGCCCCGGACCCCAAGTGCTTCTGTGATAATCAGAGTCTGACATTATTAATTTAATTCACATGACAAAATATGCCCAGGAGCGAATTCAAAGGAATTTTCGATCCTTCTTTTCACAAGACTACTAAAATTACAGGGTGTTTTAGCTATTTTACCGAACATGAATATTTCCAAAGGCCTTATTGCATCATCCAGAAGAAATTCAGAACTATTCTAGATAACATAAATAAATTCATCACATATTTTGGTAGATAATTTGTTTCATTGATTTAGGCTTATTTTAGGTTAATTTTTGTATTTAGTTTTGTAGTTCTTCAAAACAAATCATCTTCTGAGTTTGATAGTTTGAAGTCCTTTCCACATTTGGAAACAGGGCTGCGCTTGGTACTTCAACCATTTTTAGTCCTTATTAAATTTAATGCACTTCAGTAAAATTTTCCAGGTCAATCATGTAATCATACAGATGATGGTTGGTATGTGCCAAGGCCCAGAGCTATTCTGGAAGTGTGCGTACACTTAATATAACGCAAGTAATTTAATGTGCGTTATATAACGCATCACAAAAATATAGCTCATATCGCCCGTGAACATAAAGTGGTATTTTTTTTTCTTGTGCATTTGATAACGCAAACAAATGACATTTACATGATATTGTAGGCATATTTTAGTTTATATCTCCAGATGATGTTTGGTTGTATCAGATTTCGCCAGAAATCGCCTTCGACAAAGACCGTTTTACAAACATTTGTGAAGCACTCTGTCTGAGTAGTCCTGAATATAATTAAAAGCGAGTAAGGTAATAGTAACAGAAGTAAAAACTATTTTATATTAGAAAATCAACTAAATTTATACATGGTATATTTTATTTCTCAATAAATAAAAATTTACTTTAGAAATAATTTAAAAAATGTGCCTTTTTTTTCTTAAATTCTATATTATGAGCACTCACGATACAATGGATTATGCCAATTGATTCTCTTAAAGTTTATTCATTTATTTAATTATTAAGTGTAAGCCTTTTAAAAAATGACTTATAAAAAGGAAATGTACTTACAACGGCCAAAGCTTTGTCCTTCTCTTCCAATTTGCTGTTAGCCTGGGCCAGTTGTTCTTGAACCTGGTCCAGTTCATTCTCAATCTGTTGGATCTTTTTCTGCAGGGCACGAACTTCTTCCTCAGCCTAGGGAGAACACACACAAATTTAATATTACAGTTAGGATTTTTTAAAAATCAGAAAAAAAGAATTTTTTATATGTAAAATTTACATTAACCCCCTCCCCCCCTTTGACTAAAAATTTAGTATGCAGCAAATATTTTACTTAAAGTTTTAAAGTGAAAAGCAGTTTTATGAAGTTAATAATATAGTAATCCAGTAGATAATAGTTGTATGTAGATGAAATTAGATTATTTGTGGAATTGTTGTTTCTTGATTTCCGTTTAAGCTGATTAATGAAAGCAAAAAACACTTATTGAAAAATAATTTAAAAGACAAAAAGAAAAATCAGGAATTTAGATCTATTTTTAAAAAATTTTAATTCTTTTATATGTGTGAGATTGGCTGCAGTTTTAAAATTCACAGTTTCATGATCGTGGATTTAAAAAATATTGTAGAAAATTCATTGTACTACTTTAAAAATTACTTTTACAAATGGGAAAATGAAAAATGCAGAAATTTAATGGATTCACAATTGAAGACCTCCAACTTTCAAACAACAAACAAAAAAAAAAAAAAAAAAAAAAGAGAGAGATTTCAAAAAAGCTTGTACAATTTTCATGGGAATGAAAATTAGAAATTTGTTTCTGTAGTTTGTGTTTTCAAAATCATTGATGGCGAAATTTTTCTTCTTTCTTTTTCGCTGGTAAAAGTTATATTATTTTGGAAAGTCCTTAATCAATGCATTGTAAATTAAGGCATTTTAGATGATAATGTTTAGCAAACGAGATTGGTTCTGAAGCAAGTGTGGGTAAAACAATCCTCAACGTTACCTGAAGGAAGATATGCTATATGGTGGACTTTCTGAACATTTCTATTATGTGTGTACGTTTCATTTCAAGGAAATTCCCCTAATTTATAGAAAATCAAAATACTATTACGTAAGACAAAATTTATATCTAGTACCACCACAATAATGTTTCATTTTTATCCAGTGCAAGAATTTACATGTCTAACAAGATATTCCACATGATTTTTTTCTCCACGCACAATCAATTACCATATTAATATTTAAAAAATTTTCTAGTTACGCAGAGGCGCCGGAAAGGGTTTTTTTCTGGGTGGAGGGGGGAAGCTGATATATTGTTTTATAAGTTAATAAAGAGCCCTGTCCTTTAACGGTCACAGTTATTGTTCTGACCTCTGAGCGTTGACCGGACTCGGCATTCACCCCGTACCCTTACGATTGAAATATTGTTGCAATCCCAAAAATGTTATAGATCAGGTTTGATTATCCTGATCTTCATACATACTGCTGTCGTCGCAATTTTTATGTTGGAGCAAATGAAGCCTTAAGTGTTACCGGATTTATAAGCGCCTTCTGTCCTTCAGCGATTATTATTACCATCCCAATTTCCCAATACAGCTATTGAGTATGGCAGAGGGTGCCTATGGAACACTTCCTTCAATACGCATTATTATCATTATGATCCCTAGTTTTATTAAATGGGTTTTAAATCGCTGCCCAAATCAATCTTTCAACACACTATTTATCCTATCTACAATATCGTGTATTCTATGCTGTTGTTGCTAAGGGCAGGGGGTGCCTATAGATCTGGGGACACTTGAAGTGTACATACCAACCCACTCTATAGGCTTGGCTATTTTGTGGATTTGTCCGTATTTATAAACCTTCCTGTTCTTCAAAAAACACATTTTACATGATATGTTATACAAAAATTGGTTGATGGGTATCAACAAATTTTTCGATTCATTCTGGGTTTCAAAAGGTGGGGTGGGGGAGTCAAGTGCCGTCTCTGTCCCCCCCCCTCCCCGGTTCCAGCGCCAATGAAGTTATTTGTGGGAAAATAAATCGATGAAAGAGAGAGATAAATAGTAGTATGGTACCTATAATTAGTTTGTTCGCAACAGTTTCAAAAATTATCAACTATGTTTCAGACTTAACTTTATGGATGACTGATTTTTTAAGCATGGATTTGTTTTAAAGATTCTCAGATCTGGCTGGGTCTTTTTTGTATTTATTGCTTTTCAGTTTCAAAGTTGTTTTTATCACATTTATTTCTGATGTCATGATGTTTGATCATTAAAACTTCTCTGTCGGTCCATATGCTGGCACAGCATTTATATATAAGAAACACAATATTTTCTTTGTCTTTTGCGTTTTTTCGTGTTTTTCTTTTTATGCAGTTTTCCTGTACAGGTATGGTTTTTCGGTCCTTTTGTGTTCCTACTCCTTGATCCTCTTTTATAATTTTCCTATTTTCTAAGTGTGTTGATTTTAGTTCTTAGTCTTTAGATTATATATTGAAGAAAGGGGGACGTATCCTCCGATCAACTTGAAAATTTTTATAATTAATGTACAAATATATAGAAAACAGTCCGCGCTACTTTAGAAATCTACCCGTTGGCTAATTTTTAAGCGATTTCTCATATTTGTCAGGTCTCTTATATATTCGAGAATAAAAAAGTTAACTAACTGAGTATCAAAATTAGGTATCATACGTGAGTCTGACGTCAAATTGGTGTCACTGTCATCAGGCTTTGAAAGGAAAATTGTGATTCCCGTTCGTTTAAAATAGCTTTTCCTGATTATCCAGTTAACTTTTTTTCACAAATAAAATGATTTCCTCTGAATGAAGTAAGGCCGGATTAAAGGGGGGGTTGGAGGGGGCGACAGCCCCCCCTGAGAAGAAAGAAATTAATGTAAAAGACCCTATTTTACTTCCATAAAATGGATGTATATGTCAATCTTCTAAATGACCGCCCCCACCGACAAACTAACCGCCCCCCTCCCCAACAAACTTGCAATAATCCGCCACTGGAATGAAGCATTGATAAAAGAGGAGCTATTCCCAGATAAAAGAAATGTTTAGAATGCGAAAAGTCTCCTCAACCACATCCGTTGTTATATAGAAATTAATTTAACAAGAATGAGCTATTCATAATGAGTTTATTCATAAACGATATAAAGGTAAATTAAGTTAATCTGGACTTTAACTAATCCTTGGAATATAATTGTAGCAAAAATTTAACCTTTTTACTCTTTTGTGTTTCATAACAAAATTTTTCATTATTTTTCAATTCGAGAAAAATTTAAAAATGTAATTTATTTCTAGTACTTAAAAAAAATGGAATATTTTAATGCAGTTCAAAATAAATCAGCACAAGCTAATAATATTTTCTGTTTGTCACATTATTTTTTTATCTAGTAAAAATTATTTTGAAACAGATTTTTTTCTCCATTCTAACTTAGATGTAACTAACTTAGAGATAGTTTTAATACAATTGCATTTATGTTTCAACACAAACCCGTTTTTACCAACAAATGTTAGAAATTTATAAATTTAATTTATACATCCTATTAAATCCTATTTGTATATAAAAAAAAACATTGTCTCATTAAGTCTTATTTTTATTTTTATGATTTACATAAAAAATGTATATAATTTGGAAGAAGCATCTATCTTTAACACCTTCAAACATAATCACTTATTTAAATAACGGCCAGAATTTCGAAAATGGGGAAAATATCGAATAACACCAGATCTAAGAACATTTAGTTTATAACTATTTTGTGCTATGCTGCTGAAGAGTATTGATAGCTCTTTTACAGGGGCACCCTAAAATCTGTGTGCACTACAATTAGTGGGTGGCAATTGTTTGAAGAAGACTTAAAGGCGTTGTTCTGTTTCAAACAAAGCAGAATTATATGAGTTATCCAAATTTGTAAAGCATATGTTCTGCAGGAAATGGTATGCGAGTAATTTATAGTTATTTTACAGAGTCTAGCGAAAATCTTTGAAGTATTGAAATCCACGAGTCGTGTAATTGTTTGAAATTTTTTTTTTACGATGTCAAGTGATACAATGACCACAGGTTCGTCACTCAAACATTAGCATTTATAAATCATTTATAGACAACATAATTAGACCACATACCGGTCTGCTTGCGGCAATTATTATGTCTTGATGACGCACGAAACCGAACAAAACTTAAATGCTTTATTTATTTGGCGCGATGTAGGGGTACACAAATATATTTGTACTGCGGTGTTTCATAATCTTTGCATTTCAATTGATTTGCTACCTTGTTTATATATAACTGTTTACAAATTCGAGTTAGGCAGCTAATGTGACGAAACCTGGCACACAGAAAGACACAAATAATAATAATAATAATAATAATTATTATTATTATTATAAAGCAAAACTTCACTTTTTTATGTAAAAAAATTAATAAAATTAAGATCAATGCTATTTTACAAATGACTATATGTATGTATACAAGATAGTGTGGTTTTTTAGAGGTTTATGGCTAGGCGTTTGGGTTAGATTCCAATCTTTTGGGCTTTCTTCATATGAAACGTGAATATTCGTTACAACACTTTAAAAAGTGCTCCGCCCAAGGCACCCACCTTAGGTAGATAGCCCTCGAGCAGCTTTGGCTTAATACACAACAATGTCAATGCCAATCTT
Source organism: Cheiracanthium punctorium (assembly GCA_038373885.1). Lineage (NCBI taxonomy): Eukaryota > Metazoa > Arthropoda > Arachnida > Araneae > Cheiracanthiidae > Cheiracanthium > Cheiracanthium punctorium. Next base: position 299,983 of record JAWZYV010015971.1, on the reverse strand, counting down.
ATCCAATTTATATTTTTATTTATTTATTTTTTTTTTTCAAAAATTTTTTTTCGTATGCTTTTTTAGATTTACACTATTGTACTTAATTATGTTTAAGTACAATAGTGTACACTATTGCTTTTTTAAATATGTTTTTCATTATATTTTTCCACTTAAAGATCGCACGTGGCAAGTGCGGATGTTAGCAAAAAACACTCAACTTAAAACTAGTGTTTAAAAGATGAAATAATTACAACTATACAGTAAATTTTTTATTATCTCAAGTGATGATAATAATGTTTTCTAGTTTTATTCCTGGATTATAATGGTTACTCTTTTATTTATTATTTGAAATATTTCACAGATTTTATGTCTTTTAATTCAAGATATTATTTGAATGTATGGAGGATCTTTCAAGGATTTGTCCTTAGTATCGGGATGGGATATGTGTTTGTTTATTTTTCGCTTCATGCCATAGCTTGTTTTTAATCTCCTTTATTGCTGAAGGTTATGGTTTGATCAATAAAAGCACTTTAAGCCTCCCTGTTGATCCAAATGCCGACACAGCATTTGGACCAACAGGGATATTTAAATTTTATATAAATGAGATTCATTTTATTCACTGTCTGCAGTGCTTTATTTTTGTACATATGTGGATGTACGGTTTAATTTTTTCCCTACTTGTCTACCTTTCTTTAAATACACACGCACACACACATAATCCATATAATTTAATTAGTGTTCATGCTGCTTGAATTAAATATTTTGCTGTTTTAGTATTTGTATTTATATAATTATAGATTTAGAGTTTCATAAATAATTTAAAAGAATTATGTGTATATTATATTTGCTTTCTCTCTCTAAATTACTATTCTCTGGTTTAAAATAATCCGAATGTTCATATTATGCTTAAAATGTTTTTTTTTTTTTTATGTTTACAATGCATTTCTTTTTGAAAATGTGATTCATCAAAATCTGGTCCATAGGACACAGAGTATATACAGTTAAAAAAAAATGCATTGCTAAAATAAATGTTATGTATATTTTTACTTCCTTGAATGACGTAAATGGAAGTATTGTGATGGCGAAAAAGTACAGTACTCAGATTTTTATGGGCCGCCTAGTTCGAGCACTGGCTTTAGAACCATTCTGTCACGCCTTGGGTCCGGATTCGAATCCCAGCTTGAGTATGGATTAAAATTGTCCGTCCCTTCATAGAGGGTAACGCTGGCCGCTGAAGGGTGTCCCCACAGTAAAATGGCCACAATGCCTTCGAGCAGTTGTTAGTGGGCAATGCCAAATAGGCAAATTCCCGCCCGTTGAAGGAAAAAGGAAAAATCAATATTGACTAGCAGCTCTAAATTTACTTTCGAGGGTTTTTGAGTGACGCCTTAACGTACACGTGTACACATTCTGACCAAGGCGACTCCATTTTGACTAGTTGTTCCTTGACGTATGTACGTAACTCGCATATCTGAAAAACTGTTTGCCGTAGAATGTTGAAATTTTATATTTAGCATTGCAGTAACATCTAGTTGTGCACCTCCCATATTGATTCCAATCCACAGGGTAGTTTATTTATATTGATTCCAATCCACAGGTTAGTATTAGCTTTGTATTTAGAACTGCTATAACATCTAGTTGTGTATCGCCTTTTTTGATTGCAGTTTATTGGGTAGCTTATTTACAAGGTCACCCATAAACTTTCAATACTTTAAGGTCTATGGATACCTTTAATACATTAAAAGTCAGCCGTCAAGCTCTATTTGGGCAATGCCCAAAATCTTTCAAACTATCAGATCACCAAGATTGGCGAAATATTGCCAAATATGGTGCCAAAAAAATAAGTTCCTAAAAGTGATCCTAGATTGGCGATATCTCCTATATTTGGAGAGAAATCGCTGAACTTTAATATTATTGAAGTGCTGTATCTTAATTTCAGATGAAATAGGTTTAGATGAAATGCATCAAAAATATTCATAATTCAACAGACGTATGAAGTCATGTGGTGTCCACATAAGATTTTTTTTTTTTTTTTTTTTTTTTTTTTTTTTTTAATGCTCCATTTTTAAAAAAATCAGTTTTATGTTTCAGACTTAAGTTACATCATTTGTTGCTGCCAGGGTTATAAATGTGTTTTTCTCATTTTGACTCTAATAGTTCAAGATTATATATGTAAAATAAAAATAAATAAATAAATCTCACAAAATATTGCCTAAACACACAAAATAATGTAATTCTAATTCCTCCGCTGTTTCATTTTACAATAATGTACTAAATTATCTTATGCTATTACATCATGATGTAACAGCTGTATGATAATGAAATGGATGACTCAAAAATTCATTAAAATATTAGTTTAATTATTTGCTGAAAGCCCACAGTAAATATTTCCCAATATGGGTAAATTTTTCCTTTTTGAGGTACTGTTTAGCATTCACCGTGTCTGATCTGACTTACTCATTATCTGATCATGAAAGATATTAAAATATTTTTCGTGAGAATGCTTTCTAGGTAGGCCTTACCTGCAGGTTATTGAGTCTGAGTTGATAACATATTTTGAAATGTTATTATTTTTTGCTTTGAATACCTTGCTGCTGATGATAAAAGGATCTTTTCACTTTTTGAAACGGACGTACTTTTAAAAAAATTATTATTTCAATAATAACATATGCACGTTCAAAATTGATGGATATATATGAATAAAGATTTACAAAAGTAAGTAGTTTAAAATGTAAGGAAAATAGCATGTTCTAAACAAAATGTATCCTTACGATTTGTATCGTAACAAGTAAGAGATTTACAACTATAAGCAAAATTAAGCGAAATTGATCGACATGTTTAAATATTAAAACGAAAAACATAGATAATTTTGTATGAAGTGTGCTTAAGAGTTGAAATCTCAAAAATAAGGTCGTGGCAAATGTTTTTTTTGTTTTTTTTCCCTTTGTATGTACATGTGTGTATAATGCAGAAAAAATTGCTGACCCCCTTGAAATGGTATTCAGGGTCAGGCATGCTTGTGAGTAAAATTTGTTACAGATATTTTATTTAAAAAAATTTTTACAACAGACATTATCTTCTAATAATGAATGAAATTATAAAATATATGTGAGACGCAAAAGTTATCGGCCAGACTGAATTTAAAAAAAAAAACTTTAACTATAGCTTTTCTAAACAGTGTTGTTAAAGTGAATTTAAGTGGGGGAAGCACAAATAGGAACAATATGTTTATTTTCTCATTTTTTTTTAAGTTAAATGTGCTCCATAAATTTAAAACATTATTAACTTTAAAAACTAATAATTGAATAAAAACATACAGTAAACTTAAGACTCAATTTTAATTCTGATTGATTGATGTAAAAAAAAAATAAATAAATAAAAATAAAAATAAAAATTGCTAACGAGATTATTTCTTCGTATGCTTCGTGTAAGAGAGCGCAAAAATTTGGAAAAGATATTTTTCTTTTTTAAAAATTAGCTGTTAGTACCAATAAATTTATACCGTATGGATTTCTACTTTTAATAAGGAAGATTAAAAAATATTTTACTAAATGAAAAAAAAAAAATGAAAGCATGTATTAATTAATACATTTTCTATTTAATGCGAATATTTATTAATGATCAACATTATTTGAGTGACAAAATAAAAAAAAGTAATTGTAGCTAAACTTTAATAGTTCATAAAACTGACTTGTACTATTAAAAAGTAAGTTATATAATTTACATTCAATTGTTTTTAGCAAATCCGTAGTTTTAGTTACATAAACCTGAAAAAAATACAATTTTTTTTATGAACAGAAAGTAACTTATAGATATGTAATATGCACATACGGTTCATTATGGCACGTATCGGTATACAGTCTTTCATACCTCATAATTTTACAGTTTAGTGGCTTTACTTCAAAAATATCTTAGTAAAATCTGGAAATAAGTAATGCGTACTCGAGATATGAATATATTTTTGGGCTGCTAAATCAAATTTTTAAAATATGTGTCAAAACAGGAGCGATCGTATTTTCTTCCTGTAAAGCGAGGAAATCGAAAACGGTTCCAAGTCGGACGAGAGTAGAATGCAGGGCTTGTTTTACGCCATATTTGGTCCCCAGTTCTTAAAATAGAATCCGTGTTGAGTTGCAAAGGGAAAGAAGTGAGCCTCGAGATTTACGTCATCTTGCTAAGGAATTCCATGTTGTTAGTAAAGGCTCAACTATTATTTCTCAGTCTATTTTAAAATTTTATTTCTAACAGTTTACTGATTTTATATTTCTGTTTGAGAGAAAGGGCAAATTCAAATATGTGATACGTAGCTATGCAATTTATTAACTTTATCATCGGATATGCTTAGTTAAATTATCAAGTATATTTCAGATTAAAAATATTGAGTTTCAATTAACAGTAACATTCTCAAAAATAAACTGGATAATTTTGCAAAAATCACTTTTATCTTGAATGTATGTTAGTGAAATGTCACTGAAAATTAGATAGGAATTAGTAATTTCCTAAAGTCGTTTTCGTTATTATTATTAGAGACTCGAGCTATTAAACTAAGTATAGTTTATAAAGTAAAGAAAATATGATGGAAACAAGAATATACTGTTTATCGTTTACTAAAATAAACATTGTGTAACATTTATGCTAAACAATAAAAATAAAGAATATGGATGTGAGACTAATTACTTAAGTAAGCTTGTAAAGTAATTATAGGGAGTCGAAACAATTAAAAGTCCTTTAAAATTAAATTTTGAAAATTGAAGAAAAGAATCACTATTCATAGCATAACGTTAAATATGTTACGATACAGAATAATTCACTATTATTTTTTTCTTTTAATATTGAAACATTTAAGACTAACACATCGTTTATAATATTAAATATAGAATGGTAATAATAAATGTAATACATTTATATTAATTTATTATATTTGTATAAAAATATTACACTTAATACTTACAAAAATATAATATTAGAATTAATTCGAAATATGTTAAATGTTTTAAATATTTTCATTACTGTATGCTCATTAAATTAAATAATTTAGTAAGTGGTTGCGTGTTATAATAGAGTGTTGCTTATAAAGTTCCAGTACATACGTCACAACATTCATATTAAATTCGTCATTTTCTTTCATTTTGACCTCTTAAGGCGGAAAGGCTCATTCATAAACAAATAAAAAGTGAAAACTTTTGATGGGGGAAATAATACAATTTTATAATAATAAGGAAATTTAAAGTATCATCATTAATTTTGTTAAAGTATCATACTGTCGTGCTTATTTATTTATTTGTTCTTAATATGTCATTTATAATGGAATTTTCTTAAATACAATATATCTGTTGGCAGATTTTAATTGCTATGAAAATATATTAAAAATCAAACCAAACTTAATTATCGTATAAATTTTGTTCGCGCCGAAAATATGTGATTTTTATCAATCCATTTATTTTGATTTTTGAGCAAAATGAACTTGTGAATTTGCGATTTCAGGCTCTTAAGTGTTTTGAAGGAAAGAAACCACGCAAATTATTAGTTTTTGCTTTAAAGGAAATTTGCAAAACACGTGATTATTACTTTCTTCTTTTTAAGAACATTAATATTTTAATTTAGTTTGTAACAAATTACAAAACAGTGCTTTCTAAAAAAGAGGAAAGAACGACAAACGTGGCAATAAATAAATTTTTATAATTGTTGATGTAGGCAATAATTTAAATATGTATCACTATAATTTTTACTTTTCCCAGTTTCTGAAACTTGCACTTACTTATTTATTTATTTTTTATAATAATTAGGATGATTAATGTATCAGAAGTTTTTATTAGAATTTTTCCCCATAAAAATATTACATAAGATATTTCTGTGAATTTATTAAAATATAAAAATTTGGCAAGCTTAACTTATTTTTCTCTACCTACTTATGCTATTACTATGTCACACTTTTCTTTACTGGTATTTAGTCGTTACTGTTTCGACGAAATTGGAGCCTCAAAGAACCTTAAGGCTCCGACTCCGTCATAAGTATGATTTTAGTGTTTGGCCTCATCATACTTTCTAATTGAGACTTAGGTATGGTCAGAAAAAAAAATATCAGGCTACGAGTCTATTTTTAGGCTTTTGGACTTCCCGATTTTGACTGTGGCTCCGTATACCAGAAATTCTTCTACGTATTCTTTTTCCCTGCGTTTTTCAACAGTCTCAAGGAAAAAGTGCAAATTTTTTTCCATCCCTCTTGAAAATGGGAGTCTATTTTCCTCATGGACCCTTTAACATTCCTTGTTCGCGGTGTGAAACCACCTAATTCTAACGCTTTCACTGCTAGTCTTGGGAAAAAAACTCTGATTAAATGGCCCCAATGTTGAAAAAGTGCATCCGTTGCCATCGCTCGATTTAACTACCAGCAACATGGCGGTCGATCGAATCGCCCATCAAATGCCTGCACTTTTTCAGCATTGGGCAGTCCATCCAGTAGTTCTCTGATGCCGGTACGGATAAAAATAATTCTAGCATCTATTTTACAAATAATCGATAATTTTTAAGGGAAATTATGCGCTAAAAAGTAAAGAACTCTGGTTTAACTAGATCACCCATGACTATTTTTACTGAAATCAAATTCATTCATCTCTAATCAAAAAGAGTCAAAATGTCTCCGCTCGTTAAAGGGTTAAACATGGTGCGTGTGCGTGTGTTTGCTTTATACATTTCTGTCTTGTGATAAATACTTCAACGGGTGCCTACCTTGTCGGCCCTGAGGTTGGCATCTCGGGCCTGGTTTTCTGCCGTCTCTGCCCTGTCGACGGCATTGTCCTTCTCCAGCTTCATTCCCTGCATCTTCTTCTTGATGGCCTCCATCTTTTACGGGTCGGATTTTTTTTCGCAAACTTCGAACAAGAGAACAAAGAACTTCGAGAAAGACGAAGGCAGGAGAGAGAACTCGTGTACAAGCCCCGCACAGCCAAAGATCCCAGAGAGAATAAACCGCTCGGAAGTCGTGACTCGAGAGAGATTCTTCACTAGTGCTCTCCTACTCAGATAGAGTTTCCATTGCTGTTTCTGGAAGACCCCGGCCCGTTCCCCCATTGGATGCAGGGCTCCATCCAAGGCCAATAGGAGGTGCCGGATTACGCGACCCCCCCCCCTCCTCACTTTTCAAAGATGTAGGACAGGAGGAGTGCTCTTGGGATTCTTTTCCTTCAGCATCCCTCATCCCTCGTTCGAGGGAATGCCTGGGATTACCCGCACGGAGGCTAAAAGGGTTATTGGCTGTCGATACAGATAGATACAGATCTCTGTAACGGGGTCGGTGTGCGGGTCCACTGAAATTTTTCCACTGCAGAAGTGCCGGAAGAAACAGGCAGTGAAATAAAAGGCAAATATTGTTGCCTTTTTTAGAATCAGCAATGAAAATGAAAGCGTTATTTTACAATTTTGAAGTTCAAGGCTAGTTTTGAGATAAGGTGAAGTTCAAGAGCACGATTTTTTTTTTAAAATCATTTGTAGCTCATCACCACCATTATTCAAATTTTGGATTCAAACTTTTAATTTAAACTTTTTGACTCACACATCCTCAGATCCTCACCACTTTCTTCAAAGTTTAAATATTTAATTTTTTAGTATAAATTTTCATAAATTATGTGACATCCCTATTTATGCTTTCTACTAGAGCATCGAAATGATTTAACCATAATGCCTTATTCACAGTTTTTTTTTTTTTTTACCTTTTTTTAAATAGCAAGTGAGACTGTCATAATTTTTTATTTCGCAATTTCAGAATGGCGATAGATGTTTGCCCAGTGGCAGTGAACGCTTGTGAAAATAATCTCGTTAGCAACATCATTTCTTATTTTTGTGATATAATTCATGCTAACAACCGTGAAAATAGTTCTATTGCTCCGCAAAGACGCGTTGGATAAGAGATCCGTCTAATATAAATATGATACTTTCTGCAAGTCTTTTAAAAAATTAAACTTTCGATAAATATGTTGAAGTTATTAATTTAAATTTTATTGTTTTTAAGTTACTCCGTACACAAGGAAAAGAATTTTAGAAAAGCTAGCAGACATACGACTGCAATAAAAATAAATATTATTATTATGAACAAAATTTTTATTTGAAGAGATAACAGGAAGGCTTCAAACTTCGTAGAACTTCACAAATTTTCATTTTCATTTTTTTTTTTTTTCAAATGTCGTCGAAATTGTGTGGTAGTATTATTCCAAAGCGCGTATACAAGAATCCTGTCAATAAGCACGCCTTCTAAGGTACTGCAGGTACCACCACCGAACTAGCAGATAATGTCGCGGAATTGGAGATTTTTGTGCAAACAACGGATGCCTCCATAAATATACCGTTACTGAAATAACAGCCCCGCCCCCTTCTCCTAGCTGTGAGTAATATAAAACAGCAGATTTTTCTATTTTATTTGAAAAGTTTAACTAAGGTTGGTTTATTAGATAGATATGTAGTACACAGTGATCTCTAACTTTTATGCGCTGGTTTTTCAGCAGTGCCGGATGGGGACATAGGAAAACAATGATAGCTCTCGTTCATTTATGCGCTGCACTAAAAAAAGCACCACTATGCGCGATGCAAAAGAAATGTTCTCAGTTCAAAAAGTTGATTTTTCAACTAGGCAGGAGTTACTTATCGCAAGAGTTTTACCCCCTTTTTTTATGAGTTTTCAATTTAAGTTATTTTTGTGAGAAAGTAGTACAGTGAAACCTGCTAACCTCAGGTCGAACGTGAAACCTCAGTGGTTCCACGTTTTCGTGGTCAAGTAAGACAAGTGGTCAACTTATTAACCCTTGCACAATCCTTTCCCAATGCTGAAAAAAGGGCAGCCGTTGCCATCGCTCGACTTAACGACCAACAAGATGGCGGACGATCGAAATGTTCATCGCGTGCCACAGATCTAGAGACCCTTTTTTGACGCAACTGGCTGTGCCAGCGCACAGCCATCTGCGTCAAAAAAAGGTCTCTAGATCTGTGGCACGCGATGAACATTTCGATCGTCCGCCATCTTGTTGGTCGTTAAGTCGAGCGATGGCAACGGCTGCCCTTTTTTCAGCATTGGGCAATCTATCCAGTTGTTCTCGCATTCTTCCATTTTTCGGCAGATGTCAGTGCTGTTAAAAATAATCGTGACAATTTTTTTTTTTTACGGTTAATGACGTGCTAAACAGTAAAGGATTCTCGTGGAACTATGTCACCCGCAACTATTTTTATAGAAATCAAATCTATTCTTTGTGACTGGCAACAGTCAAAACGTCAGAGTTTGGTGTTCCCAGAGCGGGAACACTGCGCGTTAAAGGGTTAAGGTACGATACTTATTTTTTGATTTTCATACTTTATCATCTACGTACTTGTACATTATATAGAAGATGTAGTAAAGTAGTACACTACAAAAGTTTGAAATCAAAATGATAGAAAATAGGAATGATATTGCTTATTAAAGATTAATCATACTGAATATTGCTGTATTGCGTATTTAATAATTGAATATTGTTATAGTACGTATAGTTATTATGTATCCTACATACACACTGTCTACCAATAAGTATTTGGACACCTGTGATAGAAAAGAAAAACTATATTCAAAATCAATAGTTGGTAGAGCCTCCACGAGAGGCAATTACAGCGTGAACCCTCCGGGGCGCATATTAACTACCTTTACTCTCTGTTGGAAACGGGGGATCTTGAAGCCTTCTGATTGGCTGCTATCTCAGATTGATGCATGACGTCATGATGCCTTACCGCTCCTTCTTTATTTTAACTTTGTTCTTAGCCCAGCGCTCGATATAATCTTATTAGCTTATTCTTATGTAGTTTATCAGTTGTTTCAATGTCTGTTTTTCCAGAAAAAAAACTTCCCAGCAAAAAAGGAAATATTCACTTTCTGTAAATATAAAAAGGAATCAACCAAATGCAAAACTGCATTAAATTGTAATTTTTTGTACAATACATATATATTAAAGATATAATTTTACTTATTTTCCATATTTCTTGCATTTCTTATTATTCAATTGTAACCTCAAAAATTTAATTTATAATTTTTGGATATTAAAGGAAAAGAATACATATGAAAAATTATTCGAATACTACCATCCCCAAATAATTCTTTCTATCTTAACGTGTCTGAATCTGAAAATAAAATTAAAAGAATTTGTGTTATTTACTTTCTCTTTCTAAGTTCTGGGGTTTATATTCAACAATTATAAGAAAGTTGGGAGCATTTGAAACGCAACCAACCATTAAAAAAAAAAAAAAAAAAAAAAAAAAAAAAGACGCTTTGTGAAAGAGCAAAATTAAGAACTTTTATTAAGTACTAATAGTTTTGTTGAAAAAGTTACATAATGAAATAATTCTTGGAATTGAAAAATATTTTTATCTATTAAAATTTTTTGTTTCATCAGTGAAAAAGATTCAATTCATAAAAGTGACCGTACATGTAAAACTAGCAAGAAATAAATGAAAGTTTATAAGCTAATAAAGTTTTATTCTATAATATGTCTCTCTCTATATATGTGAATAATTTTAAGAAATGCCTTATAGAGAATTAACTGAGAATTGTGTATACTCAAAAACTACAGCAATAAATATTGAATGAGAAATTTATTGTTTATATTAGAGTATTCTAAATACATAGGTAAGTGTCTTTACCAGTTCAAGGAAATTTTTTGTTTCGCATATTTTTCTATGAATATAGTAGCATTAAAAAAATACTTTTCTAATTTCTAAAAACATTTAAATTTCTAAATATTTTTTAAAGAAAAGTATATTATAAATGCATTTGTATCAATTTATAATATACTTTCCTAATATTTGAGGTTTTAAAATATTATCACTTAACAAAATCTTTAATCAAACAAACAAATTTAAAATTTAACAAAATCCTCTTATATATCCTATTATGTTTAATTTATCATTCAGAATACTCTTTTGATAAAAATATTGTCATTCTAAAAGGTAACTGTATCTTTCTTACAATGAAAAATGAATTTCATTTTATAGTAATACCTAGTACTTTTCTTTGCTATAATTTAAAAAAAAAACAAAAAAGATGCTCTATCCTTAGAATATTCTTGTCACACATATGTAGGCATTGTTAAACTTTATTTCCTTTGAAAAACAGGGTTCAATTTTTGTCATTTAAAATTAGTAGTATTTAATATTCATAACATTTAAGTATCTGATTAAGAGAGAGAACAAATTAACTAAAGAAAAATATGTTTAAAGGAATGCTGTTAAATGGGAGGAATTTTTTTTAAAAATTAAATATACACCAAAACAAATCATTCTGATGTTTTTTATGCTGTTAATTTAATTAAGGCGAGACAGTCATGAGTTTAACAATAAAAATATAGATGGCACCACCACATATATTGAAATTTTAAGATGCTCTGAGAAAGCAGCCAATAAGAAGGCTTCAAGTTCCCCCGTTCCCAACAGAGAGTAAAGGTAGTTATTATGCCTCCGGGGCATACTTTCCACAAGTCTTTGTATTACGGCTAGTGGTATTGTCTTCCACTCAGCTTGGAGTAGAAATAAAGTTCCTTCACTGATTTTGGATGGGTAGTGCACCACTTAATTCGGCGATCCAACTCGTCCCAGAAGATTCTCGATAGGGTTCAGGTCTGGGCTCTGGGCAGGCCAGTCCATTCGATGAACTCCTTTGGCACCATACCAAACCTTGGTTAACCTCGAAACATGACAACTGGCATTGTCGTCCTGAAAGTAACGGGGGTCCAACCCGTAAAACTGCCACAACGTAGGAAGCACATTGTCATCCAAAATCGTGCAGTAGGCGTCGGCGTTGAGCTTACCATGAATGGAGACCAAGGATCCCAGTCCATACCAGGAGAAACACCTCCAGACCATAATTCCACCTCCGCCAAACTTGACTGCTGGCACAATGCATTTTGGCAGGAGGCGTTCTCCAGGCAGACACCAGACACAGACCCTGCCATCCGAACGGTAAAGGGTGAACCTTGATTCGTCGCTCCAAAGAACCCGTTTCCACTGATCTACGGTCCAATTTCGATGTGCTTTGTACCACATTAACCGAGCAGCGTGGTTGGACTTGGTGATCAAAGGCTTATGGGCAGCAGCACGACCATGAAAACCAAGCAGATGTGCTTCCTTACGGATGGTATTCATTGAAACAATACTCCCGGATGTCTATTGAAACTCCTCGCGGATGAGGGCCATCGGTTGGGTGCGGTTCTTCCGAATTTCTCTGGACAGCACTCGTCGGTCTCTATCTCCCAGTTTCGTTGATCTGCCGACTCGGGGCACATTCCGACAATCACCGCTCACCTTCCACTTCTTAATCACATAGGCCACTGTCGATTTTGGGTACTTCAGATCGCTAGATATGTCCCTTAAGGATGGGCCACATTTGTGATAACCGATAATTATACCTTTCTCGAAATCAGAGAGCTCCGAACTTTATGGCATCTTGCATGCAACTAATGCCGATGCTGTTTCCTACACGATATATATTAGCGGAGGCCGTGACAACTCAGGACCGCAGATATCGTCATTTGCATAGGTGTCCAAATACTTATTGGTAGACAGTGCAGTAGTAAGTAGAGCAGAAACAATTAAATTATGAAACTTAATTCATTACTATATTCATACATTTTGCCCAGTGTACGTATGTATTAAGTGTTTTGCACTTCACACATACCTAGTGCTGTGTACGTACTAATGTAGTTACAGGCCGACCGAGTTGTATGGTCGGTAAAACACCGTACTCCGGTTTCGGGTTCAACTCCCGGCGCCCCAGGTTCGATCCCCGACTGGGTGTGGTTGTCATGTCCGTCCCTTCATAGGGGGCGACGTTGGTCCACCTACTAGGTGCCCCATAATGAAGAGATCAACAATTCCGGCCTGTTGTGGCCAAAGCCTTCAAGGCAGAGGCCGGCCATCAGGGGGGGGGGGGAATGTAGTTATAAAAAAAATTGTACTTGCTTAAGGAATAAAGATGAATGATACATTAACCCATTTGTGCCTGGATATTTTTGCGACTTTCTTCGATTTTTACTGATAACAGAAGTAATAGATAAATTTCTGATGTCAACTTCTTGAACAAGGGATGATTTCTTTTAAAATCATTATGCATAAAAATCGAAATATCAACATCCTACTTGGTCAGGTTAAAATATTTTGTAGAGTTGAGGCTCAATACTCATGAATAAAGGCTAGGAAAAATAAATACGTTTTCGACTAATAGCGAAAATGCCGTCCCAAAAAAGGGACGCTAGGCATAAATGGGTTAAGAATCTGGACTGAAATAGTCATTAATCTTGGCTTTGTGGGCAAGTTTTAAGTTTTTTTCCACCCAGTGACATAACTGTTTGGTAGTGCATACTGTGCTATGCACTCAGTGTGGATGGGAAGCAATAAATTGAAAAAAAACATATAAAATTTGTTAGAAGAAAGACAGAAAAAATTCTGTAAGTGGCGAACTTAGTTGAGCGATGCTTTGGGACAAATTCTGCCTAATTACCTGGAAAGTTAGATAAGTGGTCAACTTATAGAGGATTCGCTCAATGTTAAAGTAATTAAGCCATTCCGTTCTTGGTCAATCAGGTCAACTTATAAAGCTCGTCGACTTTACAGATTTCTCTGTAATAGGTAAGTGCAGCCATACTTTTCGGACCCCGTATATGTTTCTGCTCCCATGTATAAATGGTTACATTTTATTATTAGTTACAAACTAATTAATTTCTTTGGTGCATATGTTTCCTTAAATCATTTGCTTTTTAAATATTGTTTTGAATAATGTCCTCTATATTCTTCACACATGTTTCTTGTACTTTTCACGTGCTTATTTAGTCAGCCAGGTGAAGAACTTATACTCCGTTGCACGACTGAGTTGTGCTTCCTGCTTGCTTTTTTCCGAGAAGATGTTAATAACTACTCGGGATTTGAACCCTCACTTAAGTGCTGACGTCAATCCTCAGCAGACATCCGGCATGTATCTTAAGGTGTCGAAAACACCCCCGGAAGAATTTTCGTAAACAAACTTTTTACCATTCACGAAGCGTACTTCCAAGAAACCATTTTGCGGATTGAAGAAAAACTGCCAGATAATTTTGCTAAGCAAAGATGATAGTTTTTCTTTTCTTTTTCTTCCCCCCACCCCCAAACAGAAAACACCAGTATATATTTAGGTACAGCAGAGTTCCAATTTAATGAGTTAGATGGAATCAGCACGTTCATGTACGCTCTTACGTAAACTTGTGAAAAGTTGAGGTTTGGTAGATAGAGGAGAGGAAGGTATTATGGAATACCATTTACATTTCTAACTGTAACTTTATAAGTTTTTGAATAAAATCCCCAGAAACAGCAGGAGTGCATACTATAACTAAAAATAATTAAATTCCATTTGCAGAGAAAAACATTATTTATTTTGTTGTTATAGAAAAAAATATTTTTTTAAAAAGTTCCAAATGCAGGCTAATATGAAATAGTCGGGTAATATGGAATAGGTGGTTTAAACCGTTGAAAAACAATTCATATACTTCATAAAGCATAGTTATTTGTCACTATAAAACCATATTTTCATGGTTTTATAGTTCTAGTCATTATGTTCAAATCATTTCTGTTTCCAGTCTATGTAGGAAAGTCGCAGATATAATCTTCTTTCTTTGCTCCGGTACAGTCATGGTGAGCTCATAGAGAACAGCTGGAGAATTTAATCCAAACTTCTCCTTGTTCGGACAATTTTCCATTACAGTGATACATTTAGCGACTTTGTTTTCCGGACCTTTAGTTGATGGCATAAAATCCATTACAATATTGCCTAGTATTCCATAATGCCCGACACGCCATCTCGGAAAATGAAACGTTAAAACTAATTGGCAAAACACTGTCATCTTAAAAACAACCACAGTACAACAAACTACCATTCTCTTAGTGTACATTATGCGTAACATCAATTTTCCGGTCACGTGTATACTAGTAAGTTAAAATGTTTGAAAACTCATTTTCAAAAACTCTTGAAAATCACAAAACACACTTTTTTCTGCAGCGAGTGGTACGACAACAAGCGGTCGCCTCTCACTGCATTGTAACATTGGAATCTTTCTTGAGTACTTCCTAATATTCCCTTGTGACAACAGCAACTAACTGAGCCGAAAGCTCGGTATTCCATATTTCCCGCGACTATTCCATAATACCCTCCTCTCCTCTACTAGTTTGGAGATCCAAGAAAGAAAATTTTGTGTTTAATTTAGGAAACAGCTTTTTCTTCCCATCCGTAAAGAGAATTGTTTTATGATTTTTAGCACCAGAGTGCTATTAATTTTTAGCACCAGAGTGCTAGTAATTTCAACCTTGCTTTTTGTGTAGACGCGATTTTGGTACAATTAGCGCGTCGAGTCACTTTTGAAATGTGTTTGCCAGATAACGTGGAGGGGGGGGGGAGACGTTAATAAAATGTTGAAAGTCGCACAAGGTTTGCAATTTTTGATAAATGATCGCTAAACTGGGTGCCAAAATGCGACAATTTATTATAAATATATTTTGAGTATAGTTAGAAAACGCCTGACGAATATTGTAAAATAGTTTTAGTAGACGATTTAAATGTAGATTTTAATTCCGAAGAAGTGTTTTATAGAATAGTGAAAACAAATACGGTACACATCATAGATTATGATACACTTTCCAAATGGTATTTATAAAGGTGAAGTGTAGTTTGACTATGCCTGGCGAAAATTGTTAAACAGTTTTGGTAGGCAATTTTAATATAGATTTCTATTCCGAAGAAGTGTTTTATGGAACAAAGAAGGAAAACACGATACACTCATGGATTATGATGCTCATTCCAAACAGAATTTAAAATGTCTACGAGATATATTTGGAATATGCCTATAGTTCCAATATGCCTGGTGAAGATTTTAAAACAGTATCAACAGGCGTAGGTTAAGATAGATTTGGATTCCAAAGATGTGCTTTATGGTTCAAGAAAGAGATCATTCCTATTTTAACGCCCCTACTTTCGTCAACCTAAAAATTCCCCGCCCTTTGGCGAGCTTGGAAGTCATGGGTCTCTAGGAGTTATGCAAAAGTTTCAACGCTCCCAAAACAACTACATGAAAACTAAAGTGAACAGTGATAAACGCACTAGTTAAGGAATTTGAAGACACTTAATTATTAAAACTACATTAATTGGCAACCCAAAATAAATAAAAATGTAACGGAATGCTATACTTACAGGTTGTTCCAAATCGCCATTTTAATTCTAAATTACGATTGCCACATAAATACAAAAAATCGTCATGGTTACTCTATATGTTTAATGATCGCCACCTTGGCGGAGTTGGGGCGTTAAAGTAGAAATCAACCCAAGAAAGGCAAACACGGCACACTCATGGATTAGTATGCACATTCGAAACAATATTTAAAACTGTGAAGTATAGTTGTAATATCTTGACTTTCGTCAAGATTGTAAAATAGTTTTAGTAGGCGATTTTAAGATAGATTTCGATTCCAAAGATGGTTTTTATAAAATAGGGAAGAAAAATACTGCTCACTCATGAACAATGATGCACTTTCCAACTTTATGTAATAAGGAAGAAAATAGGGACGACGCATAAATTATGATACGCTTTTAATATATAGCACTTTGGTGCGTATTTAAAATCTGAAAAGGTTTCAGATTTTTTTTTTTAAACCGTAATTCAAATTTACCTTGACTATTCTAGTGTCTAGTTAAGTAAATTATGCGAACTGTGCTAACGCACCTTCACTCTGTACTGTCTTTAGTCCTTTAAAATGCAGCAAATGTTTTACGCTGTCAATTTTCGTTATACATGTATCGTTCCAACGCCACTTATGATTTTTGAATACGCTGATCCCCCACCCCCAGAAAAAAGGTGTTAGCACTGAAAATATTTGAAATTTTTCGAAATTTCATCTTTATGGCAACCGTTAGGGTGCTATTATCTTAATTCCAATCTCGAGGGCACGGCTTCAAATTTTAATAATTTTAAAATTGTTAGTAATAGTCAATTGTTAGTAACAGTTATTGTTAGAATAATTTATTTAAGAGCAAACCATAATTGGGGTTTTTATTGATTTATACGTTTTTCATGTATGATTAATAATTGTAATGAGTTATTACTATTAATTTAACCACTTTTTATGCATAATTGATTTTTGAAATCAATTAGTTGCTTTAAGTTGTATTCAGTAATTAGCAATTTTTTTTCAAATATTCTGAAACCCCGTCCCTTCCTCTGAAAAAACTGATAAAACCCAAAAGAACCCAGATAAAACCTGAAAAAACCCGGGTTTTTAAAAACCCCGCCACTACATCCAGTGATTTATTAAATACTCTTCATTTAATTGATATGTAAGGTATTTCATAATTTTCTTTCCTTTTTAAATGTATTTAGAAAGCTTTAAATTTAACTTCAACTGTTTTGTTAAGCATCTTGAATACTGTTAGTTTAAAAATGGCAGAAATTAATAAAAACTGGAGAATTTTTTTTTTCTGATTGATGGTGCATTCCTTATGAGGAAATTGTTCACTCTAAATCAGTCAAACTTAAAAATGTAACATCATGGATGTGCCAATTTAAGATTCAATATAACAATGGGCACGAAAATATGTGATGGCTATAGAATAAAACTTTCAAAAAATAAGTCACAGTCAAAAGATGAAATTGAAGTATAGTGCTAGTGCTTCTCAAAACTTCTCTGATCCTGATGCAGCACTAGATAACTTAGAAGTTCCAGTCTTAGATATATTAAAAGAGGTGGATCCTTGTACAGCAACTGGGAGAACATATATACTAACCCAGGTGGAAATGGCAGCATCGACGTTATTTTGGATGTTTTTAAAGAAACTAAATTATCAAAAATTTCATGATTGAAGATTAAAATTTGGACAGGGGCTTTTTATTTAATCAAGATTAAATATTTGTAACTACAACTGGTGTGTTACTAGGCTGCAAATAATATACAAACTGTGTGAATAATCTATATATATATAAAACGGAGTGTAAAATGTCCGTTAGTTTGTCTGCATCTCGCGCAGCTCCGGAACGGGTAATCGTAGACCTACCAAATTTTGTATGGAAATTCTCCAGGACGGGTCCCGACATACCTCGAAGCGATTTTTTCGAAATTTGAATTATTTTAGGAGATATCGATAAAAAACATGTCGCAAAAGGCTAATTTTTGCTCCGCCATTTCGCAATTGCAACCCTGCAGTGGAAAAAGAGAAAACATAGCATATCTAGGTTGCCTTATTTGGCAAGTTTATTAAATGATTCAGACTCTTGAAGCAAAAATAAATGAATAACGATTTTTTTTTGTTTAGATTTTTTGTAAGGTTGTTTTTTAATTAAAATATCGTGTGCATGTGAAATCAGAGCAGGAATGAAATCTTGAAAGAGCCAAATCCAAAAGAAAAATAGGATTTGGAATATACTCAAAAGAAAAATAGGATTTGGATTTTAAAATGTACAACTTTTTAATTTGGCGAAAAATAAAATGGTTGATGTGCGATTTTGAGATGATCGTCTGCTACTTGGGTTATGAATACACCTGAGAATAAGTTTTGGAAATTTTCATTCAGTCGGAATTGTGCATTTTCCCCCATCTACTTCTAATGTATTACATACAGAAAAAGGATGTTAGAAATAACAATTTTAATTTTGTTTAATCACACTCATGAATAATGATATACTTTCCAACTTAATGAAATAAGGAACGAAAATAGGGAAGACCCATGGATTATAATACGCTTTTAATATATAGCACTTTATTGCGTATTTAAAATCTGAAAGTGTTTCAGATTTTCTTACATTTTTTTTTTCCTTTCCGTTTTTCGATAAAGGCCAATATATCCAGAAGCTCGTCAGAATTAATGTACGACGAAAATAATTTTTTTCCTTTTTGTAGGTTTTTATCATTTAACGGTGTTATTCGAAAAAATCATGTGATTTTGGTACATAATTACAAATGAACTAATTATGCCAGGCACTTCAAAATTTTGAAACTGTCTGTTTACAAGCTGTATTAGATACTGCGAAGACAGGCCAATCGGTATCAGTTTCAAAACTTTTAGAAAAAGTTCTTAAAAATCGGAAATTTTCGCAAAGCGTGTCACTCTTCGAAAAATCTTGCAGCTCAGATCCATATTTAAGAATTTTCTCTGAAAATTTCACAGAAGCCATAGCTTTTTCGCTTATCGCAGTGTGTAAAACAGCTTATGAAGAACCATCTGGAATTTTTTGGAGACCATGGTGCTATTAGTTTATTTCAATTTGTGTACCAAGACTAAAAACAGAGTTCTTTTTTTTCGAAGAACAGCCTTAACCATCTTATTTTTGTAACCAGCGGCGGCCCGACACGGTAAGCATCGCATCTGGGCGACGGCTTCGAAGGGGCGTCATTCGAACACGATTAGCACTAAGTAGAGCATAAAAGAGAGCGTCATTTTTATATTAGCAGGGGGCGACACTTACCTTGGGCCGCTCCTGTTTGTAACCATCTTAATTTTAAATTCCATTCAGAATCAGAAATTTCAGTGCCAAGGAAGCCGGTGAGGAACAGGATTCTCTCCGAACAAGATTTATTAAGATGGCGAACCAACTGGGTCGCCGGAGACGGCTAGCTAGTGAATAAAAAAAAAAAATAAAAAAAAAAAAAAAAAACGAATCATAGAGCATTTTAAACTAGTAATCTGTTTGATTTATAATACATGATACAGAAATGGATGATTTAATCTCCCAGGTAATGAATTGTTTTATTTTAAATTATTATATAGATATTATGGACTAACATGGAATATTTTAAATTTTTTCCCGACAGTGTGAATACAAAAGTACTTATTGATTTAGATTAATTATATTTCATTAATTAGACATGAGATAATGAGCATAGTAATAAAATATTTGATAAGCTCATGTTTTGAAAATTAAGCATGTAAATTCTGTCATTTTCTCAAGTTTTATTAGTCATAATTGATTTCTTTAAAAGGGAAAAAAGGTGATAGTTCTGAATTTTTTGCGTTATACTCACAATGTCTTATGCATTGTCTTTATATAAAAACTAGCTGTATGCCCCGTTCTTCGCACGGGAATGAATGGATTATTTTTTTTATATTACGGTTTAATGTAATTACTATTTATCATAATAAATAGATATAGCAAAATTGATAGCGCACAAATATTATCTGTGTTCAACAATTATGCAAGTCAATTAAAGAATTTCATGGCGATGCATTTTTTGCAAAATGAATAGCATCTAAATATTTTCATTATCAAATATCTATGTGTACCAATTTCATAGCAAACACCTTAACGGTCGAAATACGCTGCAGTGCCATCTAGTGGTGAATACGCTACTGCGCCATCAAAGGGCGAGTTAAGCAAAGAGAGTTAAGCATAACGCGAAAATATTCTCCGTGTTCAAATGTGTATGTATACCGATTTTCAGAGCGGTTAGTTGAACGATCAAGCAGTTGATTGCTGAAGTGCTATCTAGTGGCGAGTTAAAATAATAAAGTGCTGCAGTCAGGAGCAGATTTGCCGAGTTGAGAGACCTGGGCAAACGCTTCATTAGGGGACCCTCTTTTGAAAATTTTTTCAAAATTTACAAATTTTTAATCTTAAAAAACAATTTGGGGGCCCGGGCGCTTGCCCCGAATGCCCTCCCTTAAATCAGGCCATGGCTGCAGTGCCATCAAGTGGTGAGTAATGCCAAATGAATACTAAAAAAATATTCTCTCTGGTCAAATGTGTATGTATACCAATTTTTAAGGTGGTCGGGCGAACGGCTTTGAAGTTGGTGCGCTACATCGGCATCTAGAGGCAAGTCATAGCAAAATAGATAGCATAAAAGTATTCTCCGTGCTCAAATATCTGTGTGTACCAATTTGAACGGTTGAATGTACAGACGGCGAGTTATAGCTAAACGGACGAGACGAAAATATTCTTTTCGTTCAAACATCTATGTTTACTAATTTTCATGGCCGTCAGTTGAACGGTCGTGAAGTCATTGGTTTGAAGTTACATCTAGTGGCAAGTTATAGCAAACGTTATGGCGTTATGGATAACGCCAAAATATTCTCCGTGTTCGAATATCTATTTATACCAGTTTTCATAGCGATCATTTGAACAGTCTTTATATGCTGCAGCGCCATCAATAGACGAATTAAAGTAAGAAGTTGATACGTTGCAGCGCTATCTATTGGCGAGTTAAAGTAATGATGTGCTACAGCACAATGAAGTAGATATTTATAGCAAAATAGATAACACGAAAATATTCTCCGTGTTCAAGCATCTAGCTATATCAATTTTCATAGAGATCAAGGCATCGCTGCATTGGCATCTAATGGCGAGTTAAAGTATTAATGCGCAGCAGTGCCATCTAGTAGTGAGTAACAGCCAAATGCATACTTAGAATGTATTCTCCGTGCTCAAAAGCATAAAATTTTTTATGGCGAATGGCTGAACGGTATAGTAGTTGATGTGGTGCAGCGCCATCTTGCGGCAAGCTATAGCAAAACGAATAGCGTAAAAATATTCTCCATGTTCATCTATCCATATGTACCAGTTGTCATCAAAATCAGTTGACCGGTATTTTCACAGCAAGCACTTAAGCGAAATAGAATTCGGCGTTCGGCTATCTGCAGCACTATCTAGCGGCAAGTTATAGCAAAATGGATAGTGTAAAAATATTCTACTTCTTCAAATATCCGTGTGTACCAATTTTCATCAAATGCGTTTGAACGGAATAGAATTCGATGTACTGCAGCGCCATCTAGCAGCAAGTCATGGCAAAACAGATAGTGTAAAAATATTTTCCGTGTTCAAAGATCCATGCGTACCAATTTTTGCCAAAATCGGTTGAACGTTATTTTCACAGCAAGAGGGTTGACGGAATATAAGTCGACATTCTGCAGCGACATCTAGCGGCAAGTTATAGCAAAAGGGATAACGTAAAAATATTCTACGTCTTCAAATATCCGTGAGTACCAATTTCCATCAAAATCGGTCGAACGGTACTTCCATAGCGAGCGGTCGAACGGAACTAAATTCAATGTACTGCAGCGCCATCTAGCGGCAAGTCATGACAAAATGGATAGTGTAAAAATATTCTCCGTGTTCAAATACGTACCAATTTTCATAAAAATGAGTTGAACGGTATTTTCATAGCACGCGGTGGAACGGAATAGAAATCAGCGTTCTGCAGCGCCATCTAGCGTCAAGTTACAGCAAAATGGATAAAGTAAAAATATTCTACGTCTTCAAATATCCGTGTCTACCAATTTCATCAAAATCGGTTGAACGGTACTTGCAGAGCAAGCGGTCGAACGGAATAGAATTCGACGTTCTGCAGCGCCACCTAGCGGCAAGCTAGAGGAAAATGGATAGCATAAAAACCTTCTACGTGTTCAAATATCCCTAAATAGCAATTTTTATTAAAATTGGTTGAGTGGTATTTTCATAGCAAGCAGTCCAACGGAATAGAATTCGACACTCTGGAGGGCCACCTAGCGCCAAGTTATATCAAAATGGATTGCGTAAAAGTATTCTCCGTGTTAAAATATCTATGCGTACCAATTTTCATCGAGATAAGTTAAACGGTATTTCCATAGCAAGCGGTTGAATAGAATTCGACGTTCTGCAGCGCCCATAGCGGCGAGCTAGGGTAAAATGGATAGCATAAAAACCTTCTGCGTGACAAAAGACTTAGTGTACCAAATTTCATGGTGATCGGTCAAACGCTTTTGGAGTTTTTCAACGTCATACACACCCACACACATACCCACAAACATTCATTTATATATATAGATAGATAACACATCGAAATTGCTAGTACCAGAACACTCTAGATCAGAGGTTCCCAAATTTTTTTTCCTCGTAGACCACTTACGAAATTTTACTGGTTTCGGTGGACCCCTGCTGCTACATTTCTACCATATTCCCAAATCTTTTCAAAAAATGTGAATGAATCCCATTTTTTTTTCACCCCAACGTAGACCCCTGTCTTGTATACCGTGTACCCCTAGGGGTCCACCTGGACCACTTTGGGAATCACTGCTCTAGATTATTCAAATAATTTGTTCTTTTTCACTTATCAAAATAACTGGAATTTGTTTCAGGTAAAATGGTTCGCAGACGATAATTGCTTGAGATTCAGTTTTCTTGCTGATATGGCAACAGACGATAAACATTAAATTTTAATATTTTATTGGAGTTGAAATTCAGAAATTCTTCTGAGTTAGAAAAGGACAGATATACATTTTTTCACATTTTCGCCACCCACTTCCACCCACCGCGACCAAACTCCCTTACTTTCACCGTGAGACCAAGGGGTATTTACCACCCCAACGGAAAGTTAATTCGAGTAGATGGTGATAGAGAAAACCCTGTCTTTACAAACGAACATTAGCATTTTATATATATACTAGCTGCGTGCCCGTTCTTCGCACGGTAGGAAACGAAAATTTTCCTTACATGTGTAATTCGAATATATTCGTGATGTGGAATTAAAAAAAAAAAAAAAGAGCAAAATTATTTGACTCTTAATGTAAAGTTTGTGTCATGAGTACTAACCTGATCATTGCAGTATAATGACTCAAAAAACTACGTCAGTGTCATTCACTATCAAAAAAGTGGAAAGCTTAATGGTTTGCAGAGAACTCCTGGCTTTCAAAATGTCTTATTCAGGGGCGTAGCCAGAGTGGGGGATATCAGGATATATCCCCCCCCGAAATTTTTGGATTAGTGATGAAATTCCGTCTATTTACGCATATATAAGTTCATATACCCCTCGAAAAAATTTCCAGGCTCATATCCCCTCCCCGAAAAAATTTCCTGGCTACGCACCTGGTCTTATTTCTACATCATACTGTTTTTTAGGCTCAAGTTGTAGCATTAAATACCTAAGACACTACATGAAATGGAGCACCATTAATCTCTTTCCGAAGATGTACCATATAAGGAAAGTATTGTAATCATGAAAAAAATCGACTTCGAGATTTTGGTGTATTGACACGTTTTGAGGTCTTCTGAATTCATTTATGCTATTTTCAAGAGATGTTTTTAAAATAGCTGCGCACCCGCTCTTCATACGGGAAGAAGGGAATATTTTACTACTAAAATCATATCTGCATGTGACAAAACAGAATTTCATTTTTAAAAAAGTTCAAGTAATCTCCTCTGTTGAAATTACTGCGGGATATATTAACGCAAATTAGAATTACTTTTCGTTTAGTTGGTTGTAAGACAACCGTTGAAACAGGACACTTTTGATTTCATGAAATATTTATTAACGTGGTACATTGCGATTTATTTATATTATCTTTACAAATCTAATAATACTACCTATTACGTACATTAATACTATCTATATTCGCTTCTCCCTCTTCAAGGCTCCCTTTAAAGAAACAGCTTAGATTATTTGGCCTCAATGGGATCTTTTGATTCTGTGGCGATTCTTTGCAATTTACGCATTAGCATAAATAATAATCATTTCACATAATGGTTGCCATTAAGGAAACTCTCCATATATATTTAATTTATACATAGTTTTATAAGATGGGCGTATTTAGCACCGCAAACCATTTCATCTTACTGTGGGGAGAAAATATCCAAGGGGTGCCATTTTAACTATCCATGTATCTAATATAACGATATATTTTATATCCTCCATAGTCCTGTCTCCTGAAAAACATCAAACTGTGTAATCTCGAGGAGCTACCTATTTCCACTTTAATTGTGACAGGGCATTAGAGTTGCAGAGTTTACAAATTTCACGCATTTTTTTTATTTATGACGTCACTGTTTGACTGCCGTACCCCGGTAGGTTGAGGGAGTTAATTTCGATATTTCGCATAATTGTTTTCAAACGGTATCATTAAAACTTTGCGTTATGTAACCTTTATGGAGGAACATAATTCAACGTTAAAATAAAATTATACTCGTAACCTGCATGCGTATGTTAGGCAACGCCTGCGCTAAATTAAATGCCAAAAATAAAAATAGTAAATAGAAAAAATTTAATATATCGCGCTTTGAAACGAACTTTGTAACTTTTAAAATGAACATTTTCAGCGCCGTGAAAACATTTCAATTTTTAAATAAGCACCGGATTAAAATACCACTTCTAATAATAATAATCGTGAATTTCTTAGTTTATTTCTACAGTAAATTTTAATCAAAATAACGTCTCCCTGTGTTGAAAATAGAGCTGGAATAAATGAGTTAAAATTATGGAGTAATTTTTACGTATCTTAAAGCATTTGACGTCATAGATCCTCACTTGCGAATTGAAATTCTGATATCCCATTTAAAAACTCGATTGGTTGAAAAAATCCTTTTTTCTAATCCTTTCTGTGGCAACAACCGAACATAAATTCTCGTGCCGTGATCGCAATATTATCACACACTGGAGATAAGCGTTTTTTACGTAAGGTGCTCCAATAATAACATATTTCTTGTCATGTCAATGTAATGAATGGCGTAAGATCGCGTTGATGCAGAGGCGTAGCCACGGGGTGGGGGGGTTAGGGGGGTCATAACCCCCCCCCCCCCCAATGAGGAATTTTTTGCCATACAAAATGTATATTCTTCACTCCATTATCACACACATGTATGCATATATGTGAGTTGCAGTAGTCGTAACCCCCCCCCATGAAAAATTTCTGGCTACGCCCCTGCGTTGATGCTATTAAATGCTAAACATTAGGCTGCATTAAAATTCGTAAAAAATCATCTAATTTACATAATTTTTTCGTTTTTATTTTAAAAGAGGGAGAAAAGAATGTTTCACGATTTGTCAAAATATCTAAAAGTTATGACGGATAGAATTTAAGATGCGACAGTTTTAAAATTATTTTACGAAAAAATTAGCCAAAACAGATGCTTAGTAAAAAAATTCCTAAAAATCGGTAAATCATGTTACGTATTCAGAACAAACTGTTTTTAAAAGAAAATTTCCTCCTCTATCCGATGATACAAATGCCGTTTTGCTGCGATCGTAATTTCCGCCGTACGAATTAGGTGAGAAAAAATGCCAAAAATCGCATAAAACATAAAAAAAAATCTAGGTCGAATTTTGAAAAAATCGCTTCGAGGTGCACAACTACATATTTACATCTTCCCGAGTACCAAATTTGGTGTTTCTGGGTGTAGCCGTTTGTCCGTAACGCTGCCGACACACACACACACACTTCCTTTTATAATAAGTAGAGATATATTAAGATTAATTTCATAAATACCAGTAATTAGGGATGAAACGGATATTCGCCAAACATACTTCATCCGGTCTATCCGGCCAATATGCCGGATAATTGGCAGAAGATATTACAAATTATATTTGGATATCACAAATATCCGACAGTACATCCGACCTAAAATTATATACTAAGAACTAACATTAATAAATATAATAAATGAATTCCAAAAGCTGCAATAATAAAAAATGAGAAAAAACAATTGTGAAAATATTTTTTCAATACTTTTTAGAATTTATTTTTATCATTTATAGAAAATGAGGGGGGAAAATTAAGTACTTTCATCTTTTTTTAAGATTGAAGTAAATTATTACTAGAGAAAATTATTGTTTCAAAAACACTGGTTTTGAATCATTGTTAGAATTCGGTCGCCCCCCCTCCCAGTGCACTTGCTGTAGTACTGCTGTTGGGCTGAGAGTTAATGTCCTTTCCCCATTAATTTTGATAAAGTAAGGAGCTTTGTTACACTGATTTTACAACAGTTAAATGGAAATATCTTTCTTTCAAGAACTGATTTTGTAAGATACTAGCTGAAGTACCCGTTCTTCGCACGAGTGGTTGTTGTTAAACCAACTTATACAAATGGAAAATAGATAAATTATACTAAACATATTCTGGTTATAGATTCAATTGCCAACAAAAACTGTTTTACAATATTCGTTAGACATATTCCAACTATACTTTATTTTTTAAAATAATGTTTGGAATGTGCATCATAATCCGCGAGTGTGCCGCATATTTTTAATTGTTCAATAAAATACTTCTTCAAAATTGAGTCTACATTAAAATCGTCTACTAAAATTTTTTTGATATCCGCGCCAGGAATATTCTTACTATACTTCCATTTTTATTTACACGAATATAGACACCAATTCTAAATTAAATAAACAGTGGGGTTTGCAATTTCTCGAGAAATATGGACATTATCGCCAATCTGTGTCCAGTTTTGGGGACTTATTTTTTTTATGCTACTAGGGGCCAAGGCCTCTAGACTCGCTACGCTACATTTTCGTATGCAGCATTCGGCCCCAATAAGGCTTATTCGTAAAAAAGGCATAATTTCAACAAACAAAACCCAAAAATTGGATCAGATAGAATGTTACCGAGCTACAACTTGCTTGGTTCTTGCATGTTGCTTGGAACATAAAAATTTAAACTTCGCACTATTTTTAATTATGTGAAACCCATGGAACACCTTGCGTATTAGCCAATTATGGAGAATTTTCATAATTTAGCGACTTGCGTATATGTATAGTTAATAATTAGCTCTAAGAAAACAGTACTTATATGTTTTCTTTGATAAAAACTACGGAACAGCTAGGATAGCTTGCCACCAATGGCGACTTTTCATTATTTGGCGATTTACACATGCTCACAACCTATAATTACTGCTCATGTAAGGTTCCCGGAAAACCGTTATCCATATTTTCATATACATAATACTTTGCAGTTTGGCGTATTTAGCACCACGAATTATATCATCTCGCCGCGCTGGCAAATATCCAAAGTGTACTATAACTGCAATAATAGCATAGTTAACGCCACCAAATATTTCCACTGGTAGAATTACTCCAGCTGGATCGAACCGGCTTTAAAATAATCTGCATTTTAATTATTTTTCATTTTCAAGATATTGGGTTCTAACGTTTTTTATCTCGCGGTTTAGATTCACTCTACTTGGAAAGAAACCATTTTGCCAGATCGCACCTAATGCAAAGATGGCGCTTTTAAAATCAATTACAATTAGTTATTCTGTTTTAGAAAAACGAATAATCGCTACTTCTAAACTACTGTTGTCTAAGCGAACTTACTATTTGAAAATTGTTAAATTTGTGTAACACACTTTGAGTTATTTATTTCATATTCTTTTTAATTTGGCATAAAATGGCTGTAATTCTACTTCATATTTGTTAATTTCACGCGATTCTACATACCTGGAATTGCTTTGTTGCACAGGAACGAATGATTTTATGCCAAATCAGGAAACCATTGTTTTACTTTTCAGTTTTTTATTACTATCTTCTAAAATTATTCGATTTTCGAAATTTAAGTCAGCTTATCAGGTTCCTCGGAATTTTCCAAATCCGTGGACATGTTTCTCGAAATTCGAATCCCCACGGTTTAGGAGAAGATTGCCGAACAAGCTCTTGACAGCGGCCGTTATTTTTTTAGAATAGAGAGAAACTTGGCAATAAATCACCAAAAACGAAAAACCTTGGATAGTTTTCACATTTAATCTGACAACCTTTTAAAAGTGATTCGCCCTTTCACCAGGTAGACAAAAATCTTTGTCTGAAATTAACAGCACTCAAGAGCTAAAAAAAATACGTGAAAAACACCTTTTTTGTAAACTACCCCTTATTGAGATCGATTTTAAACCTTGAAAGATTTTTATGAATTTGTGTTCGATACTTTTTAATGCAAAATTTTTATGACTATCTTTATTTCCTTTCCATATAAGATGGCATGAAAATAACATTTTGACCTCTCACACCAGTTTGTACACGAATTCTGAAAAACCCTGAAAATGATTTTAGGTATTTCTAGTTACATTTTAAATCAAGAATCTTAAGACTGTCTATTTTTGTTCCTCTGAGATATGAAAGAAACGCGAAAAGAACGTTTTAGACCCTAACCCCGTTTGGGTGCGAATTCCAAAAAACCCTGAATGAGAATAATAGGTATTGCTGTTAGTTACACTTTAAAGCAGGACTATTACAGCTATCCCCTTTTTCTTCTGAGATATGAAGAGAAATGTGAAAAGAAATTTTAAGCCCCTTACCCCGTTTGTGTCCAAATTCTAAAAAATCCCGTAAATGATTTTTAAGTATTTGTGTTAGTTACATTTTAAAGCAAAAATTTTTACGGCTATCTCTTTTTTCTTCTGAGATATGACGGAAATGTGAGAAGAACGTTTAGAGCTCCTTACCACCGTTTGGGTGCGAATTATAGAAATCTCTGAAAAAATTTTTAGCGTATTTCTGTTAGTTACATTTTAAAGCAGAAATTATGGCCGTCTATTTTTTTCCTCTGAAATATGAAAGAAACGTGAAAAGAACGTTTAGGCCCCTTACCCCCGATTGTGTCCAAACTCTAAAAAATCCCAAAAATGATTTTAAGGTATTTGTGTTAGTTACATTTTAAAGCAAAAATTTTACGGCTATCTTTTTCTTTTGAGATATGACGGAAATTTGAAAAGAACGTTTAAGTTTTGGGTCCCTTACACTTACTCCCATTTGGGTGCGAATTATAAAAACGCCTGAAAAGGATTTTTAGCTATTGCTGTTAGTTATATTTTTAAGCAGAAATTTTGCGCCTCTCTCTGTAGCCCTCGAATATATAAAGGGAAATGTGAAAAGAACGTTTTGGGCCCCTTATTCCCGTTGGGGTGCGAATTCTATAAAAAAAAAAAAAAAAAAAAAAAAAAATGAAAACGATTTTTAGGTATTACTGTTAGTTACATTTTAAATCATACTTTTTATGACTGTCTTTCCTCTGAGATATGAAAGAAACGTGAAAAGAACGTTTGGGCCCGTTATCCCCGCTTGGGTCCGAATTCTAAAAATTCTGATGTGGACAACACATGACTTCCTTGCACGTCTCGTCTATTAAATCAAAAATATTTTCACGCACTTCATCTAAACTTTTTTGTTTGAAAGAGATAAAATATCAGTAATAGTAAGGTTTAGCGACTTCTAACCACATATTTCGATATCGCCAAGCTGAGTTCAGTTTGAAAGATTTCCTTCTGACACTTCATTTGGGGATATTTCACCAAAAGCCGACAAGCTTGAGATAGTTTGCGAGATTTTCGGGATAGCCAAAGTAATCATTGGCCACAGACTTTCAATGAATTGAATGCATCCATACACCTTAATGTATTTAAAGTCATTTGGCTCACCCTGTAAATAAATTCCCAGTCGATTGCAGTCAAAAAAGATATTCAAAACAGTTAGATATTACAATAGTTCTAAATACAAAAGTTCAAAATTCTACGTGTTAATGTTATACCAAATACGAAATAATTTATGGCGCCAAATTTGGCGATATTCGCCAAGGTCGACGACATATGGCAAAATTTTAAGCATGGGCCAAACAATGGCAGATTATCGCCAAATTTGGCGATATTTCGCCAGAACGATGACAAATGGCGATATTTTGGGCATGTACCAAACAATGACTGTCTACAGTTGTATGATATTGAAGATGACCATAAAGTATTGAAATTCTTTTCGGTGGTCCTATAAATAAACTCTCCAGTAGATTGGAACCAAAAATCGAGATGCACAACTAGATGTTACAACAGTAATCAGGGGCGTAGACCAGGAGAGGGGGATATCGGGATATCTCCCCCCCCCCCGAAATTTTCGATTAGTGTTGAAATTCCGTCTATTTATACCCATATAAGTTCATATCCCCCCCCCCCCCGAAAAATTTTCCTGGCTACGCGCCTGACAACAATCTTATATATGAAATTTCAACATTCAACGACTAATAGTTTTTAAGATTTGAGAATTAAATACGTACACACGTACAGCAAAAGTCGCCAAGCTTAGCGACTTTTGGCGT
Organism: Cheiracanthium punctorium; assembly: GCA_038373885.1. Taxonomy (NCBI): domain Eukaryota; kingdom Metazoa; phylum Arthropoda; class Arachnida; order Araneae; family Cheiracanthiidae; genus Cheiracanthium; species Cheiracanthium punctorium. Next base: position 269,178 of record JAWZYV010015971.1, on the reverse strand, counting down.
AGTTCATGAGGGAGGCACGTGACCGTGGTCGGACCATTACCTAACTTATAGGGTAGGACGGTCTTGTGCTTGAAATGGATGAATGCCCCTAAAATTGCCATTGACCTTAATGTATTGGATATCTTTTGAGTGTTCCTGTAGCAGAATTATACATGATAAAGACAATTTTTTTAATGGAGAAATTCATTTTGTAACTCTTAACAGCATATATCACATCTGAGTCATTTGAAATAGCCCAATACCCCGAAAATACGATTTAATGAATTTCGGCTCATAGAGCGTAATTATTTCGAATATTTTAGCGGGTCTGTAGATAAGCTATCCAATCGAATGGAACCGAAAGGGGAGGTGAACAACTAGATGTTACAACAATCCAAAATGTAAAGTTTCATCATTCTACGCCTAGTTTTTGAGATATGCGAGTTAAATGAATTTCGGCCCATAGAGCGTAATGTATTTCGAATCTTTTGGGCGGTCCTGTACATAAACTATCTATTCGATTGAGACCAAAAGGGGAGGCGCACAACTAGATGTTAGAACAATCCTAAATATAAATGACGACCAATAGTTTTTGAGATATGCGAGTTACATACATACGTACGTACAGACGGCATGGAAAAACTGGCCAAAGTAGACTCACCGCTGGTCAAAATGAGTTGCAGACGCGTTTATATGATCGTGCATGCTAGCTTACGATGAGATGCATCGAAAAAATTCTAAAAAGTAAATTTAGAGGTATTCAAAATCGTTTTTTTCATCGAAATTTGGCCCCCGAAATTTTTCGGGATCACATTACTTCCTTATAGTCCGTACAAGGAAGTAAAACCCCCCCCGAAAATGATTTTTAGGTATTGATGTTTTACATTTTAAAGTAAGAATTTTACGGCTATCTCATTTTTCCTCTGCGATATGAAGATAAATGTGAAAAGAACGTTTTGGGCCCCTTATCGCTGTTTGGGTGCGAATTTTGAAAAGTCCTGAAATTGATTTTTAGGTATTTCTGTTTGTCATATTTAAAGCAAGAATTTTATCGCTATCTCTTTTCTCCCCTGAGATATGAAGGGAAACGTGAAAAGAGCGTTTTGGGCCGCCACCCACGCCTGGCCCAACTAGCTGGCTGTCAACATGACAAAGCAACCCAATCACAAGGCAAATCCGCACTACTGAATTCTAAGGATGCACCGAATACGATATTTTGCCGAATACCGAATACTTGGTTAAAATTTATTAATTGGTTAATAAATTTTAATCAAGTAATAACCAAAAGGTTATTACTTGGTTAACCAAGTAATAAAAGTTATTACTTTGTTAAAATTGATTGCAATGATTAATTTAATTAGTTTTTTCTTAAACAATATTTCATATGAAAAAACACTCAAAATATTGGCGTTAAATGATAAAATAAATAAAAACTTTGTGGAAAAAAAACAGTTCCCTCTGCTCAGTAAGATGGAAGGGCTTGTCTGATGAAGACCGGAAGAATTTTTTTGTCAAAACGATCGTTCGCCTTATAAGTAACCTTTTATGTGTGTTTTTTTTTTTCACAAAGTTTTTATTTATTTTAATATTTCATAGTGTAAAACTTCAAAAATTAAAATGCTGCAAATTTTAATATCCAAGTGTGTTTACTTTATATATTATTAATAACTTTTTTAAATATTTGTGAAATGCTGTTCATTTTTTTACCTGCATATTTTACAAAAAAAAATTAGCAGTTAATTGAATTTACATATTTATGAACACTTAATGTTATGAGGGTTTTTTTCCTGGTTACTGTTTCAAATTTAAATCAGTTAGTAATAGCAAGGTTAATGTAATGTGTCATAAGATTTAAGAAAAATTGAAAGGCAACAAAATTCAAATTTAACATCCGAGTGTTTTCTCTTACATTAAAACTAATTTCAATGTGATATTAGTTTTTTTGTGTGATTCTGGAACGCTATGTTCGGGCTATCCGCCAAGGATGGCGTTGATAGGAGGACTTTCTAAGAGTTTCTAACGCTTATTCACATGTGATATTAGTAAGTAACAACTTGAATCAATTAAGTACTATGGTACTATATTGTATCTTTCATTCATGATATAAAAAATATGTATTTGTTTACCGATTGGTAAATACTTCAATTTGTTTACTATTCGGTTGCCGAATATTTAAGTATCCGGCCGAACCGAATATTCGGTATGTCTGCCGAATAGGCAGTATACCGAATACCAACCGAATATTCGGTGCATCCCTACTGAATTGCCGCCAGCACAAAAGAGGTGACGCCATTGGTCTAATATCTGGGAAGGCGTTACATCTGATTTCTGACTTAATTTCTTAATCCTTCTAATTACTGCGAAAATTCAAATAACACAAATATGCAATTATTTTATAGTAAACACTTTATTTTCGCACTTAATAGATGAAAAATGCATTAGTTCTGTAATAACCTGGGCAAACGGAAAGAACTATTTGAGAGCGGCGGACTCACACGGTCTATAGCTTTACCTCCACTATCAGGTTAGCTTTGACCCCGAATATAGTTTTACCGATAACATACTGTTGTGTGTTTTAAAGTATCTACAAATAATATAAAATGAATTTTAATTAATCTTTTTTTAGTACTTAATTACAAAACTGAAAAGCTGACTACTTAATTACAAAACTGAACTTGATTTACAATTAAAATGAAATTTTCAAAAATGAATATTCGGCCTAAAATATGTGCCGAATATTCGGTATTCGGCCAAGTCACTATTCGTGACATCTCTTGTTGAAAGCTCCGGTAAAGGTGATATCCGTCGCATCACTACCCATTATTTCTCCATCCTGAAACTTTGCATACCTTTACACAAATAAAAGATTAACTTACATTAAAAAATATAAAAGTGATGATTTTGAAAAATTTAAATTTTAGAATTTCTAAAAAATTAAATTTTATTTAAACTATATTGCGTTGCATATCATATTAAAGCCAATAAAAAGAGCTTTAAATTGATATATTCATGGACACTCCGACATCATTCGTTACAGAATTAAGAACGATTTTATGAATGTCAACAGTGTCAATTTTTTTCACTTTTTCTCATTTTTAAAAAAAATCATAGAAAAAACCTACTGGTCCAAAAAATTGAGTTTTTCATAGACTCCATAGGTACAAACTGTAAACCAAAAATCATTGAAATCTGAGATGTCAAGGTGCAGACCCCTGGTTGATTTGGCATGGAAGGATCCATTGATTGTTTCATTTCACTGATACTTATAATTTAAAAATTGACAAATTATAATTATAATTAATTATCAATAAAAATCAAGAGTAACGCAGGAGACACAGTAAACGCACACCACCTTAAAAAATCACTTAATGTTGTAATAAATTCCTCTAAATCCAACTTGAGACGAAATTGGCTTCCAATGCTGAATGAAAATACTTAAAGACGTATAAATGACTATTGTTGCCAACCTTTTTAGTTAAAAAATTCTTGTTATAGTATCAACGAAAAAGTAAGAGTAACGCAGTAGACAAATACCTTGGGACAGATGCAATTGCATTATAAAATGAAAAATAGAAATGGATGCTGTTTTAAACAGTTGGGTATAAAATAATGGGTACTTACGTATTATCCCGGCGGTCAGCCAAGATAAATGCCGGGCACATGAAATTATTAATGGTTTTGAATACGACTGGCAACAGTTTGGCAACTCATTTGACGAAAAAATATTGGCTGGAATGACCGCCGGGATAATACGCAAGTACCAAATAATGCAAGAAGCAAGTTTCTATCATGAAACATTGGTTAAAAAATCATATAATTAAAAAAAAGACAATTTCAAAAAGTAAAATATGATGAGTGGTCATGGGATTTTGCTGCGCACTGTGTTCAATAAACCTATTTAATTTAAAAAGCAAAAAATATAAGAAATCTGAAATTTAATAACTATGTCAGAATAGTAATATATCTGCAGTATCTTATTTGATGTTTACCCTTTAGAGTACTTATGTATTAACCCGGCGGTCTTCCAAGACCAGCGATTTTTCTTTAAAGACAAACGCCATACACATGAAATTATTGATGGTTTAGAATGATTGGCAACAGTTTGCGAGCTCATTTGACGAAAAAACAGTTTGGCAGGAATGAACGCCGTGATAATACGTGACTAAAAAATTTGTGAGAAATATTAAAATCAGAAAGTGTGGGGGCACAAAAGGGTTTTAATTTGAGAATGAGCCATATAAGAGTGCACTCTATACTCACACATCGGTTTCAAATACAAGAAAAAATTTGAAACATGAGAATCTACAATTTCACAAATTTTATCATTTTAAATGTAAAACATTTTACATAGATCTGAACTTAATAAACGTTAATCAACTTTGTTTCACAATATTTATCAGCATTTATGAGTAATATTTATAACAGAAAGCAAGTTACGACGCTGAAGAGAACAAAATACATCAAAGTGATTTGAAATAAAAATTCATTATTGTAATTATAAAGATTTCTTTAGTGGATAACGTAGCTTTGGTTTGCATTAATACTCATTTTCGAGTTTGATGAGAATTATAAGTTAATAAAAATTATATCAATGAAATTTTAAGATGAAAATGTGACATTTGACATCAAAGATCCAAACTCATCATCCATTCTCAGTACACGAATTAACATGCGAGGATTTATCTTCACTTTTCTTATGACTTTCTTTTTCATATTTTTGCGAAGAACGTAAAAAACTTCGGCACACAGATATTCCAAGACTCCAGCCACAAAATCACAAGCCGATTGCAAAACTCGAACGCCTTTTAAAGTACGTTTAAATTTTCTTTTTATTAAACACGACGGAAAAGTTAAATTATATTTACGATATTTTTCTAATTTTCTCATAGCAGTAGTATAGTCGTATTTACACTAAACACACAAATATATTTCAGTTCTGTATAGGCTGTTTTCAAAGCATAAAATCAAGAACAAAATTTGAAAAGAAGGATAAAGGATTGTTGCCAACTAATTAAAGAAAATTTTGCATTGTTCTAATCTGTTGAATGGAGTTAATCCATATTTTCAGCGAATTCGGAACAGCAACAACAACAAAGAAAAAAAAGATAATGAATCAGTATAAACGGAATTTCCACCAAAGTACGTAAAGTTATGTTAGATACTGGTCCTATATCAATTTGATAAAGTAATTAAAAAACTTTGTAAAAAACACACATAAGAAGTAAAGTTTTTTAATTACTTTATCGTTTAACACCAGTATTTTGAGTGTTTTTTCAGCTATATCAATTTGGTCCCGCACTGGTGATATTATCATTCTGAAAATAGGAAAAACAAAAACATGTTTTTAAACCATTGCCTAAAGGTTTGCAGGCAGACTTTGAAAAGATTACGCGGGTGCGTAATCGATTACGATTACTTTTCGTTTTCAGATGGAGACTAGAATTAGATTACAATAATCCCAAATATTACTTTTGTCGATTACGGTTAGATTACAATAATCAAAGGAATAAAAACTTTCCACTACGATTACTCATGGTGTGACTACGATTAAATTATGATTGCAAAATATTTCGTTGTGAACATTCATAGCGTATCAGGGAAGGTAACTGACAAGAAAACACCAAACAGCATAAGATACAAATGTCAATATCAAATACCTAGAATGCTTGACTTTTCGTGCAAATAAAATTTAATGAGCTACAAAAAATAAATGAATATCGAACATTGGAGTCGGTTTAACTGTAAAGCGAACCTAGGTGACCTCCTAGGAGGTCAGTTTTTTTATAAGTGTTTTGATTTTTTTTATGTGTCCCAATTTCTATTTAAATGTGATCTTGTCCATTTTAGCTTGACACTAGCGGCAAAGGGAAGGGGGAGGAACATATTGTTTAACTCAACCTTGATATAGAGGTTTAACTCGTTTAAGCAATGTCCCGCAATAATACTACAGCTGAGATTTTCTCCTTTCTGTCTCCAGCGTTTCTTCTCTCTCCCACAGATCTCAGAATGCTTTGCTGGGCCCAGAGAGGACCGAACAGAACGGGATAACTTTTGACTTTACGTCTTTGTAACAATGTGAATGAACATGTGAAACTGTAGTTCAAGATTTTTTCAGCATTTTCGACAGACCGTCAAAAGCATGAGTCCCGAAAAATTTAACGCAGGTCTTCACACACATTTAATGAGCTTTTTTTCTGTTATCCTCATTTGATGTAGGACCACCAAATATCTAAGGCCACGCCTGAAGAACAAATAATTCTTTTTATTTTGATTTCTAAGCTATGCACATATATGTATTTTCGCAATGAAAACTGGAGTACTAACTACTAAGGTACTTAATAAAGCATATCACTTAATAACAGAGTAGAACGATGACCGAGTGGATGAGACACTGAACATGGTAGACTGCCGAAGTGTGAAGGTCAAGTGTGCTGGCCCATCGCGAGGCTGTCGATCTAACGGTCCGGAGTTTCGGTAGGTTATCTCCAGATGTTTCGCGAATACGCGTTAGAACCCCTCAGAAAGTACCCCGACTAAGGCACCCCCTCTTCTAGGAGATTAGCCTATGAGTAGCTTTTCCATAACAACACAAACAAACATATATATCTTCGAAGTTTGGTGAGTGATATTAGAATTGGTATACAATTTTAATATAAATGGATGTCTAATCAATTTTCTCGGACAAGAGTCGAATTCGGGAGGATGTGGAATTGATGGGAACAAGGAAACTATGCCATAACTTTTACGGAGAAAACCGAAACACGATGCAAAGCACATGGTCATCTATATTTTCCCTGGAAAAAAAAAAAAACTGACAAAGCAAAAAAAGTAAATTTCCGTCAAAATCGTCTTATTTTTTTTTTCTCCGATGAACCCTGGAAACAAACAGTTGCCGCTTATTAAATCATAAGGCAGTCTTTTTTCCTGCAAGAAAAACGAACCTTGCCCGTAACCAGGGGAGTACATTGGGGTAATGCCCTTTTTGGAGAAAAAATTTGCCCCCTCCCCCCATGTGGAAAAGTTTTGTCATCACCCAAATTTGCGGAATAGATAATAGTAATCTTTAAAAAAATTAAGTTAAACAATCGATTAAAATTAAAGGCTGAACATTTTAAGTTGGGATGGGTGCAAGACGAGACGAAGCAGAGATTTGCGGCTTTTTTGCGAGAAAAGACAAACATTTTTATCATAGGGCTTTTGGAAGACGAGACAGGCTTGTTTCTCGTCTCGCATCCATCCTTAAGTTTGAAAATCCTGCTTTATTACTCTAAAATATACAGTGGAATTTTGCATAAGTACCACTAACTTTCGCATATAATTTTGTGTTACATAAATCAGCATTTACATAGGAAAAGAGGCAGATAGGCCCAGATTCAGAAGGGGCACTCAATTAAAAAAAACAATTAAATAAATGAAATGGCCAAAATTATGCTTATGCATTATACAAAGTTCCTCTGGAAGAGGGGAGGGGAGGTGCAATTTAAAATGCATAGCTATTCTGGGAGCACTGTCGCCCCTCCACCCAGTTGAATCTCCTGGCTACGACGAGACTGAAAAAAACTAAAACTGAGTGAATGTAATCCTGTATCCGTCTCATGCGATTACGATTAAGGGTTGCTTATATTACGACTAGATTACTATTACGTAGAAAATTAAATTTCTAGATTATGATTTGATTACGATTACACGGAAAGTGAAATTTTCAGATTACGATTACATTAGATTATCTGTAAAAGTGATTTACAGATTATGACTAGATTACGATTACATAAAAAAGTATAGTCGATTACAGTTACGCGAAATCTCATTAAACATTACTTTTTTGTAAATGTAAGATAACATAATTTTTAAAAGACTGAGGTGCTTAACTACTTGTAAAGTCAAACCATTGGAGCCTTACGATGGGGTCAACAAAACAAATGCTAACGCCTCAAGAATTTTAATTTTTTTAACTTTTGTGACACAGCTGGCTGTGTGAGCTGTGTTAAAAAAGTTCTTTAGCTCTGCGGCACCCGATTACCGATTTGATCGACTTGTATTTAAATCGATCAAAGGCGATGGCTGCACTTTTTCAGTATTGGGCAGTATTCAGTATATCCAGCTGTTCTTCTATATGGAGGTGAAAATGGTTGCGCTTCAACACGACGATTAAGAGACGATTGTCTCTGTATGCAGGAGCCCTTCTGCGACTCACAAGCGCGTACAGCGGCACTGAATTGATTTAATCAGTCATCGGAGGGCCTAATGAAGTTGATTGGCCCAAACCTATAAAAAGTAACCGCTTAATAGCGTGGTGCTAACTTTAATGGGAGTGGTTGATTGCCAGTCATCTGATGAAGTTTGAAAGCTGTCATGCTAGTAACGGTCACTCGACTGAAGAGTTCTGAAGTGTCCTTTTCGATATCAAGTGTTAAAAGCTATTTTTGTACTAATTGAATAGAAAAGAAAAACATTGAGTCGTCTTGTACGAGAATGGCTTTGCTTACTGATTTCTCTAAACGCGCGTAAAAATTCGGGAAAGTGTTCATTCATCAATTCATAATTTCATGAGTTTAACGAGTTTAACGAGTGTAAATGAATTAGGGGAATTGTACAGGGTGATCAATCTTACTATATAGTTACGCTGACCCCTGATTCACTCTGTAATCATTCCGGGCAACCACTTCAGTATACATATATTACCGCCATTTTTCCAAGAAGATTAAAATGTTCCAAAAGATTTAAAAAGCAGAAAAAGCGTAATAACATCTCACCGTTTACACGATCCGCTTGTAATTTTTCATAATTATGTATAAGAAAATATAAAAAATAATCTGTGCTACTTTAAGAATCTGAAAATCTACCAGTTCCCTCATTTTCAAGCGATTTTTTGCTATTTTCAACTGCCTTTTATTTCCGAGAGTGAAAAAAGGGGAATCATTTGCTTGACAAAATGAACAGTCTCAATCGATATGACGTCCTATTCATCACGGTCATCAGACTTTGAAAGGAAAGTGTGAGTCCAATTCTTTCAAAATAGTTTTTTCCAGATTACATAGTTTAATTTTTTTTCCCACAAATAAATCCTCTGCATATATACAAGAATGGCTGTGTACACAAAACGAAATCTTTCGAAAGCCAAAAGTTTCTGCGTGTTTCCAAAGAGACACGGGCTGAAAGTAACGATAAAGTAAAAAATTTGAATTATGTTTTTCAAAAATAAAATTATCACAGGATTAAGTAACACTGTTCGTCTAGATTTCTGTTTTACCTCACAAATAAAATTGTAAAGTTCACAGAAATTAACGAGTAGTAACAATCAGCGGTTCACAAGGGCGGATTGAAGGGCGAGAAAAAATGAATTAATATAAAAGATCCTATTTTACTTCTATAAAATGGATGTATATGTAACCGCTCCCCACCGACAAACTAACCGGCCCCCCGACAAACTTGCATTAATCCGCCACTGGCGGTTCACGGGAGCTTCCTCAAATGCTGCATTGCGCATAAATTAAAATCCTTCCACATGCTAAAATTCAGTAGAATTTCTCGAGAAAAACTCGCAGCTGATCCTCAGCATACAACAGTTGAAGAATTCACAGCTCTCAGAAATAGGCTTTTCAAAACAAGCGAGAAAGAGGCGCTTCTGTCGAAAAAAGAATGTTAAAGTTTATGTTGTAAAAGCATACTTTTCCCGATAGTACTTTGATTGAAATCTGTGCTTCACATCTACCTGTGGCTTCCCCAAAGAATTTTAAGGAGTCTGTTTATACACCCTCTTTGAATCCATGAGTAAATTTCCATTCGCTCCAAAAATTTCCAAGCGGAGGGGGTGCAACATTGTTTTCCCGCATATATGTTTGAATGTCCTGCGGGACCCAGCTTGTGTTGTTCGTCTATGCAAACGCTGGAATATAACTTGCAATAGTCGTCGTAGGTTAAGAGTTTTCATAACTTTTTTTTTACGTCTTTGAGTGGTATTCGAACAGTTTGTGCCAATGGGGCAGGGGCGAAAAAAAGAATGAAACTAACTTCCCATAGAAAAACTCTTATGTATGCTACTGTTGCTCGTTTTATCTGAAGATCCGTCAGTCGGTTCAATGAACCAACCATAAAATAAACTTATCCGTTAGTGGCGTAACAATAAGACGGGCAAGATGCAATGAGCCCCTGCTGGAGGGAGGGGGGGGGAACACACACTTGAACGACCACAAGAACAAAATGACATTTATTATTATAAAATTTAGTAAAATTTTAGCTTTCTCTTCAATTAATTTAACTACTGAAGTACACGCACACACATTAAAGAACAACAGCAATACTAACAACAAACGCATCAAGGTTTGAAGGTATGAGTGAGAAAAAAATATCCCCCAGTTTTATTGTGCTATGGCAATGCTACGCGAAGGGATATCTGCCAAGGATGGGTGGGGCCTAGGTCGGAGGACTTTTTAATTGGTCATAAAGCGCACTTATGTTACATCTGGAGAAAACCGACCAAAACTCCAGGCGGTTAAATTGACAGCCGCTCGAAAGGCCAGAACGCTGGACCTTCACACGTTAGCTGTTTGCCAATTTGAGTGCCACTCGGAAATGGTGGGGCATCCCTCAGCTTTGGAACTCGTAGTAATAAAGGGGGTCCTCATCTGATCCATTGAGGGAGAGTCCCATCCAATTAATTTGCCGCACACACCTGAATTGTATAGAATTACTCAGCTGGCTTTGTTATATTTAATTTCTTGTATATATAGTATTACAGAAGTATTTCTTGTATTATAGAAGGAAGCGAATTATCTTCCTAAGTTTTCTAATTTCTCTCACTAGAATACGATCTATTTATCCACACCTACCACATTGTCGACCGAGGAAGATTGGGGAAGTTGCGACAGTCATATAATTACGCCACTGGTCGACGTCCAATTTAATTCGCTATAATTATAAAAGAAAGCTAGGCTGTGCCGGGCACAGCCAGCTGCGTCAAAAAAAGGGTCTCTAGATCTGTGTCACGCGATGAGCGTTTCGATCGTCCGCCATCTTGCTGGTAGTTAAGTCGAGCGATGGCAACGGCTGCCCTTTTTTTAGCATTGGGAAAGGGTTGCGCCTCAAACGGTTAAGCTCTATTTATCCGCACCTATCACTCACATTGTCGACCGGGGGAAGATTGGGGAAGTTGCGACTGACCCTGGAGTTCGGATCAAAACTTCAGTCAAAACAAGACCGATACTGTTGGGTAAAAAAAGGGCCTTCCGCAAGCAAAGTGTGTGCTCGCTCTCGGTCGAAATGTAGGTTGTGAGAGTGGGCCGGCGTATTTTGAGAAAGCTTCGGAGCGTTCGTTGTCTAAAAATAAAAAGGACAGCGCTCTGCCTTCAAGTGGTCTTATTTGGGATCGGGGGGTCTAACTGGAAGTCAGAAATCGGAACTGTTCCATTTCGCTCCTGGTGTGCAGGGTGAAATTTGGATGGTTTAGGGCGTCTCATCGGTAGGAGTATCGTCTGCGAGGTGGCATTTCCAAAGAAAAAGAATTTAGGAAAAAAAAAAAAAAGTGGTGTATGGATGGCATTCTTTCGTTTTGTTTTGGACGGAAGATTTCTGTTTGGGGAAAGAAAAACAATGCAAATAGACGACGTACGTTTCTCTAGACGTAGGATAACGTCAACGACCAAAAGAAACAAAAAATGGGTGAAGTGCAGTTTTGCGAATAGTAGTTTTTACATTTAATGTAAAGTTTTTAATTTTGCAAAAATCAGTGTTATATTATTTTAAGAGTCGGCCAAGCCAAAAGTTCATTTGAACAATAAACCACATCGCGTTATTTTTATGACCTTTCAGTGAATTGATAATGATTAATTCTTTCTAGTGAGAAATCTTCTTGTTACATTATTATTCGAAGTAATAGCAATCTTATCTTATCTTATCTTCTTATCTTATATAATAAAATCTGAGAGTAAACATAAACATTGTATGTAGCTATGTAGGTAGGTAAGTTTGTGACCCCCGATCTTCTTGTGCGCGTTTCTCGATCGCATTGCGCCGAGACGGTGGGTCGCAGACCAACCGAATTTTGCATACGGCTTAACTAGGACAGATCCTAACATGCTTCGGAGCGATTTTTTCGAAATTCGAAATAGAAAATGTTTTATTTTATGTTTTGTCCGATTTTTAGCGATTTTTCTCGCTTAATACGTAATAACGCCGGTAATTACACTCGCAAGAAAACGAAATTTACATCATCGGATACAGGAGAAAATTTTCTTTTAAAAATTGTTTGTTCGAACTGTGTAACATAATTTTCAGATTTTTGGGAATTTTTCAAATAAAATTAAATTTGACGCTGACTTTCGTAAAATATTTTTAAAATTGCTGCATCTTGAATTCTATCCGTCATAACTTTTTTATATTTTGTCAAATGACGGAGCATACATTTCGCCCTCTTTTAAAAGAAAAACCAGAGGAAAATATAAATTAGGAGATTTTTTACGAATTTTTAAGTAAAGAAGGATTTTCATTTCAATCGCAGCAGCTTAAAATTTTCTGTATGATATCTTGCGGTTTGGTTGTCTTGGAGACAGTAACAATGATTAAAATTGGCAGTTGAAAAAAAAAAAAAAAAAAGTTATTTAAAAATAACCGATTTTTCACATGTGAAATGTGCGCCACTTTGACGTCACGAGTTTAAAACCCCTTTCGAAACTCAATCGCAGAATAACGGACTCACAAGCAAAACATACGCCGAGCATGTGAAATAATTCTATATTTTATTTTACGTTGCCAGAAAAATAATTGAATGCTGTTTTTTCACAAGTGAATTATCCAGCATTATTTTCAATTGAGATTTTAAACGGTTCACGTTTTCGAATAGCAGGAAATATATTGCGGTGTTAAACAGGGCCTGATTATGACCAACAGGGGGCCCATTGTTGAATTGGGGACGAGCATTGTTGAATTTGGTGCCCCCGTCTATAAAATTTGTTTTATTTTTCTCATTCATAATTTTTTTTATAAAAAAAAGAACAACATTTGAATTTGGGGGCCATTTCGAGCCGGGGACCCCTGGGCAAAGTCCCGATTTGCCCGTGCGATAATAGGGCCGTGGTGCTAAATACGCCAATCTGACAAGAATTATGAGTAAAAATTCATGGAGAGCATATTTAGTGGCAACCATAAAGGGAAATGATTATCGTTTATGCTAATGCATAAATTGCAAAGAATCACCAAAGTGTAATAGACTACATTCGTGGCAAATATCTAGACCGTTTCTTTAAATTAAGCATTAACGGTTGCTAAACGAAAATATATTAGCGGGGGAAGTATGCGGTATGTGGTGTGAAAATAGGTATCAGAAAAAGATACTATAAGTAATAGTAATTAGATATGATAAGGCAATATTGATCAAAGCACAATATATCGCATTAATAAATATTTCGTGAAACTGTCTTCTATTCATTTTTCAACAGCCGTATTACATCACAGCTAACAAAACATTAAGTAATTCTACGTCGCGTTAATATATCCCGCGGTAGTTTCAACAGAAAAGACTGTAACACAACTTTTTTCTTGGAGATTCTGTTTTGTCACAAGTAGCATTTCAGGAAAATGTTCTCTTCTTGCCTTGCGAAGAGCGGATACACAACTATTTAATTATAAAATAAAACGGTTCTCCACAGCAAGTAGTATATAAGTTATTAATAGGATAACTTAAATCTAAAAAAGAGTATGATGCAGAAATGAGACATTTTGAAAATTAGGAATTTTCACTGCAAACCGTCACGCTTTTCTTTTCTGATCGCGAATGACACCGACATAGTTTTTTGCCTCATAATATTAACAATGGTCTCAGGTCAGTACTTATACTAACTTTACGAATAATTAATGAGTAACTTTAACGCCAAGAGTCAAATCATTCTGCTTATTTTTAGATTCCACATCACTGGAATCAATTCGAACTATACATGTAAGTAAAAGTTTCGTTCCCTACCGTGCGGAGAACGAGCACGCAACTAGTCTTATATATAATAAAATCCGAGAGTAAACATTGTATGTAGCTATGTAGGTAGGTTTGTGACCACCGATCTTCTTGCGCGCGTCTCTCGATCGCATTGCGTTGAGACGGTTGGTCGCAGACCTACCGAATTTTGCATACGGCTTCACTAGGACAGATACTAACACGCCTCGGAGTGATTTTTTCGAAATTCGAATTAGAAAATGTTTTATTTTATGTTTTGTCCGATTTTTAGCGATTTTTCTCGCTTAATACGTAATAACGCCGGTAATTACACTCGCAAGAAAACGAAATTTACATCATCGGATAGAGGAGAAAATTTTCTTTTAAAAATTGTTTGTTCGGACTGTGTAACATAATTTTCAGATTTTTGGGAATTTTTCAAATAAAATTAAATTTGACGCTGACTTTCGTAAAATATTTTTTAAATTGCTGCATCTTGAATTCTATCCGTCATAACTTTTTTATATTTTGTCAAATGACGGAGCATACATTTCGTCCTCTTTTAAAAGAAGAACGGAGGGAAAATATAAATTGGGAGATTTTTTACGAATTTTTAAGTAAAGAATTATTTTCATTTCAATAGCTGCAGCTTAAAATTTTCGGTATGATATCTTGCGTTTTGGTTGTCTTGTAGACAGTAACAATTATTAAAATTGCCAGTTGAAAAAAAATAAAATTACTTTAAAATAACAGTTTTCGCATTTGAAAAGTGCGTGATTTTGATGTCATAAGTTTAAAACCTCTTTCGAAACTCAATCAGAATAACGCACTCACAAGCAAAACATACGCCACACATGAAATAATTCTATATTTTACTTTACGTTGCCAGATAAATAATTGAATGCTCTTTTTTCACCAGTGAATTATCCAGCATTATTTTCGATTCAGATTTTAAATGGGTCAGGTTTTCGAATAGCAGGAAATATATTGCGATATTAAACAGGGCCTGATTATGACCAACAGGGGGCCCCGGGCATTGATGAATTTTGCCCCCCCCCCCAATGTATGAAATTTGTTTTATTTTTCATAATTTTTTTGTAAAAAAAGAACAGCATTTGAAATTGGGGGCCATTTCGAGCCGGAGGCCCCTGGGCAAAGTCCCGATTTGCCCGTGCGATAATAGGGCCCTGGTGCTAAATACACCAATCTGACAGGAACTATGCGTAAAAATTTATGGTATAGGGCAGTTTCACATTACGTCACAATTCTATGCTGGCGGAATAATATGAGGCTTCTATTGGTTCATTCAAGTTCCTGGTGGACAAACGTCACTTCAAGAACGAGTTTTTATTGGCAGACTCCATTGCCGGTCACGTGGTTGAAATTGCTCTATAGCTGATTTAGTGACAACCATAAAGGGAAATGATTATCGTTTATGCTAATGCGTAAATTGCAAAGAATCACCAAAGAGTAAAGGCCTACATTCGTGGCAAATATCTAAACCGTTTCTTTAAATTAAGCATTAACGGTTCCAAAACGACAGTATATTTTATTGGTATCAGTAAAAGGTAGTATATTTAATAGTAAGTAGATACGATAAGACAATATTGATCAAACCACAATATACCGCATTAATAAATATTTAGTGAAACTAAGTCTTCTATTCATTTTTTAACAGACGTATTGCATCACAGCTAACAAAACATTAAGTAATTCTACGTCGCGTTGATATATCACGCGGTAGTTTCAACAGAAAAGACTGTAACAGAACTTTCTTTTTTCTTGGAGATTTTGTTTTGTCACAAGTAGCTAGCTGCGTGCGGGCACATTTTAGGAAAATGTTCTTCTCTTGCCTTGCGAAGAGCGGGTACACAACTATTTAATTATAAAATAAAACGGCTCTCCACTTCATGTAGCATCTAAGGTATTAATGGCATAACTTAAATCTAAAAAAGAGTATGATGCAGAAATGAGACATTTTGAATATTGGGAATTTTCACTGCGAACCGTCACGCTTTCCTTTTCTGATCGTGAATGATACCGACATAGTTTTTTGCGTCATAATATTAACAATGGTCACAGGTCAATACTTATACTAACTTTACGAATAAGTAATGAGTAACTTTACGCGAAGAGTCAAATAATTTTGCTTATTTTTAGATTCCAAATTTCTGGAATCAATTCGAACTATACATGTAAGAAAAAGTTTCGTTCCCTACCGTGCGGAGAACGGGTACGCAGCTAGTATATAATAAAATCCGAGAGTAAACATTGTATGTAGCCATGTAGGTAGGTAAGTTTGTGACCACCAATCTTCTTGCGCGCGTCTCTCGATCGCATTGCGCCGAGACGGTTGGTCGCAGACCCACCGAAGTTTGCATACGGCTTCACTAGGACAGATCCTAACACGTCTCGGAGCGATTTTTTCTAAATTCGAATTAGAAAATGTTTTATTTTATGTTTTGTCCGATTTTTAGCGATTTTTCTCGCTTAATACGTAATAACGTCGGTAATTGCACTCGCAGTAAAACGAAATTTACATCATCGGATAGAGGAGAAAATTTTCTTTTAAAAATTGTTTGTTCGGACTGTGTAACATAATTTGCAGATTTTTGGGAATTTTTCAAATAAAATTAAATTTGACGCTGACTTTCGTAAAATATTTTTTAAATTGCTGCATCTTGAATTCTATCCGTCATAACTTTTTTATATTTTGTCAAATGACGGAGCATACATTTCGTCCTCTTTTAAAAGAAAAACGAGAGGAAAATATAAATTAGGAGATTTTTTTACGAATTTTTAAGTAAAGAAGTATTTTCATTTCAATCGCTGCAGCTTAAAACTTTCGGTATGATATCTTGCGTTTTGGTTGCCTTGGAGACAGTAACAATGATTAAAATTGGCAGTTGAAAAAAAAAAATTATTTAAAAATAACCGTGTTTTCACATGTGAAATGTGCGCTACTTTGACGTCACGAGTTTAAAACCCCTTTCGAAACTCAATCAGAATAACGGACTCACAAGCAAAACATACGGCGCGCATGTGAAATAATTCTATATTTTACTTTACGTTGCCAGAAAAATAATTGAATGCTGTTTTTTCACAAGTGAATTATCCAGCATTATTTTCAATTGAGATTTTAAACGGGTCACGTTTTCGAATAGCAGGAAATATATTGCGGTGTTAAACAGGGCCTGATTATGGCAAACAGGGACTCCATTGATGAATTTGAGGGCCTCCATCTATGAAATTTGTTTTATTTTTCATAAAATATGTTTATAAAAAAGAATATTTCAGAACAACATTTGAAATTGGGGGCCATTTCTAGCCGGAGGCACTGGCCAAAGTCCCGATTTTTCCGTGAGATAATAGGGCCCTGGGGCTAAATACGCGAATCTGATAATAATTAAGCATACAAATGTACGGAGAGCTGTTTTAGTGGCAACCATACAGTGAAATGATTATCGTTTATACTAGTGCGTAAATTGCAAAAGTCACCAAAGAATAAAAGACTACATTCGTGGCAAATATCTAAGCCGTTTATTTAAATTAAGTATTAACGACTGAAAAACGAAAATATATTGTATTGGTATCAGTAAAAGATAGTATAAGTAATAGTTAGTAGATATGCTAGGGCAATATTGATCAAAGCATAATATACCGCATTAATAAATATTTCGTGAAACTAAGTGTTCTATTCCTTTTTCAACAACCATCTTACATCACAGCTAAGTAATTCTACGTCACGTTAATATATCCCGCAGTAGTTTCAACAGAAAAGATTGTAACTGAACTTTTTTTTTTCTTGGATATTCTGTTTGGTCACGTGTAGTTATAATCACATTTTGGGAAAATGTTCTCTTCTTGCCTTGCAAAGAGCGGGTACACAACTATTTAATTATAAAATAAAACGGTTCTCCACATCATGTAGTATCTAAAGTATTAATGGCATAACTTAAATCTAAAAAAGAGTATGATGCAGAAATGAGACATTTTGAATATTAGGAATTTTCACTGCGAACCATCACGCTTTTCTTTTCTAATTGCGAATGACACCGACATAGTTTTTTGCGTCATAATATTAACAATGGTCTCAGGTCAGTACTTATACTATACAAATAACTAATGAGTAACTTTACGCCAAGAGTCAAATCATTTTGCTTATTTTTAGATCCCAAATCACTGGAATCAATTCGAACTATACATGTAAGAAAAAGTTTCGTTCCCTACCGTGCGGAGAACGGGTACGCAGCTAGTTTATTAATATAAAGCAATAAACAAGTTAATTTATTTGTTTTTGTATTACGGCAAGTGTACACGCGTGGCGCATTCGCGGGTTACTTTCTTAATTCACAAAGATAGTTTTTATTTTAACACGTACTTAATTATACAATTAAACTTAACTTCAAATGCTACTTTCATAAATGACTTGTTAATACCGGCTGTTGGATCTTTCAATCAGCAGGCAGTAAATGAGAGAAATTCACAACTTTTAAGCACCATCGGTCAATGTAAAAAAAAAAAAAAAAAAAAAAAGGGTGGGGGTGGAAGGGAGAAACAACATTCTTTCATGTGCGTTTTTAAGATTGTCCAACTAGTTAAGAACGTCTATTTCTGTTTAAATACAACTTCTAATAATAAGTAGGGGGGAGTTGGGAGGGGTGGGCTTTTTTAACAAAAATATTTCTGACAAATTATTTCCTACTTGTACAACAAATTTTCATAATAACACATCATGAAATATTTTAATATATTTAAAATATATAAATATGCTGGTAATTATTAAAGTCTTAGTTATATAGGAAAGTATATACATTTTGTATGGCAAAAAATTCCTCATGGGGGGGTTATGACCCCCCTCCCCTTGGCTACGCCCCTGGCCCAATAAATACGGAAAGACGATGCATAGGTTTGGTTAATTGTTGACTGGATTTCTTCATTCTAGTGGGACACGGTGTATTCTCTACTCTACAGCAACCGTTTTACTAGATGAGATAGATCTGCCTCGTTCTGACAAAGCGTGCAGTTAAGACGCAGCATGCAAAACCCGCCTTCCGATATAAACATTTCTGCCTCAGGACGATCCCAAAAATAAATGTTTCTCTCAAAACGGGAAAACAGCGCAATGAATTTTGCCGAGGGTTCTGTGCAGATTTGAGGAATAAATAAAAAAAAAATGCTTAATAAAACTGTGCTGGTGAAAGGGAGAGGGATTCAAAAATAACTCCCTCTTGACGTATCTCAGCCAGAGCCACGCGTTATCTAGGAAAGAGTTTCTTTATAATGCATGGATGGGGAGAGATCCTGGCCATAGAGCATTCGAGATGATGTTCTCAGTTATTATGATATCAGTGAATCAACAGCTTATTTGAAAAGCAATTCCAAAGTCGTTTCTTAGTTTAAAACCAAAAAGGAAAGGAAGGGGAATCGTTCCTCTAAACATTACGTGTTATACAGAGAAAGCAAGTCTCATAAAAATATAGTGTTGACAATGCATTTATGAAGCAGTATTTGAAAACGAAGTGTATTGAACCCGGGCGGCACAATGTCACATTTCATTCGGGGTGGGGGTGGGGGGGGAGTAAATTCATTTATCATCCGTATAAAGTGCAATGAATATAAAGTGACCAAATTTTGGAACATAGAATTGTATGCAATTAACTCGTTGTCTTGAAAAAAAAAATATATATATATATGTAAAAATAGGGAGCATTTATAAACTTCAATGATCTTCTCATGTAAGTAAAAAAAAAAAAAATCTGGAGTGACTCCACTCGACTTTCCGTACACTTACGACTAAGATCATTATCAAGCATTGAAATAAATTTTAATCGATGAATATTTCCGCAACAATTATTAGTTTTTTTCAATTTGAGCTCAATAGAGTGTACCATTTAAACGCTAGCGCACTTTCAAGAATTCCCCCCCCCCATTTGCCATAATGTAAAAGAAATCTTTGTCGTAGCCCTGTAAAAAAAACTATAAGTCCTATACACACCAAAATCAACACCGGTCTTAGGATGGTGGTTTATAACATATTTATGCAATTTAAGCTCAATCGAATGTACCGTTTAAACGCTAGTGCACTTTCAAGAATTTTCTCCCATAGGCCATAATGTAAAAGAAATCTTTGTCGTAGCCCTGTAAAAAAACTATAAGTCCTATACACACCAAAATCAATACCGGTCTTGCGACGGTGGTTTATGACATATATACCTAATTTGAGCTGAATCGAATGCCCCGTTTAGGAGATATCGTATTCACTCACACACACACACATACATCTCGTAAAAATAGCATTATGAATTCAGAAGACCTCAAAACGTGTAAATACTCCAAAATCTCGAAGTCGAATGTTTTCATGATCACAATACTTTCCTTACATGGTACATGTTTGGAAAGTAAAAATACCGCTCCTGTAACTTTATAAAACTATGTAAAATTACGTCCTAATGATATCTTCTGTACATTTTTCACATTTGCATAAAGTTACTAATGGCGTAGAAACATATTCCACACCACATCTTTTAGCTTTGACATCTAGCATTTCTAATTAACCTAACTCTCAAAACTTAGCATTTAATCCTTCGAAGCGCAACCACTTTCACATCGAGATAGAAGAACAACTGGGTATACTGCCCATTGCTGAAAAAGTGCAGCCGTTGCCATCGATCGATTTAACTACCAGAAATTTGGTGGTCGATCGAATCGCCCATCGTGTATCACAGAGTTAAGAACTTTTTTGACACAGCTGGCTGTGCGGTGTCAAAAAGTTAAATCGAGTAATCCAAAGTTAAATTGGGGGATGGTAAAGGCTGCACTTTTTCAGTGTTAAGGGTATTTAACTTTTTTTTTGACTAGCAGTGAAAGTACTGGAAGCAGGCGCTTTCACATCGCGACAATTGCCCGTTAAAGTGTCAACTAACATTTTCAGAGGAGAAAGCCCCCCCATGAAAAATTTCTCGCTACGCCAATGAGTAAGACTGATGTTAAAAATTGAGGACAGGTACGAAAAGTAAAATGCCCTTAATAGATTTTTTTTTTTTAAATGCCAATAATCGACAAAGGCGCAAGTAACTGGGGAAATTTGGCCAGTGTCCGCCTTACGTTCAAATCAAAATTTCCAATCTTATAAATCATTATATGAAAAGTTCAAACTTACTTAAAATACATTTCTAACATGTTACCCATTACTTATACAGGATTTCCCAAAAACATAATGGCAAACTTTTAGGGGAGGTAGGTGACACTGAAAATATTCAGAATCGCATAGCAATGTGGAATCAAAAACATTGTTTTCATACACCGGTTAATAATCACATCCACAAAAGATGTTGAAATGTTAGTGAAGTTTTCTGCCATGCTTTGACAAAATTTAATTATTGTTTCGTAAAAAAATACGGAACTAAAATTGATCAGTATAAATAGCATTTCATTTTGACTGCTGCAATTGTCAGAGAATAGACCATTTGTTATAAAGCTTAATAAAGCAGTTAACTAATACTTAAACACCTTTTGTGGAGTGTGATTATTAACCGATGGATGAAAACGTTTTTCAACCCACATTTCTATGTGATTCTGAATTCTTTTTATGTGCCCTATCACTAAAAAGTTTGTCGTCATATTTTTGTGACAACAGTCCAATATAAATTCAAGTAACATTATTCATAATGGTGAATTCTTTTTTTTTTCCCCTGATGGCTGACTCTTTCAAACAAATCACGATTACTACTGTTTCTGTCTCGCATAAAAAAATTTCAGTCACGCGATCAAGGTTTGATTCTACCAGCAATTTTTTTAAAAATTATTTTTTGTCTAAGTCAGGAACATGAATTAATAGAAATCTATAATTCTTATGACTTACTCCCAGCAGAAATAAGTTTTTCACTTAATATGAAAGTACTCCATTGAATATTAGTCCCATATCACAAATTTCTTCGTTTTCGCTCACACAAAGCACATTTCAAGATAGTTAACCCTTTAACGCACAGTGTTCCCGCTCTGGGTACACCAAACTCTGACGTTTTGACTGTTGCCAGTCACGGAGAATAGATTTGATTTCTATAAAAATAGTTGAAGGTGACATAGCTCCACGAGAATCCTTTACTTTTTAGCACGTCATTTCCCGTCAAAAATAGTCATGATTATTTTTAACAGCACTGACATCTGCTGAAAAATGGAAGAATGCTAGAACAGCCGGATAGATAGCAAGCCAGCTGTCGTCAAAAAAGGGTCTCTAAATCTGTGGCACGCGATGAACGTTTCGATCGTCCGCCATCTTGCTAGTAGTTAAGTCGAGCGATGGCAACGGCTGCCCTTTTTTCAGTATTGGGAAAGGGTTGCGCCCCAAAGGGTTAACGAAGGATTACGTGTCTCTCTATATGTAAGGGGGAAAAAAGATAGAAAAAGCCGTTTTCAACGTCTTTGCAAATTATAGTATTACCCCGTTAGAAAATTAACTGGGTGAACTTACCAGGTGTACTAAACCGGTTTTCTTTTAAGGCTGTCATAAAACGTGGTGTGATGAATTAAAAATTGTTTGAGATTCATGAAAAGCTAACGTCATATTATAGGAAATTCGAAATTTGTGTGATTATAAATAGCTCCTCTACATGTACACAGTTTGGCATTTTTCAAGATATTATAATAAATAAACTATTTTCTTCTGTTGTACCATACAGAATTTAAATATTTAAATTCAGAATTCCGCATGAATTCTTTTTATTTTTACACATAATGTTTCAATCGTTTTAGTTATGTGATGACAACATTAGAGTATCAATTTTAAAACTATATGATTTGGTACGATAATATGGATTAAAACATAATATTTCTTGTTAAATACATATTTAGTGAAATTAAAAGTGCTTTTCATATTTATCCTTTCTCAAAGAGCGCACTAACAACGTACTAAACGATATATAATCCTACGTTAATTTACCCCGCAGTAGTTCCAACAGAAGGGATCACTCGACCTTCTTTTTTAAATCGTAAAAGACTGTCGTATTGAATTTGCACTAAATTAATTTTAACTGTTACGCTAATTAACACGCTTTTATTAGCTTCACCTGTATGTATGTTTGTATGCTTGCATGTTTGTAACCGACTCCTTTAGACTCGATTTTGACCCACTTTAAACGGACAGATTTAATTCAAACTTTGTACATTTATCAAGAACCGGTGACAATACAATAATCTTATAAGATTATCCTGATCAGGATCGCCAGGATTAAATAATTTCCTCATTTCTTATCCTGATTGAAAGTAGAACACTTCCAAACATTACAATCTTAAGAAAACCCTTTCTGTGGCCGTGATCGTATAGTTTTTTAGTACATTGCGTTGTGGCCGCATTAACCCAGGTTCGAATCCTGGTCACGACAACATTTTATAAATTTTTTTTTTACAAAATATCGTCATCCATCACATTATGGAAGAGTTGAGTACAAGAACATGTTAAGGCCATTCTTTTTAACACGCTTTTATTTGTTGATTAGAGACCTATTTTTCCTTTTTAGTGAGGAAGGTAGCATTTAACTGCAGGTTGATTTTGATAATTAGAGACCTATTTTTCCTTTTTAGTGAGGAAGGTAGCCTTTAACTGCAGGTTGATTTTGGTGCACAGCAGGGCAGTAGCCGGAGGGGGGGGGGCTCAGGGGGCTTCTCCCCTCCCCGAAATGGGCCCTTTACTTAGCTTACAATTAAACTTTAGCTTTAAATTTGATACCCAGCTCACCAATAAAAATGCTCCATATATCAGTTCTTGAGAATATTCGAACGGTACGATTAGTACAAAAATGATACAAAAAATATAGCACAAAGCACCCCACGCTTTTTTCACAATAATATTAGTTTTCGTTCATTCATTTATTTCTATATTAAGAATTATTTTTCGCCTTTTAGTTAGTTCAATTTATCACTAAAGCGTGTTTTTTGGTTTCTTAAACTATATATTTATTCCTGCAGATTCTCATTCCTTTTCTTACTTTCTTTATTTTAAGTCATAATACAATTCTAGATATATAAAGCTCTATAAGGTGTTTTTTTTAATCGTATTGCAATATACTAATGTTATTTTCTCATCATTGGCCGATCCTTGTATTGCATATTAAACAAATAATTAAATATTTAAACATAATTAAGCACACCTTGCTAGTTGAACTTTTTCCGTGTCGCTCCCGTGATATTTCGTACTGGAGAGTTCAAAAGTTATGCGCTAGAAAAATTAGAATATTTCAAAAGTTATGCGCCAGAAAAATTAGAATTAGAACTCTTATGCATAGAACTTTTCTTTCTATGTCGATCAAAACGATCAAAATATCTAATCCGTAAAACGAATGTATATATTGTACGTACGCTTATTTTTATACAATATTCTTTGATTTAAAAAATTGGTATTTTTATGACCGTTTTCTTAAAAAGACTACAACTGCTAAGTGGTTAAGCATTGATTAAAGCATTGGTGGAATCACGTTGGTTATATAAATAAAAGTATTGTTCATATGGCACAAAATCTCCGGAAATTCATAGTACCCTTTTTCGCTAACTTAGGGCAATAAATTTGAAAAGCCACTTTCTCAATCCTTTATTGAAGGTGTATGCATAATTCCTTGCACAGAAATAGATTTGAAATTAGATAATTCGTTTCAAAATACTTTAGAGGAAATTAGTTTTTTTTTTTAACACTTAAAATTGTTTCTAGTTTTCGTTAGATTTTAAATTCACTTTTACATCTCATGAAATTTTTATGGTTTCTTAAGACTTCATATGATTTTACAAAATGCTACATCTACAAATTTGTGTGTTATTGAGTGTTTTTTTTTTTTTTAAAAAAAGGTTTAGTTGAAACACATGTGACGAATTTTTAGAAAGGCGACCTATTTGAAAACTGATGACAACATTTTATCAGTGTTAATCTCTCGGAAAACCATCATTCATTATTCTTGAAAATTGAACTGAAGAATCAACAGTACAAAGCCTAATGAACACGTATGCTGACAATAGCAGTTAAAAAGCAGACAAACGATCCAAAGGCGAGTCTCTTAAATGAATGCTGTTAATTTCTATATTTTGCTTTTCCCTTTTGTAATTTTTTATTTAATAAAAATGCAAACTGATGCTGTTACAGTAATTAAAAAAAACGGATTAGTGCTTTTAAAGAATGCAGGCATTACCTACGGCAAAAGAAATAAACGAGATAGAAATAATGATTTTAAGATTATAAAAGTTTGGAAAAGCAAAAATTTCTTTGAAAAAGGAAAATTTAAACAACAGTAATCAGGCTTTTAAGGACTAATTTCTATAATGTTAAGGTTGCCACGTCTGATTCCTTTTACTCTGTCTAACCCGAAGTTTTTGACCGAAAATCGTACTGTTAATAGTCAAATAAATTAAAGTGGTAAATGCAGTTAGGTGGCCTGTGAATATTTGGGTGGTTTCTCGAAGTATGTGGCTTGCAATCTATTGCTTCTAAAAAAATGTTTTTAAAGAATTGTTGATCCCGCCATGTTAGAACTCGTAGCGCATTGATGAAATACCGTTAAATTGAGTGGTTTTTAATACCAAATATTCAGTTGAAATTTTGGTCTATGCATTTGAGCTCGAGTTTATTCAGAAAGGATGGGCGAAAAATAGATCTGTCTAGTCTTGCAAAACAGCTGCAAAATTTTGTCTCGTCTCTCAAAATCCTTAGAATAACAAGTAATAATAATAATAATAATAATAATAATAATAATAAATTAATTAATTATACATTATCCCTACACAGTAATGCTAAAAACACCTGTTTTGTCATGCAAAGCCACTATTTTGGGATGGATGCTAGCCGAAAAATAAGCCTCAATGATGAAAATGTATGCCTCGTCTCGCATAAAAGCTGTAAATCTGTATCTCACCTCGCATCCATCCCTGTCTGTCTCCTCTCATCTTGCATCCGTCCCTGTTCTTCAGTCTATCTATCCTCCTTTATAATTTTCTAAAAATGTCACTTATGCACTTTTCTGCGAATTACACTTATCTTTGAGACAAAATCCAATCACACTACGTTATTCAAGAAATTTCTCTTAGCCGCAGGAGAAATTTAAAAAAGAGAGGCAGGAAAACGCATAATCGGATAAAAAGCATTAACCCTTTAAGGCGCGATTCCGCTCTGGGAACACCCAACTCTGACGTTTTGACTGCTGCCAGTCACGAAGAATAGATTTGATTTCTATCAAAATAGTTGCGGGTGACACAGCTCCACGAGAATCCTTTACTTTTTAGCACGTCCTTTCCCGTCAAAAAATGGTCACGATTCTTTTTAACAGCACTGACATCTGCTGAAAAATGGAAGAATGCGAAGAGCAGCTGGATAGATTGCCCAATGCTGAAAAAAGGGCAGCCGTTGCCATCGCTCGACTTAACTACCAGCAAGATGGCGGACGATCGAAACGTTCATTGCGTGCCACAGATCTAGAGACCCTTTTTTGCCATCTGCGTCAAAAAAGGGTCTCTAGATCTGTGGCACGCGATGAACGTTTCGATCGTCCGCCATCTTGCTGGTAGTTAAGTCGAGCGATGGCAACGGCTGCCCTTTTTTCAGCATTGGGAAAGGGTTGCGCCTCAAAGGGTTAAGCTGCTCTAAATAAACAAACTTTTGAAAACGGAATCTCAGACTGAAACGGTGTATTGACAAGAATGACAAGTTCCATTAAAAAAATTCAGATCCATCTACAGAAAAAAAAGTTATTTACTTCCAGCGAGAATAAGAAGTTTATATTCTAAATTGGATATGTAAGCAACTTTTTGAATTTTCCTTGGCAATATCTTCAGTTAGACCAATAAATGATGCTAGTTGGCAGTACTTAATTTAACGCTCGTCACATTCTCTTACTGAAATTCTGACAGAATCCGTGCTGATTGAAACATCAGAAGTCTCATTCCACTTATATATTTTAAAAATTTATCACAAATTTTTTGGTTGCCGCAATAAAATATATGATTTAATTGGACATCTAAAAAGTTATCCTCCCAAATTTCCAGTTAGCGAAGTGTTTGGAGCGTGAGGTAGCTATATCTGTCTCGCCAAGTCACGCAAAAGAAAGGTAAAGAAAAAAAAAAAATCTTTTTCTAAGAGAATAGGTTAAGAAGTTCATTTCACTAATATTTTGCGTTCCGTTCCAAGAAAACTTTTCCAATGTGAAATGATACACGTTCTAGGTGCAACACTTGTGTGGAGGAGGTTTCTAAAATAACTTATCACTGGCTCCTTATTACTGCAACAGCGTCTCCTGTGAGTTCTTTATGTACTTCGAGAAGAAAGAAGAAAGAGTGGAAAATGAAGGAGAAAAATAAAGATGGCTTTCGCCGAAGAATATTCCTAAGTGTTGTTTTGCCAGAAAAAATGAGAATACGAATACTGAAATCACGCCATCGTGTAAAATGATTACAAAAGAAACATGCTTTCAATATACGATTCCTGACTGCTGAACACAGATTATGTATTACTGCCGGCCGGAGTTTAATAAAAATAACTTATTCATGACTATGTCATTTTATCTCTCACCCCCTTTATTGAAAATTGTCCGAAAAATGTGTTCCAAAAAAGTGACATAAATTTAAATATATTTAAATACTATTAGTTCAAAACAGCTTTAATCTATTGCTACAATCTTTCGTAAGCTGTAGAATATTGTACACATGTATTTTTCTGTAAATAGGTTACAATCATAAAAGTTTCAACATAGGGTTACCAGGCGAAATACACGAAAGATGTGAGATAAAATGACATCGTCATCGTTTTAATATGGCAATAATGAAACTAAAAAATTAGAGGGGTTCAGGGGCCTCTCCCCCTGACGAGGCTCGAACAGCCGAGTTTTTTTTGTCTTTTAATTTTCATTCTGTATAAAACTTAGTTGTAATTATCGGTAGATCTAAGGTTTTGAAATGAAAAAGTAAACTCTTACACCATGGCCAAAGTCCAGATTTTCTAATGTGTTTGTAAAAGATTGCTAAGGTAGGGAGGGGTGTGTGCTTCAGCCTTCATGCAAACTCACTTCCTTATTTTGGATCTGACGATGGTGATAATAAAACTCTGTATGAAAAGTTTGTATTTGTAAGTCTGAAAGCAACGGAGATATGGGTATGAATATAACGATCTTGAAGCATCTTATTGTTGTTGTTGCTGCTGCTGTCAATGCAATCTGGAAACCGCGGAGCGGTGCCAGATCCCCCATATAGGTACGCGATGGGTGGAAGGGGCGGCTTCTATTTGAATGAGCCCCAGTGGAAGGAAGTCCGACTTAACTCGGGATCCCCTAATTTTGAACCAATTTCAGATGAGAGACCAACCATCTGAAATCGGCACCCCCAGAGGTAGCGATAAACATGGAGGACATTGGAGCCACGACGGATTTTGCGTGCACCAGCTCCCATCAGCGTACACGGTTCCATAGCAGCCCAGCCTCGAGAGGAGTTCACCGTCCCAAGCACTGGCCAAGCCGGTGAAGTATCTTGTGCATTGTATAATAATAAATCCGCCTATATTTGCAGTTGAAAAAATGAAATAAATAAAGAAACATGTATATTTTTTTTACATTATATGTGCAATAAAATTACATAACTTGCGAAAAAAAAATTCTTGAATAATTACAAGCATTTATTAGAAAGCACGATTGATTTTCCACGAAAAGAAAAATCTCTGACAATAAGTTCAAATCTTCAATTTACGTCTTATTCGACATTTGTACAGCAAGCAAATATATAAATTTAATAATTTGTTATTCTCTGCGGCCATTTAGTTAAATTTGAAATTAGAGTGAACGATCTGATAAAGTGTCATTAATAAAGGCCTTGAAACCATGTTACGAAGGAACTATGGGACTAAATTGAATAATCTACAATACTGACAGATAGACACTCACATTTTAGAAAGGTGTACTGTTATCAAAGACTAGGAAACTTTTTATTAATCGGCTTTTTGCGATTACGTTAAAAATTCATCAAAATCTTTTCGATAATGAGTTCAAGTATGGAAGTACAAAGAATGTAACATTAAAGATTATTCTCAAGAAAAATTAAGATGTCCTCTTTTTCTAATAAGGATTGCACATACACTCCAATATGAATATTCTTACTGGTCAAGTTAAAAAAATTTATTTTTATATCACGCATCTCTGAAAAATAGTAAATTAATAAAATATTCGATAAATTTAGATTTTCAAAAGCTGCATGACATATACCATAACGTTGTAATAATGATAAAAGTGTTTGACCTATCCTCACAGCTGATACCATCAGCTACATCAGGAATCGTATGCTAATTGGCAATTCCATTTTTAGGTAAGATTTCAATTGAAACTAACCTATATATCAATGGGAAAGATACGAAACTATAAATATTGAAAATTCTGAAGAGAATTTTTTTTAATGTGTTAATAAAAGCGTAAAATTGTCTCATTATTTAAGTTTGCTTTTCTATTAGATATGTGAATGAAAATGGAAATGCTAATATTAGCTATTAGAATGTATCCGCATATTTTATAAAACTCTATTAGTTTACATAAAACGTTTTGAATCAGGTCATTTATCGACATTTTCCTTTTTTTTTCCTTGGGAGGCAGATGAAATTTTTTAAAATTCTTTTATTTGTTGATTGATTACATTTTACAAACTCATTCTTGTTACATTGAATAGTTTATAAAAACTTTTTCACTTGCTGAAAATAAAATGAAATAAAATAAGATAAAAATAAAGCGCTTTTTATCACTTGTCTGATATTTTGCGTAAGTATGTGTAAATAGATATACGATAGTGAAAAAAAAAGCTACTGGAATTTAGACTACTCAAAATCTGGTATTACATAATTAAAATCGACAATGAATTCCAAAAATAACACATATATTTTAGATTTATGTGTTATTGACAAATTTCTTTTTTAGTATTAACTTTAGAATTTAGATTTTTTTTTCGAATTTTAATAGAAATGCTAGATAAATCGTTTTATAAATCAGGTCATGTAAATAACATGTTCAAGCCTTCTTTTTCCATCGAAGATTTAGATAAAAGGACATTTTGAAGAACGACAGCTAATTGAATGAATAAGTAGGAAAAATTCTTTTGGATCGCTCTCCCAGCAAACACACACAGGTTCTCTGAACGTCTATTAACATTCAGAAAACGTCTTCTGAACGTTAATAGACGTTCAGAGAACCTGTGTGTGTTTGCTGGGCTGTGTCATAAAATGTTGGGGGGAGGGGGTGCGTGTCAGGGAATAGGAAATAATTTTAGTTGAACTTCAATAATTTTACTTGTTATGAGCAATTGCTCTATGCAATTCTGGAAAAATTTAACGTATATTTACTAAAATCTAAGACTTTGTTTAAGAATACGAAAACTTTACTAATGTTTTCAGAACATAACTTTACGAAACCAAATTTTACGAAATTTTCTGAAAGCTTGTCAAAACGACTAAGCGCTGAAATTTATAATTTAAAAGAGCATTTAAATTAATTAAATTTTAATTGCGTGTTCAAAAAAGTGTGAATTTTTTGGCTGCATAATGTTCAACTTAATGAAGTAACTTCTACAGAAATTCCAGCTGAATTTCGTAAAATTTTGAAACATGTAATTATTTAACTTTTTCATGTAAAGGAGGGGTATGTATGGAAAATATGAATTTTTCATAAATTGTAAAATCTTGTAATTAAGTTCAGGGTAGGCAGATTCCAACAGCAAGAACATTAATTAAAAAAAGTTCATGTAGTCTTTTCTGTTGAAACTACCAAGGGATATGCATTAACGTAAGATTAATTAGTTGAAAACCGTTGAGACGACCGTTGAAAAATTATATCACATTTTTGCTCGAAATGTTTGTTACTACTTTATTGTAACAAATCTACTAATACTACCTACTGCTTATATTATCTATCTTCGTTTCTCCCCCCGATATGCTTAATTCAAATATTTAAATTGTCCATGATTCAGCAAAATACACTACTTTTATTTTAATCTCGTAAAACATGTCAAAATGTATGATCAGGACGAACTATTCAGAATAGCAGAAATTGCGAAATGACGAAAATTTTGTGCATCGTAAAAATTTTGTGCATAGTTTATCAATATCACGGTATTTTTAATTAATAACGTCGCATTTTTTATTGCTGTAAAAGAAAAACCCTTTAATTCACCAGCTATTTCTCTTCTTAAAGGAATAATATTGAAACTACATAGAAATATAAACACACACACACACACACACACACACACATATATATATTCTTTACATAAAGCCTTTAAGGAGGGGCGTAATCTTACGTTAAAATTACACATTGTTACTTTACATTGTCATTTTTGAAGAGGGGGGAGAGAATCGAATTCTATCATACCAGGGCGACCCAAAATAATTTCTTTGTTATTTAGTTTTTTTTTTTTTTTTAGCCTTCAAAAATGACTCGTGATTGAATTTTCACTTGAAAATGTAAATTCAAACATGTTTTTCACACAACCGAAGTTACAAAATAAGTCGTCAAGTATTTCTTTGATAATTCGAAACGAACCATCTTTTTCGCTGCACAGATAAGCAATTAATGAAAATACTTCTCATAAAAAAAATTCTTTGTTCAATTCTATAAACCCAAATTCATCGGCCCCTTTTAGATAACTTGCAAGGCTTGTCAAAAATATCACAGAAGTTAATTTTGAAACAATAGATTTTAAAAACAACTATTTTTTTATTTGGGGAATTGGAGGGCAATTTTGTTATCTCAGTGATCAGCATAAACTTTTCAATTTAATTTGATGGTTAGAAATAAATGGAAAAGACATTCGCTCTTATCTACTGCCAGTGTGTATCTCCACAAATCTTAACCGATTAGCGAAATATGAACAAGCATTTCTTCAGTTCTTGTGTCGAATGCCGGCGAATGTTTGTTTTAAGTGGGCTGGTTGACGCTTGTGCCAGTTGGATTTTGTTCAAGTGAAGTGTAATTTTGGTTAAGCCCCCAATCACCTTTCGAGTGCTTTTAAGATGGAATTTTAAAAAGAACTGAATCTTGCATATTATGAACCTTTTTAGTACGGAATTATAAAAATGCATTTAGATAACTCGAGTAATTTTGTAAAAAATGATTTGGCTTTTAATTTTTTTTCTTAATTTTTCTTTCTTTTTTAAACTTTGAAATACATGTGTGTATGTGTGTGTGTGTCTAATATGTGTGAGACGTAAGTTTTTTTGAAATGCAGGTTATGCCAAATGAAATAAAACAAGTAAAAATACTGAATGTGTATCTGAATACTTATTTTAATTTTTTTTTCTTTCTAATGGCCGGGTCAGCGGCCTGCATGATGTTGGACCACAATGAGGGCCGCAGATATTGGTCATTTCATTATGGAGGCGCCTATCAGTCAGACCAATGTTGCCTCCTATGGGTGGTATTGTAATTTTGAACCAATTCCAGATGAGAGACCTAGCACCTTAAATCGGCACCCCTAGAGGTATCATTTTAACATGGAGGACATTGTAGCCACGAACAGGTTTTACATGCACCAGCTATATTTTAAATGTAGTACCAGAGTTTTCGAGTTGACTTTAAGCAATAATTTTACTTTAATATTGTTTGATCTATTGATCTGCATTAAAATAAATAAATTAAATTAAATTAAAAAATGTACGTATATATATTTATGCATGTACAACGTTCACTCCTAAAGGAGTGGACACATCGGTTTGAAATTTTGAACAGATGTGAAGACAAACTTAGAAAAAATCTTAGACTACACTAAAAATCTGAAAATCCACCCATTCCTTAATTTTTAGTGATTTTTCGACATTTACAGCCACAGAAGGATTCTTTGGTATCCGAGAGTTTAAAAAAATTAACCAATTGAGTTACAAAGTTAAATGTCGTAAGTAAGACTGGCGTCATTTTCATGTCACAAGTTAAAAAAAAAATCCCTCAGAAAACCAATTACGGTAGAAAGCTGTGACGTAAAAACTTTGCCACTATTGGAATGATTCTGAAAATTCTCACTTTAAATCAGATATAACTGTTCAATGTAAAAAAATCCCCGGTAACAGTTATACCCTAAGGAGTTTTTTTTTTTTTAGAAGAAGAAGAAGAAGCTGAAAGGTGGTGAAAATTTCACGTTTTATTTTCTTTTTGTTCGACGCATTTCAAAAAAAAATTCTGGAATCCGGCATTTAAAAAATTGCTTTTAAACATTAGTCCGAAGGCGATTGTTGGCACACATGAGACGGAGGTAAAATCCCGATTAGCTAGAATAACATTAAAAATCTGACTATTTTTTAAGCGCCAATAAATTAACGTTCTATTAGTTTAATATTATATTATTTTCCATGCCTACTAATGCTAAAAATAGCGTCAGTTGCTGTTGGCTAGTTCAATTTTGCAATTTACGAGGCAACAATATATTCTAATACTACGGTAATTATAATGTTAAAAATAGAATATGAAATTATAGGGATCGACCGATACCTCCTATTTTTTTAGGTATCGGTATCGGTCCTTTCATAGTTCAAAAGTATCGGTTCCAAATGCATTCATCCATTTTTACCGATACTTTTCAACCGATACTTAGCTTTTCAGAAGAAAAATCACGCAGGCGCAATACCACTCAAGAATCTATTCTGGTGGAGATATTAGAGGCATCCTTTCATTGGCATATATGTTTGCGGTTTGCGCGCCTGTTTTCGAACTGTGTTTTTGTTATTATTTTTTTAACAATCACTAAATAATAAACTTGAGTTTGTTCCATGTTTGAGCCTTTTGTCAGTGTAGAGCTCGAGAGATCTTTTTCTCAATACAAAAACTTTTGACTGATACCGGCAAAATATAGTGTTTCAGGCAGCGTCATAGCTAGGGGCTGGCCAGTTGGGCCAGGGACGCAATCCTCACATGAGCGCCGTTGCAGACTTTGTGTTATTTCTCCTCCTAGGAAAAGGTCTTGGGGAGAGGTGGGGAGAAAAATTAAAATTTTGAGGGAGGCGCTCATGACCCTAGATACAGATCGAAAAAATTTGCATTGTACGGCAAGATTACTTCATGTGGAATGATATTGAAATAATTTGTAAGTTGTTTCTTCTTATGAAATTAGAAGATTGGGAATATTATAATATTCCAAAACTGAAGATTGAAAATTACACTCAAAATGCACGCAACAGACAAGAAATTTTGCAAGCAATTTAACAAAAACTGGCCAGCTGAAAACCTAACTATAGTACTAAATATAACCACCCAGTTATCAGGGAAGTGGTTATAAACTTTTTCTGGTGTTTTGCATTCCGTACGTCTGGGAGTCGTTTCAATGCACTTTTTTAAGGATTACGAAATTCTTTTAGATGTGTTTCACTTTTTAAAAAAAAACCTTGATGTGTGTAACAGGTGCGAGGAACTAGCATTGCTACCTCCACGATGACAGAATAACTCCATTTTGTCATTTTTATTGTTCTATCTGGGCTCTGTGCGGACCCTTGAATTTCCTTCCCAGAGCGCATACTCGTCACCATCTGCGGTGAAGATAGAGTAAGTAGTAGTTGAAGAATTCAAAGAAATCATGTGGCGGCTCCTTCTCTTATTATTCATAGCAATGTTTCTAAATCCACAGGCCAACGCTATACGAATTTCTATAAATGTAACTTTATCAGAGATATATTGACTGTCCCCCTCCACCACTCTTAATGTCGTCTATTCTCCAACGCAATGTCCTGAAAAATATTGTTGCGGAATTACTCTGCTACTCCTGGGGTTCGTCGTTCTAAAGTCCAGTTGGTGTAAAAAGTTCAAGTAAAAAGTCACTTGTCAGGATGAAACACAAACTTTATTGCTTCTAGAACTTCGTAGAACAATCAGCTGTATATTCACAAGCACAATCTAGCAGTAACGTGCTTTTAACAATCCGCTTAGATCAGAAGCTCCCACAAATGCTGTATTTCTCACACAAAATAAGTCACTTTCACAGGCAAAAATTCAATGGAAATATTCAAGGGATATCGTACACAATCCCTTAAGACACAGCAATGAAGAATTTACACACAGCACTTTAAAAACAGCTTCATAAAGCAAGCTAAAACACAGCTTCTATACCACTATCAATTCACAAAGCAAGCATACTGAGAGCTCTTCACACATTGAGCGTTCAATTCGCACTGAACTGTCGGGGCAGTGCGCTGGTGGAATTTATAGAGGAGGCAGAAGCTGCGAGCAGTTTCTAGAAAAGTATATTCCTCGAAGATTCCAGATAAAGCGGGACTTCTGCTTACGTCATAGAAGAGAAATGTTAGGTTATTATTCGTTTTTAATGCAGGAAAAGCAACTTCCAGGCCCCATTGGGAAAATCGCGCCAAATGACCAAAAAGTCGCAAAGCTTGGCGACTTTTAGCGAAATATCGCTAAATTTGGCGCCAAAAATAAGTCCTCAAATGTGAAGAGATCGAAGCCCTAGAACTAATATTTCTCGAGATTTCTAGAACTTCCATTGAAAAACGATGGCAAACCGAAACCTCTATATCTCCGGTTCTAATTGGCCGATTTTGAAGCAACAAAAAGCAAAATTTATCTATTCGAAGCGTAGAATACGAATTTTAAACTATTTTAAGCCCCAGAGCAGCGGGTTGGCCCGAAAATTTGTAACAATATGAAAAATTTCGGGCCCTCTCGTATGGAAGCGAAATTTCCAGCCTCGGCGTGAAAAGGGAACTCGACTAATAAAACGTGATTTCTTTGTTCTTTACAGCCAAAAAGCATAAAACTAGTAATCTGCAACGCTTCTCTCCCGGATGCCTGGTACATTGTGATGTGCCCCAACCATGGCCAAGTGGATGAGGCACTGATCATTGTTGAAATGCGAAAACCTCGTTTTCGGACCTATCACGCGGTTTTGATCTAACGGCCTGGAGTTTGGGTCAGTTTTCTCCAGGTGTAACGTGAGTACGCGTTAGAACCCCTTAACGTTAGTCCTCTGACCAAAGCAATCCCCCCCCCCCCTCCCGCGTAGGCAGATGCTCCTCGTGTAAGCTTGGCAAAGCACAACACAAATCATTGCACATTGTAATGATGATGATAAATCTGGCACAAATGCTTTAGATCTTGAGATTGAGAGATTGAAACATAATGTACCATTTCGATACTACCCATATAGTTGCTATTTTTTTCAGTGTAAAAAGAAAACTTCACAAATGATGGGTTGAACAAATTTAAGGTATAATGAAATGGAATCCATTTAGTGCCGAAATACTTGTAGAGATCTAGTACCAGCCTTTCAAAGAAGTGGCATTCGTGTCATCGAGAGAAAATTTTTCCTCATCCAGTGAAGTATAATTATATGGATTACTGTCTCTAATTTAAATCCTGGACATCCGGCCTTAAGCATAGCCCATATTTGTAAGTCTGTAAAGTAACTCGTAAAAAGAGCAAACTTAGACGAGACTAACCGGCGACGTTTGAGGAAGTTATGCAGGTTAACCACCTGATGAAGGGGAAATCCCAAACTGGTCTTTGCCTTTCGGTTCTATGAAGCTACCTTTTTTAATTATTTATATTTCGTTTTGAAAAAGGCTTTTGATCTCCGGCTACATTAAGTTTTTTTCATGCTCTCCAGAAATGGATGTGTGGAAGATAATTTGAAAATGAACCGTTATGCACTCTAAATGGAGTGAGTATAAAGCAGAATTCACAGCCTGTATCCAAGCTGAACTGAACTGAGGTAAACTGAATTCAAATTCAATTCAATTCTGTATCCAAACTAATGATACACAATGAAAAACCGTAGCAGACTATAAGAATGAAGTGAGGATGGCCAGTGGTAGAGCCAGAAATTTTTAGAAGGATTTTATGTAATAACGAAATGAAAAACAGTGGAACCTGTTAAATATGACCACCCTCAGGAAGAACAAAACTAGTCATCTTACGAAGCTGGTAGTGCTGGTTGTAAAGTAAAATTGTGTAGGAAATTGGTCACTACAGACAGGTGGTTCCTTTACTCAGGTGATCACTTTAGCAGGTTCTACTGTATCTCGAAAGTCTGGAGCACTTACATCCCATTGGACCTTTTTTTAAGGTACAATAAGACTATTTATCCAAAGCCACAACTATTTCTGAGAACCCGGGAAACGCCCCAGACCTCAGATTTTTGCGGTGGGCGGGGGTCATAAATGGGACATATATGATTGATCCCCAACAGGAAAAAGTCTATCATACCTAGAAAAAAAGTGGTTAAAAAAGTTGGAAGAAACAGTAAAAATGAGGACCTAATTATCATTTGTTATCATCACAAATCTCTAATGACGTACCTGCATGCTTTTAGCATAGGATTCCTAAACTGTCACTTCCCCACCGCAGGCTCTGCGGTATTATCATTAAATTGTTTTAGGGAACATTTCTCTAGGACAAAAATGTTCTGATATGTCACCTTTGAATTTCCAAAATGTCACTGTCAGTTTTGATAGAAAGGACTAACTGTACAAGTAAAGCCCTTATTTATTCTGCTCTATATTTACATAAACAAGATAAATGTATTATATGAAATGTCTCCTCAGTTTTTAGTGAGAAATGTTTTCTCCCTAAAAATTAGAAATGAAAAAATTGAGCCCTGCGCTGTGTTGTCCTTGCCAAGAATATGACTTTACTTCAAGTACAAACCTGACCATGAATAATGTCACAAACATCGATTATTGTATACATTCCAATGCACTTGTTCTATGTTTGTGTATATACACAAAAATGTATAATTAACCATTTCGGTTCCACTGTTGAAAAGATAATTTCCCTTCTGTCCCTAGCACTGTTTCCTGGCATTCACCTTTGAATACTGAGAAACTCAAAGGCGGACAAATTTCCTGTCCATTTTTAGAATGATTGATTAGAAATTGAATAGAGAAAAACAAAGAGAAATTTGAATTATTTTGAACAATTGTTTCGCGAAAATATTTTTTTTCTCCTAATACAAAGAAAAGAAATTACACTTGTGTACTTCAGTTTACTTTTTCGCGTAGCTGTACCGATACAAGCCCACCCATGGACAACCCATTTACTAATATTCGAAGTTCCTTTGTATGGAAAGTATTTCTGAAAGTATAAATCTTATTCCTTGCCTTGTTGCTGTAGTTTTAACACATCTAAGAAGGAATACACAAAAAAGAAAAGTCAACCGAATTTATTAGTAGTCAACAAATTGTACAGCTTTTTAATGAACGTTGCTGATGTTGAAAGATTTCAATGGACGTTGTTGACGAGAAAGTGTCCGTAGTTCTTTGGTAAAAGTCATTAGCAAGGCCAGGTCTTGTGAGTTTTGGCGCACGTTAATGGTGAGTCAGTGTTCTTGTCAAAAAAAAAGGACGTTCTCAGTATCCTAGTGACACAATGTTCATGGCTTTTAATAAAGTCGTTGGTGGACCGATGTTAACAGATTCTGGTCTACACGAGCGAACCGTTATTCTCGTGGCTTTGATTGGATTAAATAGATGAACCGATGTTGGAGGCTTTCGAGGGACTATATAGTGTATAGACACATACAGTTTCTCCAGGGACCCAGAAGTAGTCACCAACACTTAAGAGGGCAGTTTCCTCCATACAGTCATCCAGAAAACGATCCAAAAGTCCCGGAGGGTAACGGAGAGGTTTTGGACGTTCGCAGTTTCGAATGATCCTTGCCGACAGGATCGGGCCCTCGATGGTTTCAATTTCCGGGAAGAACATTTCGAGACAATCAAACGATGTTAGGTAAATAACACTAAAGATGTAATTAGGAGGAAAGATACCGGTTGAAACAGTTTTGAACGGTAGAACAGTTTTGAAATTTGAAGCAGTAAAATCGCAGTTTAAATGAGAGCGTTTAGCATTCAAACATAAACTTTTAACAGTTTAGTAAGAAATGAAATTCATTGTTGATTGTTGCAAATTTTACTTTTCTACAACAAATAACTCCATTGCGACTTAAAACAATACGATTATGTTCATATTATTTACTACAATATTAAATCTGACATAGTTAAAAGAATCATTGTTTAGAAACCTGCTGTTACTGTACTTTTGTATTAATAGAATTTTACTGATATATGTCATTATAGGCACAATACAAGGCTGAATAAAGAACTGTTATTACAAGGGGGTGACCAGTAGAGATGAGACGGGCTCAGCGCGAGCCGAAAACACGGGCTCGGGCAATTGAGAAATTGCTTCATTTCTTCTTTATTGAACATACTCCACTTGTAAACAGATTTTTAAAAATGATTCGTTGCAGAAATAAACTTATTATTATTATTGGATAAACTTGAATAAAACGAATTAGAAAATGCATTAAGAGTTTTTGCTATTCCATTGGTCTTTTATTTGCACAAACGGCAAAATTTAGGATATTCTGTTCATAGAGTCATTGACTTTTATTGATCTATTAGCAGAAATTTCGGGTTCGGTTTCCGACTTAACCCTTTGAGGCGCAACCCTTTCCCAATGCTGAAAAAAGGGCAGCCGTTGCCATCGCTCGACTTAACTACCAGCAAGATGGCGGACGATCGAAACGTTCATCGCGTGCCACAGATCTAGAGACCCTTTTTGACGCAGCTGGCTGTGCGCGAGCACAGCCAGCTGTCGTCGAGCACAGCCATTTCGATCGTCCGCCATCTTGCTGGTAGTTAAGTCGAGCGATGGCAACGGCTGCCCTTTTTCCAGCATTGGGCAATCTGTCCAGCTGTTCTCGCATTCTTCCATTTTTCAGCAGATGTCAATGCTGTTAAAAATAATCATGACAATTTTTTCACGGGAAAGGACGTGCTAAATAGTAAAGGATTCTCGCGGAGCTGTGTCACCCGCAACAATTTTCATAGAAATCAAATCTATTCTTCGTGACTAGCAACAGTCAAAACGTCAGAGTTTGGTGCCCTCACGGCAAAGACACCGCGCGTTAAAGGGTTAAAGCCTTGAAAGTTTTGTGGTTGCGGCTCACCACAAAAATCAAAATCACAATCCGAGGTCCTTTCTTCTGTGTTTCCTTACATTTAAGATACAAACTATTTCGATAAGGGTTTCGAAAAAGGTGAAAGAAATGATGAGTTTTTAGGCTATCTTGACTAGCGTCCAGCCGCTTAGTCCCCCCCCTTCAAAACTTGATATTCTCCTTCTTGGAAACCCCAGGTCCGACCCAGTATTTCCCTGTTGATTTCTGACTTGTCAAAGGTTTTTTTTAAGATGACCTCATCTGAGTTGTACAAACACTGTTGCCGTTGATTAAGCCTTGTCTTATAGCACATGCCAATTAATTGTGAAAAAGGCGTTTTCACTAGTTTTCTCAAAAAAAAAAAAAGAGAAAGATAATAATAATTTATTTATTAGATGAGTTAGAGGTCAACTCTGAATAGCTGACATGAAATTGCTTTCACTGACATCCAATTTTCACTGACATACACCTATGTATTTTCGTAACGAAATTATTTTTCAACTGTAAATTTTTGAAAATAAATATTTAATTAATTTTCTCTTAAATATAGCTTACTTTATTTTAAATTTATTTTTCAAATTATTAAATTTCTCTAAACTTAGAAAATGTGCGCAGAATTTTCAAAGAAGCAAATCATCCTTTTTAATTTAAAATCTGGAGGAAGCTCTCTTTAACCTGTTCTCTTCCATTGTTGCAAAGACACAACGGTAAAGTTTTGTGTCCAGCGGTGTTGCTCAGATTGGATCATTGATTACACGCCAAGAGAGAGGCTGAGCCCAATCGGTCATTAAAATACTTCATTGAAAGAAGAAAAAAAAACGCCGGAACTGATGAGGGAGACTGTCCTTGACATCGTTTGAAATTTCAGGGGATGACGGCCTTTAAAATTACGGAAAAATCGATATTGGTATTTTGAGTGAGACCCCCACTTTTAAATAGTTTATTTTAAATCGGCCCTTGAAAATTTTCATATTGTGATTTTGTGTCGGAACTAGCCTTAAGACTCACTTTTACACTTTCAAAAAAGTATTCTAGTGTATAGTCCCATGCCAATTTCATATTTAAAATTTTGTTCCCTGTAAAAAAAAATCATGTCATACAACAATAAGTTTTATAATTTCTTTAAAATTTGTGTTTTTTACAAAAACTAATTAGTTATTCACAAAACGAAAGTAGGAAATATGGCTATTACTCAGAGTTTGAGTAAGTTGCACGGTCTAATGTTAAATGCTTTTTAAAAGTTCGCCGCCCACGGCACTCCCATCGTGTAGACTTTCCATAACACAAAACGCTCATTGTAAATACTGAATAATGTACAGAGAAAAACAATATGGTAATTTGAATAAATGCAGTCTTAGTCAAATGCGAAACCATAATTAATATTAATCAAGTAATGAGCTATGAAAACTAATGATTTAATTAATTTATTGTTTTAGGAATAATTTCATTGAACTAACTATCACGTTCAGGTTAAACTTCAAAAGTGGCGTCTTCAACAGTGGGATGGCGGGGCGGGCAAGACATCACAGGCTCCCGGCCGGAGCCCCCCCCCCAACATGGAGACTGTTGCAACCTCATTACATTTACTGAAAAAAAAATATTTATTACAAATTTTAATTGTATTCAATTAATTTTAGTTGCCGACGGAAGTACATAAATTAAATACCATACAAAAAAAAAAGATGCAAATTTAAAGTTATCAGTGAGAAAAAGTAATAGCTCTGTTTTGTAACTTGTAGTAATAAAGGGGGCCCAAGCAATGAACTCGCTACGGGCCACAACGATGTAGTTAGGCCAATGTTTACGGATATGCTTTTTTCATGAAGATTTCAAGGCTTGCAATCGCAAACGGATCAACTAAATCTTAACTTTCTTTTTATTTAGTGTTTTTTTTTCTACTAAGATCACTGCCTATACCTTTAAAAGACAATTTACGGTCAAAAATCAGATTTTCCTTTTTTTTTAACAGGAGCATGGTTAGAAAACAGTTAGGAGCATGGAGGTTTTTTCCTTTTTTTTTTTTTTACAGCAGCTATATATATTCTTTCTAAACTCGTTACCATTATCTATGCATGCGGCCCTCGTTTTTTTTTTTTTTTATATTTTACAAATTTTATTTCTATATATTTAAAAATTCATAACTGCAAACTTTTAGGACCGTTTGTATGGATTTAGGAATTTGTATGTAGTTATAATCAGTATGCGGTTAGTTTATACTTTAGGAAAAGTTAGTTTATACTTTTTGTCTGTTTTAAAAATTTGCTATAATAAGAAATATTGAATTTATTATTTTCTAAGTTTTAGATATCTGTGTGTAAAGTAAAAATTTGAATCCTTAAATTTTTTACAGAGAAATTCTCGGTGCGAGTTTTTATATCTATGGCAAACCTTTGCACTAAAAATACACTCTTTTATTTATTTATTCACTTTTTTTTTTAAACTAATAAAGATTTAGAAGATTAGATTTTAATAAAGATTTGGAAGGATCTGAAATTTTTAGAAAATTTGATCTCACACACATAAATCTTACGATAAAACTTAATAAAATGAGTTATTTTATGTTGCTTTAATTTTCTCTTTGATCTGTCCCGACTTTAGAAAAGTAATTTATTTCAGACATTTTTTTTTTTTTTTTTTTTTTTTTGTAATCGTTTCATTTCTTGGATTAAGATAAATTTTACAACTAGCATAGAATATTATTACACATGCGATAGTGCAATCAGCATTCAATTTATGTACTTCATGATTTTTGCATTAAAAACAAATAAAAACTTCTTTTACGATAGCGATCTTTTGACCCCGAATTCGCTCTGATTCATCACAATACGTGTGTTGTCAATCGTATTCATGAAACAATTTGGAGTTTTAGCTTATAAATTTTGCGCGTAATGAGGTTTTTTTTTTAATTTTGCTTTGTTTGATGTTAAAAATAAATTTTACTTATTAAAAAAGTCTTGCGCCCAGAGTAAAATTATAATTTAATTATATCCGGCTAATTCAAAAACATGACGTACTGCAATTTCTAGAGATAGTCTGACAACCTAGACAAGGTAACTTCTCTAAAAACACTGGTATAGGAACTTTTAGAGGGCCTCTAACGCATATTCAAGATACATCTTTAGAAAACCACCCAACACTCTAGACCGTTATATCGATAGCCACGCGAGGAGAAAGAATCCCGAAACTGCACACTTCAGACATTTCCCAATGTT
Source organism: Cheiracanthium punctorium (assembly GCA_038373885.1). Classification (NCBI taxonomy): domain Eukaryota; kingdom Metazoa; phylum Arthropoda; class Arachnida; order Araneae; family Cheiracanthiidae; genus Cheiracanthium; species Cheiracanthium punctorium. The sequence continues at coordinate 226,137 of JAWZYV010015971.1, read as the reverse complement.
CAGCGCTTTATAAATTCGGCCATTGGTAGGCATGTTTTAATAATAAAGTAGGACTATGAATATTGTACAGTCACTTCAATGTATTCACTGCTTTTTCTTTTTGATGTTTTCTACTAGCTTCAAATTTTTATCGATGGGCTCATCACGGTGTTATTCAGTTTAACGAGAACTGCACTTTCGGTGAAAAAACTGCCCACAGATGTAGATTTAAATGGCATTAAATGATGTAAAGTATCAGTATCGGCCGATACCGTAACTGTAAAGTATCGGTATCGGCTATTTCTAAAAATGAATTTATAGGTTAAGTATCGGTGTCGGTTTTTCGATGAAAATGTGGTATCGGTCGATCCCTAGAAATTAATCATGTACTTTAAGTGGACAAGGATGAAATGTATTGAGCGTACTTTTCATTAATACAAATAAGGATTATTTTATTTCCAAAAGATTGCTTTTTTATATGTGGAATCGTAAAAATTCTTAGCAGAGTAAGCGCCTCTTGCTGTCGGATTACTTGAAAGCTTTATTTTTATTATTATTGTGATTTTTGATCCATGTTTGAAGATTTACACGCTTAAACCAAACGAGCGAAATTCGATCAGTCGGAGCGATTTTTGGTGCAGTTTTCAAAAGCGCGCTTCTCCTTTAGGAGCGTTTTTCGATCACAAGAACGGAGCGAAATATACATGAATCAGTATTTTGGAGAACAGGAAGCGAGGAGGGGGATTCTCGGAAAAAAGACGAAGCGAGGAGGGGAATTCTCAGAAAAAAGACTACTTAAAGAGCAGTTTTGCTGAAATACCGGTAGGTTCCGATGCAAACGGATCGAATCCATGAATATTCTTTTTCGCTCTCCAATCCATTGTATTTTTTGCTCTTTCGGTTTAAGCGTGAACTTAGCACCTCAAGAGAAAACTACTATAATATTCTAAAAAAGAATCTAGTTTATCCTTTTTAAGTTTAGGTTTTCTATTCTAATGCAAATGTTAACGGTAACCGGGAAACAGTTTGGCTTCTCCGACAGAATAAACTTTATTCACTAACGGGTGTTAGAAAAACGCCTACTTCCTCCCCTTCGAAGAACGGGTACTTCAACAAATAGTACGGGTACTGCAATTAATAGTTCTATAATATTTTGACTATTAGCGTTTCTGCATTTGTCTTCGCTATGAGAATGTTCTTTTTCCACTCCGGAACATGTAATGGTAGACAGTAAAAACTCGTTGATTTGTCTTTGCAACATAAAGTACGTATCTATGACAAGTTCTTGTAAATCGAACGAAAATGAATTTATAGATTAGACTTTTTAGCCAAGACTTCTACCCACAATGAGTTTTGGTGATGACATATTATCATCAAAACTCATTTCAACTACCCCTCAAATAAATAATAAATAAATAACATTCCTCATTAAAAGAAGAATTAACACGAAGATTCAAGGCGATTTTAGTTTTTTTAAATATATTTATTTATTTCCTTTTACTGTGTGTGTGTGTGTGTGTATGTGTGTGTGTGGTGGGGAGAGAAGAATTAAAAGTATTTAGATAATTAAGATATATTTTTTGTGTTTTAAGAAATGCAATCCTTTTTAAAAGTAGTCACTATTTCCTCGTGAAATTTCTTTCCCCTTTCTGATCTTAAAATGTGTTCACATTAGAATAATTACGCATTTAGATATAAGATTTTATGTGAAAAAACTGAAGGCAAGGCTTACCACGCAAACTCGTACATACAGTGAAATCTTTGTAAAGTGACCACCTTAGTAAAAAGGCCACCTGTCTATAGCGACCAGTCATACAATCTCACTTTACAACCACCACGATTGACCGCCTTTGTGAAGTGACCTACCTCAAGTGACTACCATTAGAGATGAGACGAGCTCAGCCCGTCTCATCTCTAATGAACACAATTGTGAATTACAGAGCCCGGGCCCGAACCGGGCTCGGGCTCTGTAATTCACAATTGTGTTCGGGCTCGGGCTCGTGAAAAATTTCTCTTTTATTGAACATACTGCTTGAAACAGATTTTAAAAAGTGATTCATGAGGAAAATAAAAGTACTTATATAAAATAAATAAAAATAGCGGCACGGGCGCCTAGAAGGTGCGTGAAGCTCCTTGGGTATTTTAGAACAGCGGTTTATATTCCTTAGTCATGAGATCCGACATTTTTTGATAAAGGATGGATACAAAAAATTAGAAAGTGCATTGGGAGTTTTCAACTATATTTGTCTTTAATTTGCACAAACGGCAAAATTTATTGTATTCTGTCAATGAAGTAATTGAATTTTTTTTTTTTTTTTAATCTTTAGCTGAAATTGCAGGCTCGGGCTCCGACTTAAATAATATTGCTCGGGCTCGGGCGGGCTCGGATTAAAAGTGCTCGGGCTCGGGCTTCAAAAAATGAGCCCGAACTCATCAATAACTACCATCTGTCCGTGACCAGTTGTGCTCTTTTCGAGGGTGGTCACATTACACAGGTCCCATTGTAGGTAGAATATTTTATTTCATGGCCAAAATATGGAGTTAAATACTATTGCCTGCACTTAAATTAGCTTACCTATTTATATAGCTTATACTTATTATCTCAAAATATGTTTCATGTCATCTCAAAATATGTTTCATGTCAATGATCACACCTGCAATTTTTACATAATTCCAAATGAAGAAAATTCATGGTTCTACAATTACTTTTTTTTTTTCAGATGGAAACATTGGTCACTACCAAGACCGGAGTTGTTGGTCACTTTATTATCGGGTACCTAGTAGATGGATCAACGTTGCCACTAATGAAGGGACAGACACAATGACAGCCGCGGATCGAACCCCAAACGACGGGAGTTGAACCCGAAACTGTAGTACGGTGCTTTATCCACCATACAATCTAGTCGGCGTTTCACAGTAACTAAAAATTTTTATCTGTTTAAAAAAAAAAAAAAGTAGTGCTGAACTTTAAAAAGAAAAGCAAGAAAAAGATAATGAGATGAACCTTTTCCGTATCTAAATTTAGTCGCCAGTGCGACCAAACAAGTGGGTTTCGTACAGCCCCCCATACCTCTGACACTCTTTTTAAATTTATCCTCTGTAATTACTTTGAAAAACCTTTTGCTGGAGAAGTTAACTTTTCCACCTGCTTCCTCGTCACTGGGGCTCTGTTCGCTCGGTTAATTGAAACAGTCTCGCTGTTAATTCCTCTCGTAATTTAGTCTTCAAAACGTCATTGTTACGTTGCTCGCGTGTATCCCATTACGGAACTGGTGTATAGGGCCTTGTCTTTGCTCTCCCGGCATTGACGGATCTTTTTTGCAGATCAAAAACTATATCTCACGCTTAAGTTAGGCCGGCGGATGGGTGCAAGTGTGGCTACGTTCTGACGTCATGAAAGCCCCGTTTATTTACAAGTTGATTGAGAACCAGGTCGTCGTGTACGTGGGGTGTGTCACGCCATTTACATTTGTTGTGCTTTGCAGGCAAATTAAAGAATACGACTCATTTGTAACAGGTCTCAAATTATATTCGTTTGTTTGTTTGATGTAGCTTACTTTGTAATTTTTACTACATCATACGGCGGAAGAACAATTGCTCTTACAGATTGCATTTCACCACGTAGTGTTATTTAATATATGTGTGTATGATACAGTAATTTATTATGGGGTTATATGGGGGTTAAGACTTTCAGGTCTGCTTTTTTGACCAGGCCCTGATTACCGCAAAGGCCAACTAGGCTGCGGCCTAGGGCCTCCATATTTTAGCGGATCTCAAATGATTAAAATATTGTATTAATTACAGTTTAAAATATTATTTTTCAACAAGATATGACTGTATAGCGGGCCCCCAAAATAAAATACATGCCCAGGGCATCCGAATGTCTTAAGTCTTGTCCTGATTTCAACTACATATCTTCCAATGAACTAGGAGGCCTTTGGTACTTTGAATGTGAGTTTTTGAAAAATAGTTAGGAGGTATACAGGCTGGTTATAATGGAACTTTACCCATAAATCGGATCCTACAGCTAAAACCGCAGAACGGATTGTAAACCCAATTCGGTACATAAATTGTACATGGGGTGAGCACAAGGATTTAAAAAAAAAAAATGAGTTCAAAAAAATATCTAGTAGGTGGCGCTTCTTAAGAAAAAACAAAAAATTGAAGAATGAAGACGGCTAATCCGAAATGTACAAACAAGTTAATGTTCATTCAATAGTTTTTGAGCTTTTACTGACTATCAGTTGGGTCATTTTTAAAGAGCCACATGGTGGGCATTTTTTTTATTTAAACATTTTAAAAATTTCATGAGCGCATCTCCTGTATAGTCCCAATACATGGCAAATTTGGGGAGATCGGCTCGCCCGTTTCATCTGCAGAATGCTGTGTATAAGGAAAGCTTAATTATTAGCACCTTGCCTGTTTTAACATTTTTTTAAATAGTAAATTTCAAAATGTTCTTATACATAATGAGGGAAATATTTTAATGTACTAACGATTAATATTTAAAGAGAAATTTTGGGGTAAAGCATGTTCTGAAGTTTGAAAAAAGCTAAACATAAAAAAAGATTGTTTTTAACGTAATACTTTATAGACTTATCCAATAAATCCGAATATTATACAAACACCTGAAAGTATTTGTTTTATTTGTAAATAAACATTATTTAACAAATTTGATTTTGTATCTGTATGGTGCTTTTCAAAGCAAAACCTCAACAAAACAATCAAAACTAACTCTATTCTATACAAGATCGTATCCAGGGGGTGGTCCAGACCCTTCACGGAATTTCGATTTTTATTGACGAAATAATGATGCTGAAATACTTTTTGAATTTTTCTGCCATCTTCATAGTTTATACCCTTCCCGAAATTTTTTTCTGGGTACGACCTTGGTTCCATATATTTAATTCTGATTTTTTTTTTTTTTTTTTTTTTTTTTTTTTACAGGCATTGCTGTATTTTTTTTAACCAAAAGATTCATAAATAATATTTGAGACGACTGTAAAGATACATAATCGGTACTTTTACAGCTCAGAGAGTTTAAAGTTGACTCCGAAAGACACTCGGGCTTAGTTCTCTTCACCGAAAATGGCAACCCGAGTGATGGTTGGGTTTAACCTTAAATTGTTAAGAATATCAAAATCCCCATCTTAAAATCTAATTGCTCTCTCGGCTTAAACCATTATATCTTTCATTTCAAGCTGCACATTCTTTCCCTTGTCGAAAAATCGAGCCTGCTTGAAACAATTTATAAACAAGACTTGTAGAAAAGTTAGTACTAAGAATAACACTAGAACCGAAATTCTCCAAAACTGAACATATAATTATCATCAAGCAAGTGTGCTTAAATGGTAAAACTCTTTAAGTGAGAAATCACGAAATGGAAAGACAGTACATTGTAATATCGAGCGGCAGCTGATCCCACGCCAGAAGGTTTTGAATTAAGAACGTATACCTATTACAAAGGTGTCCATGACGATGGAAACGCCGGAAAAAATCACTAACGTTCCGCCTTTGCAACAAAGGGAGCAAACTAGTTAATATTACTCGTTACGTAGTAGTATGGGCGCGAATAAAATAATGTTGGAAAGTGCTGCATGATCGATGCTTTTCTGCATAATTTATTGCCATCAATGTATGTAAATTAAAATAAATTGGTAAAATAAGCTTTTTTTTCTACTTTAATTAATTTGAGAGCCCCTCAAAATTTGGAACGGGAGACGGGGATGGCGGGGGGGGTGGGGGGTAGGAATAGGCCTTGGCCTAGTCGGCCTGTGCGGTAATTAGGCCCTGCCGGTGTGTTCATAAAGTTTCGCTCGCTTTTGTCACGTGCACGGGAATATCTATGTCCTTGTTCTACCGGCGGATTTAAACAAACCGCAAGGTGATAGAAAGACAATAAACCATCCCGATGCAGCAGCTTTAGGCAGGAATCCAAGTCGGAGAATTATTTTGCCTACCTCTGCGTGCTTTGCAGTATAAATAGCTCTACGGACTGCACATTTAGCCGCATTCAGTGCGAGAAGTTCGTAGAGCTCTGCTTACATTATTCGGCTCCCTGAGTTAAATGCGTATGAGGTAATATAAACTGGCAGTCGTCAGGAACGCATTTAAAATTGCCAGGTTTCTTCTAAATCCTAGCTTTACCGCTGTCAAATTCAGAATTATCTTTATATTGGATTGGCAAATAATTCCCTGCCGCTTATTTTATATTTTAACATTCGGCATGCCATTAAATGTTTTTGGAATTATGTTTTAAAATATTCGAAAGGGGTGTTTTGTTCTGCTGGAATCTAAGTTTTTTTTTTCTGTTCCACATAATTTATGTTAATTTTCAAATCATTAAAATGGCATGTCAACTTTGTTAACATTCCATTCGTCGGTGTTCCATTCAATAAACATGTCCACATTCCATAGCGGATAAAATCGAATCACTAAGAAAATAAGCTTTTAAAAAATAATAGCTTCCTCTGCTTAATGTTTTTCTGTCACCGATACGTATTAAGTATAAATAAATTTGTTCAATAAATCAAATAAGTTTAAACTACTTTATATCCTTAAAACGATGGAGCAGAAAAAAAGAAAACAGAGAAAAAAATTACACATTTCAAGACCACCAAATGCTTTTTACCAGCTAACAGTGATCGTTACGGAATCAATCTGATTTTCCCGATTTGTCTCCAAAAATTTACCTTTGGTAACTTTCTCGGAGCGCTTAAAGTGCTATATGGGAAGAAACAAGAAGGGTGATTATTTTGGCTTCATATCCTGATGGGAATAAGGAAATTCAGTAGAAACCTCTTCTTTTCATTTAGCTTAAGTTTTGGTTCGGCCATTGAATTGCTAGTCTATAGGCTTGTTAGCTTTCGAAAACAAGTCCGAGTTTACTTTATCATACGAAGGGCAAAGAGTGTACGTTACGTTTCGAGAGATGTACAAAATCTATGTCGAAATATAAAATGAACCCATTTTAACACTAGCAGAGTAAATAATTTTTCTGTCTCCTTTGTTTCCATGGAAAAAGAGAATGTTTGAAATCGTACGTGGAGTAAATTTGACCTTTTTATGTTTTGAGAAAAGTTACTTACATTTTAATTTTGACTGGGGCCATTTAAAAGGTAATGCAATGTGGCGTTACTGCGGCGTAGTAGAAGCATCGAATTGAACGTGAGAGTTACGTCAGTTTTAAATCAAAATTCAAGAAAGCAGCAGTTTTTTTTTTTTTTTTTTTTTTTTTTTTTTTAAACAGAGATACCTTGTTTGAATTTTGAGTAACGCAAGTGAGAAATGGATGATGATGAGACTGCGACTGTGGAAGATGAACGACAGGCCCAGGTCCGCAACTAGAGGGGGCAAACGGGACTCGTGTCCCGGGCGCCGTCTGAAGTGTAGGCCAAAATCCGATGATTCCAAAGAAGTGAGTGCCAAAATTAATGTTTGCCCGGGTAACGTAAACTCTAGCTGTGGCAATGGAAAAGCCACTTATTATCGGATACGGTTGTGAAGTCTTACTTCATACTCCCAGCGAGACGTGAGTGCACAAATTTTACGTTGTGTTTTGGCAAGCCTACTCGAGGGACATCTGCCTACAGGGTTGTCTTGGTTGCGAGCTGTTCGGGAGGTGGACGGCGTTTCAGATGGAATTGAAGCTCCCATTCCATATCCCTCATTGTGAAGAAGGCAGACTGCATTGAAGGTTTGTAAAGAGATGTTATCCCATATAGCAATCACGTTGGCAATAACGTCGCCACAACATCCCTGCCAACACGATTGCTGTATGGAATCAACCTAATAAACAATACAAAATAATAAACAACAAAAAACATTCTGCGAATCACTTTTAAAATGAGCTTATAAGAAGTAGTGAAAAAATAAAGGGATTGACACCATTTGCCATCGGTTATACAGATTTTACTACTCGGACAGAATCTAAAAGTAATTGGTATTTTCTTTAAAATTGCTAAGATAGTGTTTATTAGATTTTCCGTTTGTTTACATTTGAAAAGCTTATGATATCAAAACAATAAATTATTGTATATTTCAGCTTTCTTAATAAGCTTGAAGATTTGGTTCACCATTGAATTGCTAGTCTATAGGCTTGTTAGCTTTCGAAAACAAGTCCGAACTCATCTCTAATGCCTATATCAGTATCAAAAGCAAATTCCATCATTTGGCTGGCAAACTTCACATACTGGACGCATGAGAGAATGGGGCGTTTTTTAAACCATCAATGGCATCAGCGTCGCTGACTGCTAATTATTAGAGGTAAGGAAATGGGCAAAAGACCAAAATATGGTTTCTTTTCCCTATCTTTATTAACAATTAAGATTAATGCAAAATATTGAGATGGGCGGACACCTCCGCATAGGTTGCGACGCCGATGCTCATGATCAATAGACATAAATCGCCGATTTCCAAATGCCATTCATTCTTCATCCACACAGCTGCTGATTCAAATGCTGGTGCTCAGATTAAGGTGTCTTCCTCTGTGGTTGTGTAACGAATGAAGTTCTCTCTGTTCCTCCAGTATTTCTCTCTTTCTGACACGAAGTTCTGAACTTCTCGGGCTATTTTGAGAGCCCGTTTTGTATAGGCGTTCTTCGATCGTTTCAAATCTGCAAGACACAGTAACATGAAAGATAAGTCAAAGCTAAATAGGCATAGATTTTTATACATTTTCGAGTGTGTTAGAGATTTCTGAGAAGTCATAGTCTTCGAAACGACGGCGACAAATTTTAGAGAACTGAAATTGCGAAGATTCATCAAAAAGTAAGGTTACAAAGCCTCTAGTGAAAAGTGCATTTTTTTTTCGTACAACCAGCAAAGCCAAGTGATAGTAGATAGGTGATGTTGATATTAGGTGATATTGACATAGTTACCATATCGGTTCAGGCATTAGTCACTTCCTGGGATGAGTTTGAATATTCTCTCTTGACAAAAATTTTGTCCGAGTGCCACATTGCTGCGAAGTGTTTTACCTCCTTCTCTGAAGCAAATAGTCGACTTCCTAGGTGGTCCTCCATGTGAGGAAAGGAATGAAAGTCGCATGGAGTAAGGTCTGGGCTGTAGGAAGGGTCGATGATGTTTAAGCGAAATTGCTTCCAACATCGTGGTAGTCTTCTGCGCTGTATGACGCCTCGCATTACTGAGGGGAGAAAACTGTAGGTGGCCGATGATTCGCTTGTCAGACGAAGAGGTGACACGCTTCGCTACAATGTGACTGAACACGCAAGGACAGGATTTTTACAAAGAGGAAGTATTTAAAATCAGCCCACGAAGCGACAGATGCCTAAACCAATATGGGGACTATGTCAAAAAAAAAACCTAATGTATATACTATCAGTTGGCTATGCTGGTTGTATAAAATAATAGATAGATAACTCAGCTGTTCGAGCCTCGTAAGAGGGAGAACCCCCCCTAATTTTTTAGTTTCATTATTGCCATATTAAAACGATATTAATTGACTATGTCATTTTATCTCTAATCTTTCGTGTCTTTCGCCTGGTAACCCTATGTTGAAATTTTTAATGATTGTAACCTATTTATAGAAAAATACATGTGATGCATATTCTACAGTTTACGAAATATTGTAACAATAGATTAAAGCTCTTGTGAACTAATAGTATTTAATAAATATATTTAAAATTATGTCGCATACTTTTACGTTGATTTTTTATGTCGCTTTTTTGGGACAATTTTCAATAAAGGGGGTGAGAGGTAAAATGACACAGTCATTAAAATATACACGTTACACTACAGGCTTTGTAACCAGTGGTCGATTCAGAAATTTTTTGGGGGAGTGGCTAATATTTTTTAAGCTTATTTTACCCAAGCAAAATGTACAATAAATCAAAATTTTAGTCTAAACAAATGTAAACATTTTTGGAGGGGCTAAGTTATATTAGAAAACAAATCATTTTACCTATTCAAAGTGTATAATAAAGCAGAATGTTACCATTTAAAATCTCTTTTGGGGTGCTGATCCCCCTAGCCCCTCCCCTTGATCCACTACTGTTTGTAACCTTACGTTTTGATCAACCCTCTTAACCCTTTGAGGCGCAACCCTTTCCCAACGCTGAAAAAAGGGCAGCCGTTGCCATCGCTCGACTTAACTACCAGCAAGATGGCGGACGATCGAAACGTTCATCGCGTGCCACAGATCTAGAGACCCTTTTTTGACGCAGCTGGCTGTGCCGCACAGCCAGCTGCGTCAAAAAGGGTCTCTAGATCTGTGGCACGCGATGAACGTTTCGATCGTCCGCCATCTTGCTGGTAGTTAAGTCGAGCGATGGCAACGGCTGCCTTTTTTTCAGCATTGGGCAATCTATCCAGCTGTTCTCGCGGTCTTCCATTTTTCGGCAGATGTCAGTGCTGTTAAAAAGAATCGTGACCATTTTAGTTACGGGAAATGACGTGCTAAAAAGTAAAGGATTCTCGTGGAGCTAGGTCACCCGCAAGTATTTCTATAGAAATCAAATCTATTCTTAGTGACTGGCAACAGTCAAAACGTCAGAGTTTGGCGTTCCCGGTGCGGACACACTGCGCGTTAAAGGGTTAACAGAACTTTAGTATCTAAAAAATATCTCACCTTTGTCTTTCAACAGGCTGTCCAGAAAAATTTTATCTTGTCCGAGGAACACGGACACTTTGGTTCCCGGAGTTATCTTCGTCCTTTGTGCCACGCTCTTGTCGGTCTTCATCTTGGGAAACTTGGGTCTGTCCGACAGCAGGCCAACACTTTCTCTCGAGACATCCTCCATGGAACTGGAGAAAGAATGGTTGGAAAAATCACTCCGGCCGGACCTTTGAGTACTTCCACCTGAAAGAAAGACGTACGCAAGTTTTTAGCTAGCATTTAATAGCATAAGGGCTTCAGGAGAGTCATATTCGGCCAATTTTTCTAAAATAATAAAGTTGCACGTTTTCAAAAACAGCTTTCTTCGTTTCAAATCACGGTCGTTTTCTTTATCACTTAATGAATAAAGGCTATTTTTATATTCTTTGATTTTTGAAATTTACTTTTATACTTTTCATTGTCACGCATATTGATATAAGGTAAAAGTTAAAATCAGGAGAGAGATATTTAAGAATTGAAATCCCTTAATTGAGTCCTGTATATATCAATATTCATCCATCCAGATACGCCGTTTTTTAAATAGTAATTAACTTGAGGTAAAATCTGAAAATTGTACATGTACACTACACTCGTCAGGGTTTGCATTAAACTCATAAGAAATGCATCTATTGTGGAATACAATACGATCTTGAAGCATGCTACTCTGAGTATTCCCAGCAAACATTTTTCTTTACTTCCAAAAGATGTTTCAAATAAGCTCATTTAAATGGGAAAAAAAATATTTTAACAGTAAAATAACTCAGTGCTTTCTTTCAATACTTTCTCTCTTATCAGTTAAACTTTAGAACTATTTTTAGAATTTATTCAATTTAATTTTTACACAATTTAATATATAACTGTTTTTCAACTTTGATATCGTAATTAATGCATCTAACAAAGCTTCGTTCAACTTTTTAAAAAATTTTATTATTTATTGGGAAAAAAATTCGTTAAAATTTTTAATTAATTAATTAATAAGTATTTTTCAACCTAAATTTTACAAACTTACTAGTAATCCAATGTTTAAAAAATCTTTACTTTTCATACCGCAGAGCGTTCTGTATTTTTTAGTACTTATTGCATTTTCTGGATTATGACGGTTTAAGTCACCTTTATATGACACAAATAAATAAAGGTATCCGTGAAATACATTGGAAGATATTATTTACAGATGTAATTTTTATGCATTTTAAATTATTTACAAGTAGAAAGATTTTGTCCATTTCTATCAACAAAAAACATTGCACATTAATTTGTTTAGTGCTTGAAAAATTTAAATACCACACATAGACTACGATTAGATTTTAAAAATCAAAGCATCCTAACTAATATTATAAATGCGAAAGTGAGTTTGTTTGTTTGTTTGTTTATGGCGCTTTCACGCCTAAACCGCTGAATAAATTATGATGAATTTTGGTTTTAGATATAGATGGGACCCTGGAGAAGGTTATAGGCTACTTAGAATTTTAGATTTTTAATTACTTCTTTAATTATTAATTAAAAAACGTTTTTACGTTGCCATGCTTGGCGAGTTTCGCCCGTATCAAGTGATTCATGTTTTGAGCTAACAAGAATGCTATTACTTCAATGAGGAAGCACGTGTATCTGAAAAACATTAAATAATACGGAAATTATGGCAGTTTTATGCCAAATCTATCTATCTCTAATAATAAAAATGAATGTTCTCCAGACAAATCTACAGAAAGCAGAGCTTTGAAAATTTGAGCATGACTGGGCCCATGACTTCGGTAAAGTGTTCCTGAGGCACAGAATTTTAAAATTTAAGTACTTTTCTAACTATTAATTAAAAACCGTTTTATCGCCCGCACAAAATGATTTATGCTTTTGAAATAAAGCAGAAATTCTACTTGCAAAAATCAAATGCATTTGGAAAACATAAATTGGTATGGTAATTATGTTGATTTTACGCCAAATTAAAAAGCATAAGTAAAGAAAAGTGTTCTTACGTATTATCCCGGCGGTCCGACAAGACGAGCGATTTTTTGCCGAGATAAATGCCGGACACATGAAATTATTAATGGTTTTGAATGCGACTGGCAACAGTTTGGCAACTCATTTGACGAAAAAACAGTTTGGCGGGAATGACCGCCGGGATAATACGCAAGTATCAAGAAAAGTCCAGATGTGTTTCTTAAAGTTCATAAATTTCCAAATCCTACCAATAATATAAATGTGTACGTTTATGTGTTTGGATGTTTTTGACTGAATCACACAAAAATAGTTGGAAAAATTTGTAATGAAGATAGCTTATGCCCTGGATTAATATACAGGCAATTACATTCAAGCATATAGCATAAATAATTCTTTTACAAAGACATTCAAAATAATTCCAATGCATTGCGCTCTATAGAAATTTTGTAGCTACTAAACCGATTTTAAAACTTTTTGCGCTGATTTAAACTTACATTATTCCTGAGTATTATTGTTTGTTTGTTTGTGGATTAAGACCGATTGACTGCACTAGGGTCCTAGGCCTATATGGGGAATTCCTCTATGTGGAATTTTCTAAGGGATCCTAGCGCGTATTTCCGCGAGGTCTTGGAAAAAAACACGGAAAACTGCGAGCGGCTAGGTCGACAGGCGCGACCGGGTTTGAACCTGGCACCTCCCGCATTCCAGTTTTGAGAGCAGAACCTCTTGGACACTGGTGGGACCCTGAGTGTTATAGGCTACCTTTTATGCATATATCACAAATAGTTCTTTCACAAGGATACTCATAAGAATTACATTATATAGAATTGTTAATAAGAATTAAGCTCTATGTGTAATAAGAATTATGCTCTATGTGTATCTCTGTAAGTACTAACCGATTCCAAAACTTTTTTTCACTGATAGTAAGCTACACTATTCTTGAGTATTATAGGCTAAAATTCATGCATGTACCGCAAATAGTTCCTTTACAGGAACACTCAAAATAATTCTAATACATTACGCTCTCTGAGTATCTCTTTAACTACAGAGCCGATTCTAAAACTTTTTCGCTAATAGAAATCTGCACTATTCCTGATTAACATAGGCTAAAATCCATGCATATAACATAAATATTTCTTTTACAAGAACACTAAAAACAGTTCGCAAATACTGTCGCAACTGTCTCTATTCGCCAAATGCCTGAAAAAAATCTAAATTTAGTAATTCTGCATACTCTCTTATTTTAAATGAAGTATACTACCATGCATTATACTTCATTTAAAATAAGTAAAAAGGCAAATAATATTTAAATGCAGTTTCTTTAGTCGCAAACATATTTGTTTCACACCTGCTTCGTTTCTCTCGGGACCTAATTCTAAAGCCGACGCGGACGAAGTCGCGGGTAGCCGCTAGTTTACTAATAATTTTTCATGTGAAATTTGTAACATTTAAATTATTGCCATTAAAATAGTCTGAAATTTTTATATATGAAATTAAATTATTTCTATTTATTTGAAAAAATGCTAGTGGTTTCAGTAAGATTTAAAAAAAACAGTATTTACAGCAAAAAAGTGTCATAATATCATAGTGAGATAAATTTCTTTGAATGCCCACATATACAGGAAAATTATATAAGAAGATCAAAAAACAGACTGGTGGGGAGGGGCTTGTTCAGATACTCACTGAATCTTCTAATGGGCGATGTTTTGTAAGAGCCACTCATGGATTCCTTGACGAAACGACGGATATCTTCGATTTCCAAATCCTGGGATGCAGATTTAGATCGACTTCTGCTAACTCCGGTCTTGGGTCTGTTGAGTTTAGTGCGCTTTCCTTTTGCACTCAATGGTCTTTCGCTGATCCTCACTTCGGACTAAAGGAATAATAAAAATCAAAGCTTTTGGCATCCTTTTTTCGCATTAAAAAAATTATTTCGACCTTTTCAGAAACAGTACAAGGAGCTGAAATAATTAAGCTGCAATTATGAGGGAATCGGACAAATTTAGTGGGAACATTTCGTGATCTTTGTAAGGGAAGACGGGCTTTTTTCGTCCAAGACAGTATCGTGACAGTACGTGAATCCATCATGGTGAGTGGAACCCTTAACAGATCCGGTTTATTTTGCTTACAATAAATTTTTATTCAAAACATTCTGCGAAATTGTAGAATGATCAAGAATTTTACTTAGTTTACGTTCAGAGACTATTCTTTTTTCTTTCTTTTTCTTTTTTTTTATAATGTAAAGCCAATGTTTTACCACTTCTAAATAAGACAATTCACTTCCTCTAGGTATTTTATAATGCAAAGAGGAAGAGGTAAGAAGTTAGGGGAGAATCGATTTTTAAAATTTCTCTGTCGAAAACAGCAAAAGCATGCACTTTCTCGGGAAGAATCACGACGATGAGAAAGAGGTATAGGACAAATCAAACATTCCATCCGCGAAAACCCACCAAAATCGACTTCAAAAGTACAGAACATTCTGGTACATTCCAGAACACCTTAAATGTTCTGTAGCATTCTCTAACATTCTTCAGAGTGTTCGAACTCGATTTCCAAGGTGCTTCACCGACTTCGAGTTAGAGGAAAATTATACTAGAACATTCTGTTCAAGTCGCGGCCACTTGGAACACTCGATTCCCAGATACTTCACTAATTTCACTTTAGACGTCTATTGGTGTGATGCCTTCTTTTGACTCTCATATATCGGAATCCAACCCCTGGAGTTTCAAAGCAAAATCTTCTTCATGGTGGCGGGCTACCATGCCGTATAATCCCTTATGGGGCTTGGTACATGCTTGACAATTGCTAAGGAACAGTTACTTTTTCGGAATAATTAAGAATAGACAATGGTTGAAGAAATGAAATTAAGCACATATTTAGTAGGGACGATGTGCATTTGTTATAGTGCAAAATGGTACAGATATCGCCACATCGAAGAATTAAAAACTTTAAAAAAATGCTCCTTGGGTGATTTCCCAACAGCCCCAAAAAATTGATCTTAAGGTCAGAATGATGCAGACATGAGTAGCTTAGTAAGATGTGTGTTGAGCATGGACCTTAATGCACATTTTGGATTTGTTTTCCATGCTCTGCACAAAACTATCGAGGAGTCCTTGGGGGATATTGTCCCACTCCTCTCTCTGAAGGCGGTTTTGAGGTCTTGCACTGTTTGGGGAGGGATGATTCTTTGTGCAACATGTCTGCCAAGAGCAAACCAGGCATGTTCAATCGGATTTAGTTCGGGAGAGTAAGCAGATCATTGCATACGGATAATATTTTCACTTTGCAGTGTGTCCGATACCTCAACGCTTTAGTATGGCCGCGCATTTTCATCCATAAACAGAAAGTCTGGACCTACAGCACCCCTAAAAGGACGAACATGATCCAGAATAATCTCTCTGCAATACCGTTGCGATGTAACGCTTGTTCGCTCAAGGATGTGAAGTGGTGTTCTGCCATTGTACAGGATGCCTGCCCACACCATCACACCTGGGGCGTTACCGATCACATTCACAAGCAAACTGTTATGCATAACGTGTTCCACGCTCTCTCCACAGTAATTGGTGGCCAGAATCAGTTGTCACCATGAAACGAGATTAGTCGGAGAACGTTACTCTAGACCAATTTTGGTGATCCCAAACAATATGTTCCTTACACCAGCGTAATCTCTCTTGACGATGGCGTGGTTGAAGTGGGATGCAACGAACAGGCCTTCGTGCATACAAACCAACTTGATTTAATCGCAGTGAGACGGTTTTTGCTGAAACATGCGTACCGGTAGCGGTTGCAAGGTTTGCAGCTATCTGGCCAGGAGTGTATTTCTGTTCCTTTTTTCCACGAGGGCTACATAGCGATCCTCTAAAAGTGTGGTGCTCCTACCACGACCCCCGGCATGCTTTTGCAAAGCATTTCCACCATGAGTGACCTTCTTTAATCGCGAGATGACACTCTTTGATACACCCATTGCAGTAGCTATAGTGGCGACAGTCTGACCTGCTTCCAGTCGTCTAACTGCTCGTCCACGATCGTAGTCACGCAAATAATACCTTGCTACCATTTTGCTCTTAATTCTTGCAAGAACCAAGCAGAATTTCAGAGAAAAAACTTTTATAATATCCAGCACTATTTTCGTCAAACATCAAGCAGCATGAATTTTCGTATGAATCATGATCTTGTATGCACTGTCTTTTATACAGATAACGAGTCCTGATCTACCACGCCCTCTGAACTTGAATTTACTGTTACTGGTCAGCTGCCTGAGACGCAATTTTGCATAAATATAACTTGTTCCTTAGCAAGTGTCAAGCAGTATAGTTGTGGAGATTTAGGAGCACGCGCACTTTCTCTTATGCATTGATTTCTTCTTTTATTTTTTAGCATGAAATATAAGTATTGGTAAAATAAAATAATAATCTGTGTGTGTGTACTATAATGTCCCGATCGTGACTTCATACCCTTATATGAAAGCAATAACATAAATAACCACGGTGATGTTAAGTTAAGTAAAGCAGTAAAAGTCGCCAATAGATTATATTCACTGTTTACTTTCTGGCAAAGCGTGGTAATTCTGATAGCGAATTTTATCCGACTGACTGGCAGGAAATAAGAGAGTAGCCTTCCATTAGAAATCTACGATTCAAATTTTCGCTGTCTACATCATTTTAAAGTTGCTTAAGGTAAAAATTCACCTATTTTAGCATGATATAGAGCTAGTGTTCTCGGGGCCATATCTAGAAAAATATTTCAAGGGGGTTTCAAGCTTTATATTTCAGTGTAGCCAGTAGTGTGCCTGGGTAAAATAGTGTCCATGGCAAACAACAAAATTGCGCCCTCTCTAGAAAGAACAGCACAGAACCCATTGTTTGTAGGATCGTTCTTAAATTTTTTTTACAAAAACCATTTATATTGGGTTCTGTTGAGAGGGCTCATCATGCAAATGAAAAAAAAAATTCATAGGTTCTAAGGACAGTGATTCAAAATACGTATTTTGGTGTCTTTCTGACCTTAACCTTTTCACACCCATCGTTCAAAAAACGCGACGACAGCGACTCTCTCTCCTGAACCCAGCTCTCTTTCTCTGCAGCCTATAGCACATGCGCTCGTGCGCAAACAGGGGCATTCAGACTCTTGTCGGGAAGCAACGATGGGTACAAGAGGGAAAAACACTTCCGTATCGTCCTTTCAAGGATGGGGGACTACAAATAGTAATTTATGTAACTGAAAGTTTCGGGGGTGGGTTAGGGTGTTTCACCCTTGTTAGTACTAAACAAAAATTATAGTTAACCCTTTGAGGCGCAACCCTTTCCCAATGCTGAAAAAAAGGGCAGCCGTTGCCATCGCTCGACTTAACTACCAGCAAGATGGCGGACCATCGAAACGTTCATTGGGTGCCACAGATCTAGAGACCCTTTTTGACGCAGCTGGCTGTGCCGCACAGCCAGCTGTCGTCAAAAAAGGATCTCTAGATCTGATCTCGCATTCTTCCATTTTTCAGCAGATGTCAGTGCTGTTAAAAATAATCGTGACCATTTGTTTACGGGAAAAGACGTGCTATAAAAAGTAAAGGATTCTCGTGGAGCTATGTCACCCGCAACTATTTTTATAGAAATCCAATCTATTCTTCGTGACTGGGAACAGTCAAAACGTCAGAGTTTGGTGTTCCCAGAGCGGGAACACTGCGTTAAAGGATGAAAGAAAGAGTCCCTGGACATACCTTCTGAGACGGACTGATGCTAGAGGACTCGATTCTCCGCCGGGGAAATGCAGTAGACGGTCTGGCAGAGCTCGGACTTGGATCTCTTGTTCCTGGTGCAGAGGTGTCGGCCTCGGAAAGAGGAGATAACAAAGAGGAAGGCCGACGACCGGATGGCGAGTACTCCAAGTTGCGTGTAAGGAGGCAGTTAGTGGGAGATGTAGATATCAGTCTTCCTCTGGCCTGAGAAGAAACTTTAATGTATGCATTGAAGCATATATGCACTAGGAATGTCACATTTTCATTAGTGACGCAAAGGATACCGAATATCCGGCCAAACTTTCAGCCTGATATCCGGCGGCAGTATTTTTTCTTTCGTTTTATTTTCACTAGTTTTCTTAGATCATTGAGCTATTATTTTTTTTTTCTTTAAATTTTCTCATTAGTTTCAAATCATTTAATTCAAGAATCAGAGATCCTTCTGGGATTGTTTCCATGAATAATTCAGTACCAGTTTTACTGCAATTAAAATCATACAAATAACAGTGTCATGGATGTTCTATCTCAAGAGTTAGATAAATATCTTAAAAGATCAGTTCTTGAAAGAAAGACATCTCCATTCAACTGTTGGAAAATCAATGTAACAAATGTCCTTACTTTATCGAAATTGGGGGGGGGCATTTTCTCCCAAGTCAATTTATTGTGGAAAAAAGGTAACCGAATAGGGGCCCCGGGTAATGATGAATTTGGGGGCCCCCATCTATGAAATTTGTTTAATTTGTTTTATTTTTCCTAAAATTTTGATATAAAAAAGAATGTTTCAGAACAACATTTGAAATTGAGGGGCCTTTCCAGCCTGGGGCCCTGGGCAAAGTCCCGATTTGCATATGCGATAATAAGGCTCTGATGATATATCTTGCTCTCAAAGAAATCACATGAGGAACTACGAACTCTTAGATAATAAGGATAATAAAAAATAGTATAGCTGTTAACAACAAAATAAATTGTAATTTTGCAAGCTCACCGATTTACTTCTTTTCTTGGAATATTTCTTTTTACGCTCATCTGCTGGAACACGGAAGGCTGGAACGAGAATTAAAAGCATAATTCATTTCAAATACACTTTTTGTATAAGTGACTAAAATAAGCTGGAATCAATATGAAAAAAAAAATTTGAGTAACTCCACGCGACTATCCGAACATTTGATGTCAACCAAGCGTTTAAATAAAATTGATTAAATTCAATCAAAATTCATTCAAATGGAAACGCTGGTGCACTTCAACAAATTTGAGTGAATAATAAGAATATTTTTATGCATCAATGTAAAAAAAACTGCAAGTCCTCAACACACTAAAATCTATACAGAATGTAAAACAGTGACCTATAATATATGTACCTAATTTTAGCTCAATCCAAGGCACCAAATAGAAATTAGCGTAATTTAAGTAATACGGCCTGATTATATAATATACTTTAGATACTAGCTGAAGTGCCCGTTCTTCGCACGGAATGGATATTGTTAAGCCAACAAATACAAATGAAAAATCTAATATATAAATGTGAAAGCTTGTTTGTTTGTTTGTTTATCCGGGAACTCCTACCACACCGTTCGACCGTCGTCTTGAAATTTTTCCACAGACATGTAAAACGGTTCAGGAGAGGTCGTAGGCTAATTTAGAATTCTGGAATCCAATTGTTCCTTCATTTTTAAAACCAGAGTTTTCGTAATTTTTAGGATTGAAAGCTATTCAAATGTCCAATTTGAGCATATTAGTGACCATAGTTAACAAAGTTAGACTTATTTATTTATTACTTTCGACCAATGGCGTAGCCGGGGAATAGGGAGGAGGTTCACAACCCCCCATAAGGAAATTTTTGCAATACAAAATGTATATTCTCCACTCTCTTATCACACACACGTCTACGTGTATGTGAGTTGCAGTAGTCGTAACCCCCCTCCCAATGAAAATTTTCTGCCTACGCCACTGGGTTCAGCAATTCAAGTGAGATTGACGTCATTCTGACAGTCAATGATGATGATAATGTAATTTAAAAATACATTAAAAAAAACATTTAGGTTAGCAGGCTTAGACATAAAATTTGCGCTACGAGTGAAATTAAAAAGTTACATAATGTCCAATAAAAGTCGATCAGTGAATACATAGGATTATTCCTTTTGATTTAAATAATTTAAGTTAGTTATTGCAAGCAAAAGGAGATTGAGACTAACATCATTTGACATCATTTTGATGTCACGAAAAATTATGCAGCTGACAAAATAATGTTAGAGTAAGAGGCCATTATTTTTCACTAGTTTAATAAATCACTTTAAATATCAATTTAAATTAATAATCTCTACAGTAACAATTGCGCCACGAGAAAAATAATTTCGTAATTTTTACAATTTCAATTAGCTTGGAAAATCTGAGATATTAACTGAAGAGACATTGATTAAAATTTGAGGTTATGTATCATTTACGAATCCAGACTTTTTTAACACTTTCCAACAAGGTTGAAAAGTGTTTATGATTATTTTAACATATGATCCTTATGTCACAGTGCCAACTTTTTACTGAGAAACGTATTTTCACTATTACTAATGAGAAACGTAAATTCACATATCTACACCCTTTCCTGTAAGTAATGGTGTCGACAAAAACTTCTTTACAATGTTCACCAGGCATATTTTATTTACACGACTTTTATGAATACTGTTTGGAATGTGCATTGTAACCCGTTAGTGTGCCGTATTTGTCTTTCTTATTGTCTTTTGATCTACTGCAATTATTTTTGCGCTATTTACTTGTTTCTGTTTTTAACTTGTTTGTAAAACCAGATATGAGTTCACTAAAGTTGATATTACACAAAAATACTATCAAAATTTTCGCTGCCATTCTGCAGTATGAGTAATTAATTAAAATGATTAATGTGCATCTCATTACCTGCTATCTCTTCCAAGGCCATTTTAACTTTGTGCACTCCTTTTATACAGTCGGTGTTTTCGGGCCTCAAACGACGACCTTCTACAAAGAATAGCATGGATTTCTCCAAATCCCATAGAGAATACAGGATCTCTCCTTTCAGAACGATAGCCTATAGGATAAATAGACAAGCATAAAGCCATTGGCGTAAACTGGAATATAATATTAGAGGGGCAACATGTAACGTTCATTGGCCAAAATGTTTCCTTTTGTAGAAAATATTTTCAAATAGGTTATATCTGAATTTTCTTGAATTTTAGGGGAGCAATTGTACCCTCTTGCCCATAGTAAGTTACGCCTATGCATAAAGCATATAGGTCTTAAAGTTAAAAACACTTCAAATATTTATGAACAAACTTAGGATGCTTGTTGAAATAAAATATACTATGACTTTTTATCAAAGTAATAATAAGTGCTTGATGGTGCCACCACCAACATCGACACAAACCTGGTAGCGTCTAGCAAGTGATATCCGTACCGTTTCGAAGATGTTAGATGTTTCACGAAAAGTTGCAGCAACGACTGAAAGTTTCGCATTGAGGCTGTCATCAAAGTCGCCTTGATGTGTCCCCATTACAAAATATCAATTTTTGATGAATCTGGTGAATATGCCAGTCAAACGACGGGTTCACCTCTTCCAATCCATCGAAGGCCATAGAAGGCATTGAGGTAATTATGCACATTGATGCGGAAACAGGCTGGAGTTCATTATTCTCAAACCACGTTGAATTTCCTTTCCGACCCATATTGCTACAAAAAAAAAGAAAAAAAAAAAAATATGCTTCTTTATATGTATTTTACCAACCCTTAGATTACGCCTCGGGCACAAAAGATATAAGCTTCTAAAATTTCATGTATGAAATTTGGTGCCCCACCAGTGGCTGAGGGGTTCTGCTCTCAAAACTAGAAAGCGGGAGATGCCGGGTTCCAGCTCCGTTCGCTCCTGTCGACCTAGTCGTTCGAAGTTTTCCGTGGTTTTCCCCCGGGACCTCACATAAATGCGGGATGGGATTCCTTAGAATTTCACCCCACGGAGGGCATTCCCTATAAGCCTAGGACCCTAGTGCTGTCAATCGGCCTTAATCCAAAAACAAACAAACAAACTGAAATTTCGCAATACTTTAATCAGTCAGTTAGGACATCTTTTATAAATACAGATTGCAGAGAAAATTGATCATTGAGCAAAGTTTAACGTTTCAGTTTCTCAGAAGGGTAAGACTGATTTTAGACATTTTCCCATATAAACATACTTTAAAGTAGCGAGGATCCTTTTGGAGCACTTGATCCACGCATTGGAGAGCAGTTTCAGGCTGTAGGAGGTTCAAGTAACAGCGACTTTTTTCGGTTATCCACTCTTTACGTTCTGGATCAACATTTAATGCCTGCAGGGAGAAAAAAATTGCTTCCTCCAATAATTGTATAAAACATGGAAATAAGAGTAAGTTTCCAAAAATTATTGCGAAGCAAAACTTATTGAACTTTTAAATATATGCAGGTAAAAAATGAATTTGTGTTTTATAAATGTTCAGCGTGATAAAATTTTATCAAACACAAAACCTTCATAGCAACCTATAGAAAATAAATCTTCACATTGTATTTATTCCATCGAATTATTTATTTTAAAAAATTAGAAAATAATTTTAATTAACTTTTTCAATCCATGGCCGAAACTGTTTATGGTACTTCAGCGAGCGTATTTAGGAGCTAACTGGTTACTGACATCTAAATGTGAGCATGTGCAATGTGATCGAAAATCACAGTTGTTGATATAGCGTAAGCGTTAGCGGAGGGAGAAACGGTACGCAAAACTCTTTAATATGTGATACCAAATCGATTTAGTGTCCCTTATCCTTTCTAGAACTTTGAAAATTACCTTTAGAGCATGTGTAAAAAATTCGAAAAGTTAGTTGGATTTACATTTCTCAAATTTCAGTTACTGGGTATAGAAGACGTGCTCAGTAATAGCATTAACAGAAAACTCGCTTAAGATCTTTGCTACTAATAATGCTGATTTTTAACCGGGTTAAAGCAGGTACGGCAACCTTGGAAAAGTTACGAACCAAACTTCAGGATGTTAGTAAGTCATGGGCCGTATAATTGGGATTTATATGGGATTTTGAATGGTTTATATGGGTTTATACGGGGTTTTGATAGGTTCTGCGGGCCGGATCAAAAGCTGTGGCGGGCCCCCTCGGGCGGAGGTTACCTGTATGTGGATTAAAGTCTGGGAAGCAATAAAAGTGCTATTGCTTTTTCCAGCGGCGGGATCGTAAAAGGGTTAATTAATGAAAGCAAACTGTCGAATACAGATTGATGCGGTGTTCAATACAGTTCTTTAGAACCGACTGGATGACTAAATTCTGAGAATCCGCTTTCTCCTTGTGTTCTTGTGTTTATTTATTTATTTTTTTTTCATAATACTTTCTCGAATTTTTGATATCACACTAGGAATTTCCATTAAGAGAAATCTAGGGAAATTATCGGATAGTATTTCCTTTCGGAAAACCTAGCTATTCAAGAGACATCTCCGAAATCGGACCGAATGATCACCAAGCTAGGCACGTTTTAACTTCACTTTTGGGGACCTGTTGCTCCAAATTTGGCGATATTTCGCCAAAAATCACCAAGCTTGGCGACATTTTGGTCATTTGGCGCGATTTTCCCTATGGAGCTTGTAAAGTTAGTTTTTTTTGCATTAACATGCATAATAATAGCCTAATGATTCATCTGTATTTCTATAACGTAATCAAAACGCGGTTGTTCGGAGACTCGTTAGAGAGCTCCCGAGTTTTCTGGAATGCACGTCAGAAAGTATAAAAGAAAGCGAGCTGCCCCGATCCAGTCAGAGTTCATTGAGCTCTCGTCGAGTGAGTTAGCTGTGTTACACGTTGTATTGACGCGATAGAAGCGGTATTTTAGCTTGCTTTTCGAAGCTGATTTTTAAGTGCTGCGTGTAAATTCTTCATTGCTGTGTCTTAAGGGATTGTGTACGATATCCCTCGTATATTTCCACTGAATTTTGCCTGTGGAAGTGTTTTATTTTGAGTGAGAATTACAGCATTTGTAAAAGCTTCGGTACTGAGTGGACTGTTATAAACGAGCTACTGGCCATTAGTGCCTGTGAATTGTGTACAGCTGATTGTTCGACGAAGTTCTAGAAGCAATCAAGTTTGTGTTCCATCCTGACCAGTGGACTCTTTACTAGAACTTTCTACACCTACTGGACTTTAGAACGACGAACCCAGGAAACAAGCAGAGTATTCTGAAATGTAGTAATTGACTTTTATTTACCTGTTAACTGCAAGTTCGGGCTCGGGCGGGCTGGAATTAAAAGTCACCGGGCTTTAAAAAGTTACCTTGTTTATCCTTACCCTTTCGATGAATGCGAGCGCCTCCTTGTACCGGCACTGCGCCATGAGGAACTTGGCTTGGTGGAAGAGTATGTGGGACACCTTCGCCTCGGGCGTCCTCCTCGATATCTCGACGGCCTTCTTGCGCTCCAGGGCCTCCTTGATGTCCTTGGTGCCGATGACGACCATGGCCGCGCGCGTCTTGTCCACGAACACCTCGTCGCGCTTCCGCTTCCGCTCCTCCTCGTCCTCCTCCCCTTCTTCCTCGCCCTGTTCGCTGCGTGCCTCCTCCAGGAGGTCCGCCTCCGAGAAGAGGAGGCTCTGGCGGCGGCTCTCGCCCCCGCCGCTGGCCACGCTCAGCTGGACGCTGCCCCGCTTGCTGTCGGAGGAGGACCCGGGAGGGGGACCCAGCGTGTCCCACTCGGACGACGACGCATCCACCAGCTTCAGGTTGTCCATGGTGTCGGTGGTCTCCTCAATCGTGGGTGGATCCATCTTGTTCCGGGACTTGCTCGACATGGCGCCGTGCTATCTGCAGAGGCAAAGAAAAGCATCGATTAATAGTTTGAAGAGCAACCGTTTCCCAATGCTGAAAAAGTGCCGCCGTTGCCATCGCTCTTCTTAACTAACAGCAACATTCTTGACACAGCTTGATGTGCAGCACAGCCAGCTGTGCCCAAAAATGTGCCTTAGTATTGTGGCACGGCATTGGGCGATTCGGTGTTGCCAGCATTTGGCAGTCTATCCTGTTGTTCTTCTATAGAGCATTTCGACGTGCTGTTTCAATGGCTTCAGGGTGTTTAAGGCGCCATGGTCTGGGGGAGGAGCATAACCTATGATAGCCAGTTCACTCTAATTGTGATACGTGGAACCTTAACGAGCTAGTGTTTTGTTGGAGACCTATTGCAACCCATGTGGGATATTTTCTACAAGTCTTTCAAGGACAATTTTTCAGCAAGCTAAGGCTCGTTCGCACCCTAGGTGTAATCCTTAATCGGGCTTTACCCGGCCAATCGTCGGTGCCTCGGCTAGTCATTGTCTCATCATTGCTGATCATCCTTAATTTTTTGCATGTTCATCCTTTCCCGATGATCGGATCTTTAATCTTGATCGGCTCGATATTCCCGAATGGTAAGGTCGCCAATCTTGTCCATATCGGCACTTCTCCCAAGTACCTGAACGGTTGGTGATCTTTATTCCCTCATAATTGTGAAAAGACTGCCAACTGCCTAAGCCATTAGGCGGGAAGAGAGGTGACCCGACAGAAGATTACAAGATCATTCATTCTCTCTGTCTTTAAAGCTGACGGATGCACGTACTCTCGGACGCACGTCTTTTCGGGGATTAAAATTTCTCTTTACCTTAATTTTGTCGTGTTAACATTTCTTTTATGATATTTTATACTGCTATCGTAATGCCTGATAAGCAGACTTCAGACCGATGACTGGAAAAAAACTGTAATCATTGTAAAAATAGTAATATATGGATTTTGCACAAATATTTTCATTGCATTATTCTCTGTGTTTTCTTGTTTTAATATTAGATTTTTTTATTGAGGATAAGCTTACTCATTTTATTACAAATTTAACGTGAACTAAAAGCATGATCTTTTAAAAATTAACAGCAATCAAAATTCATATCAATTTTAATAATCAATTAAAAGTAGCAGTGAACTCGTCTGATGTCAGTGAATGTATCCAAAACTTGAGTTTCCACGAGCACTGAATAGAAATCGGAAATTAAGATTCCTTTACCTTTACAAGTAATTGCATATTCAAATATCACTAATACATCTATAAAATTTATTTTACCCCCAAATTTTGAAAGCAAATGTTCATTACAATACGAAAAATATCTTATATGCTCCCAAATTTTCGGTCACGTTAAGCTTATGATATTAAGTATATAAAAAATAAATACATGCATGCGTATGGCAATATGAATAAACTGAAAAATTAAAAACCAAGCAAGCCAGAGTGCAATGCTAAGAAAGCCGCTAATCGCCTCGGCTCCACGCCCGATTTTCCCCTGGTGCCGATGATGTTTGCCAGTGTTCCTAAGTGGACTGCACGGTTACCGCTGCGCTTCTTCCCAAATTGATGATCGGCATTTCAGGAACAAATGACCGTTTGCTACTAGGGCATACAGCTCAAGTTGCTCAGAACTTTTTACGTTATGTTCACACCCTTCCATGGTGGACTTGTCCCCTCAAAGCACGTGTAAGACCAGCTGAAACGGCAGATGCCACTGTATCACTCTGTACACCATTTGGAGGTGACTGCTCAAGACTTCTGGGCCAGTCAGTGTCAGGACAATATCAGAAATCTAATTAACTCAATGCCGGAGGGTGTTGCGACACGTATTGCCACAGGAAGCAATCCGACATGCTATTGAATTTGCACGTTATCTGCTGTTTTGAATTTGGTATCAAGTGAATCGCTCATCTGTATCATTATGTGTATTAATTCATATCAATCCGAAGCTCCTTTCTTGGCGCACAATTTTCAATGTTCTAGAGTCGATTTCACGGATTTGTCCGACAGTATTAGACGTCGTTGCCTCAGCTATGCAGGTACGTAATCAGAACAATCTTCGGGGAGAGGCTCAAAAAGTGAGAAAAGTAGAATTTCCCATGCAAAGTCTTAATTTTTTACAGCTAATTAACAAAAATCCAAATTTCTGGAGGGGCCTAGGTCCCTGTGGTTCGCCTCCTAGCTACGTCCCTGCTGCTAGGGAAAAGACCGGTCACGTACTAAAAATGCTCAGACTGTAAAATGTAAACGGCGCAGAAGATGCACACCCTGTAGCACAACACGCGTACACAGAAGGTACTAGATGAGTCTTCTTCATTGTTAGCTGCCAAAACCACTTCTGCATAATCTGTATTGTATTGTTCTGCATATTTGTAAAAGATGTCACTAACATTAAGTTTCGAATTCAAAGTTAGAACACAGACAGGGAGACAAACAAACCGATTTATGTACCTGTTCCCAAATTCGTTGGAAAGTGTTTATAATAAAGCATAGTGCACATGACAAGAATGACCATGAATGAAAAAAATGCAAACGATGCCTTATACTATTCATATATACTGCAGGGCTGGCCCAAGGGGGTGCGAATGTAGGCGATCGCCTAAGGCCCCGTGCTTATAGAGGCCCCGCTCCTGGGCTATTTTATTGCTATCTCGTAAGACATGATAGAGAAGAGGACCCGCTCTTGCGCTTCGGCTGGAGCTCCGCACGCCCCTCGGGCCGTCTCTGTATACTGATTGGAAAACCATCTTTTTTTTTTAACTCCGCTATAGTAAGATATTTTAGAAATGGCTATAAAAGAGAAAAAAAAAAAAAAAAAAAAATAGATATCCTTCGACCAAAAAAAGCTTGCACTTTTCTTTGCCATAATTATTTGTTGGATGTTTCTTCCTCATTTATATTATTATCTCCCCCCCTCCAACCTTTCTTGGAATTTCCCCATTGCCATTCCTCTCCTCATCTCTCCTAATGGTTCCCAATCCATTATGATTACTCAAAATAGATTCAATAGTTAACTTTTTATGCATTAATCGACACATCATTTTTTTTTACTTCTAGCAAAAAACAAAAATATCAGAAAAACTATGGACGATTTCACCTGTTGAAAAGGTCAGAGAGAATTCGCTAAAAAATTCCCATTAAAGTGCGGTGTCGCGTCGTGAAACCACCTAATTCTAGCGATTTTACTGCTTTCCGGGAAAAAAAATGATTCAGTGGTTTCAACGCTGTAAAAGTACAGCCGTTGCCATCTCTCAATTTAACTACCAGCAACATAGCGATCAACTGAATTGTCAATATTCAAAATCAGATCGCAAATATTCAAAATTCAAGAAGATATTCAAAAGATCGTTATCTCCGTTTTTCATTCGTCCATTAACCCTTTGAGGCGCAACCCTTTCCCAATGTTGAAAAAAAGGGCAGCCGTTGCCATCGCTCGACTTAACTACCAGCAAGATGACGGACGATCAAAACGTTCATCGCGTGCCACAGATTTAGAGACCCTTTTTTGATGACAGCTGGTTGTGCGCGGGCACAGTCAGCTGTCGTCAAAAAAGGGGTCTCTAGATCTGTGGCACGCGATGAACGTTTCGATCGTCCGTCATCTTGCTGAGTTAAGTCGAGCGATGGCAACGGCTCCCTTTTTTCAGCATTGGGCGATCTATCCAGCTGTTCTTGCATTCTTCCATTTTTCAGCAGATGTCAGTGCTGTTAAAAATAATCGTGACAATTTTTTTACGGGAAATGACGTGCTAAAAAGTAAAGGATTCTCGTGGAGCTATGTCACCCGCAACTGTTTTTATAGAAATCAAATCTATTCTTCGTGACTGGCAACAGTCAGAACGTCAGTTTGGTGTTCCCTGTCCCTGAGCGGGAACACTGCGCGTTAAAGGGTTACCCCCCTCTGCGACAACTATCTACTGAGCTTTGAATATTGTCAAAGGGACAGGGTAGTAAAGACAAACGTTCAGTGCATAATTTGACTTGCCGTTTGACCTGAAATCTCAGCATCGCCGAATCTTGGATTTTTTTCAAGACGGGATAAAAGCATAGACCTGCCACGCTCGCCCCTTTCAGTTTCTTACACTTGAATTGTCCCCGTGGCAAGAATTCCGAGATGAGGCCAAAACTGCCTTTTTTAAGTTGCTGACACTTCAATCTGCCATCAGGAGGGGGGGGGGTAAACCCCCAGGCTTATCCCTTCCCTAGATACGGCATTGAATCACATAGCACAGAGGGTACGTCATAAATGTTATACTATTGAACAACGATGCTGTAATAATTCCTAAATTATGTTAATGATAATAATATTCACAATAATGTTAGTGCAGAATCGTATGAATTCTACATGCAATGGATTTTTTAGAAATGATTTTGTAATTCAGAAAAATTTCAAAATTGGTTGAGTTTTCTATATTGGATTGCTGTAGAAACCCCTAAGACTTAAAAAATTTAATTAGAATTTCAAATCTAAAATGAATCTCGTCAGTAATTTTCTGTACACTACTTCTCTATTTAGAAATAAATAATAATATTAGTTAACTTACTTTATTTTGAAACTGTCTTATTTCCGACAATACTGCCTCGGATCATTTAAAAGCAAACATCCAATTATTGTTGGAAATCTAGAACGTATTTACAACTCTCAAACAAGCCTAAAATCTCGGAAATGTTCCTCTAGAGAAATTGCTATGTTGCCTTCTAAATCAGCACGAGACGTTGAAAATCATTCCGGTCGCGCAGACGATAAAAATTAAGAATGAAGTTACACTTTTTTTGCGGAACAGTCAAAGAAATGTTATTAACTTCCCTATAGTTCGGAAACACGAGATCAGCGTGTCGCATCTTCGTTTCCTATAGGTTGTCATGGCGATGGCATGAAAAATAAGAGTTAATAAAGCGTTCGTGAGAGAGAATCCGTCTTTGCGACTTATCTGATTCGTAGTTTCTTGAGTGGTTTACTTTTACATTTGTTCCAATAAATCTGTTGATGAAGTACTACTAAACTGTACCCATACAATGCTGTTCTAATTTAACAAGAAGACTCAATAAATAACTGTTGTTGAGAAAGGTAAAATTAATTTAAAACTTTGTAAAATACGTATGAAACAGGTGCTTATCGATACGAATGCTTTGAGTTTGTATTTAAGTTCTCCAGTGGCGTAGCCAGAAATTTTTCATGGGGGGGGGGTACGACTACTGCAACTCACATATATGCATACATGTATGTGATAAGGGAGTGAAGAATTTACATTTTGCATGGCAAAAAATTCCTCATGGGGGGGGGTATGACCCCCTAGCCTACGCCCCTGAGTTCCACCTTCCTTCAGCTGACAAAGTTTCACTATCTACACAGATAGAGCCTAGAGCAGGGAAGGCGAAGCAGCTGCTCAGTCAATGGGGGCGAGGGGGATTCTGTTTCGTATTAAAGTGTTGTTTCGAGGAAAATTTGCTCTGCTTAACCGATTTTCTAAAAAAAAATATAAAAAAAGGAAGAAAATCTAAAACATTTTCAGATTTTAAATACGCACCAAAGTGCTATTATATTAAAAGCGTATCATAGTTTATGTGCCGTCCCTATTTTTCTTCCTTATTCCATTAAGTTGGAAAGTGTTTCATTATTCATGACTGTGCTCGAAATCTATCTTAAAATCATCTACTAAAACTATTTTACAATCTTCGCCAAGTATATTCCAACTATACTTCACCGTTTTAAATATTGTTTCGAATGTCCATCATAATCCATGAGTGTGCCGTGTTTCTCTTTCTGGGTTGATTCCTACTTTAACGCCCCGACTCCAAGGTGGCGATATTTAATTTTTGCAGTTACCATGACGATTTTTTGTATTTATATGGCAATCGTAATTTAGAATTAAAATGGCGATTTGGAACAACCTGTAAGTACAGCATTCCGTTATATTTTTATTTATTTTGGGTTGCCAATTAATGTAGTTTTAATAATTAGGTGTCTTCAAATTCCTTAACTGGTGCGTTTATCGCTAATTTCTTCACCTTAGTATTCATATAGTACTTTTGGGAGCGTTGAAACTTGTGCATAAGTCCTAGAGACCCATGACTGCAAAGCTCGGCAAAGTGCTGGATTTTTTAGGTTGGCGAGAGCGGGGACGTTAAAATAGGATTCAACTTGTACCGTAAAACACATCTTTGGAATCGAAATCTATCTTAAAATCGCCTACTGAAACTGTTTTATAATCTTCTCCAGGCATATTCCAGCTATATCCCGTAGACATATTTTAAATACTGTTTGGAATGGGCATCATAATCCATGAGTGCAGGGGCGTAGCTAGAAATTTTTCATGGGGGTGGGGTTACGACTTCTACAACTCATATATATATATATATATATTATATATATATATATATATATATATATATATATATATATATATATATATATATATATACGTGTGTGTGATAATGTAGTGAAGAATATACATTTTGTATGGCAAAAATTTCTCATGGGGGGGGTTATGACCCCCCTAACCCCCCCCATTGGCTACGCCCCTGCATGAGTGTACCATATTTTCCTTCCTTGTCCCATAAAACACTTCTTCGGAATAGAAATCTATCTATTCCGCATCGAAATTATGAAATCGCCTGCGAAAACTGTTTAACAGTTTTCGCCTGGCATAGTCAAATTATACTTCACCTTTATAAGTACCATTTGGAAAGTGTATCATAATCTATCAGTGTACCTTATTTGTCTTCGCTGTTCTATAAAACACTTCTTCGGAATTAAAATCTATTTTAAAATCGCCCACTAAAACTATTTTACAATATTCGCCAGATGTTTTCTAGCTATACTCGAAAGATATTTATATTAAAAAAAAAAACATTTGAAAGGTGATACGACGCGCTAATGCCCACATAAAAAACCTGATTGGTTTTAATAGCACTCTGGTGCTTAAAAAAGAATAAAAAAACATTATTATACTATGCTGAAAGGTTTTAATTGAACGTTCTGAGGAAAATGACAAATATCTGTCCAATATGATCATTTCGGGGGGTACAAAAGGTCTGCACTTCCTCAGTTGTAAAAAAGTTCAGCATATACAGGAGTAGAAAACCTGGAATTTAAGTATAAGCTTGTAGTTCCAGGCTTCGAGGGCGGACCTTTTGTAACGCCCGAAATGTTCTCCGTCACCACTAACGCAACGGTATAATTTTTGTGGATGTTTCAGGAGGGCTGCACCTTTTTACACATTTATTAATAGAACTACTTTAAAAAGCTCATTGGTCACATGTAGAATAATAGACTGAAGTAAAAGTTGTGAGGTGCACACAACTTTTGAGTAGAATCCAGAAGTAATATTTTTTAGTAATCTGTCTATTTTACCTGTATAAGTTCAGTACTGGTACATTTACAGTCCTCTAGTTTAGAAACGGATGTCCCGTATGTAGTCCATAGGGAATATTACTGAACTACTTTAGAATGCGGATGATCACGAGTTTTAAGACAATGCGAACAGTTCCTTTGATTTTTAACTACACAACTCTGTGGTTAAGTGATAAATGATGTAGTTACAGAAGTTGTTTACGAAACAGACGTACAAATCTCATCGCACATTGAATGTTATCAAAATAAATTTTCCCGTACCATCATGATCACTGCGCCCACTAGGTTCAATAAAGTGGGTCTGTAGTTTTCTTTCATTTTTGTATCGCCGTATGCAGGACTTAACCTTCCTAAATTTTGTATTTGACCGCAATACCGGTCTGCTTTTACTCTAACGGCTATTCTAGAATTTGTGTGCATAACTATTTAACCTCTTCCTATTTAGGGAGAAAAAACTGCGCGATATTTATCAAATCAGTTCTGCAGATTATGAAGAATTCGAATATCTTTGATTGTTAACACTGTTACAGTAGAGGGAATAAAGACTTCAAAACAACTAAAACAGGAAATTCACATTTATTGAATTCTGTTAGTTTACAATACAGAACTTGTCAATCAAAGTTTACATACAATGAGGCTAACAAGTGTGCTTTCATGCACTACAAACGCCATATTAAAAAATTCAATCTATGAAAACTAAACAAGCCAGTCCAAGTGCCATTCCACTTTACAGTACGATAAAAGTTGGCCAGGGCTCTTCAACATTCTTTTGTTCTGAGATCTGGGAGGTTCTTGTATCCTTATCTGTGGAAAGTGAGAACAGAAGAAATGTTAAAGTTCACATTTTGCAATGTTCACCATGTGCAACAACACTATTTTACAAAATAATAATTCTGTACAGCTTACTTTCGAAATTGTTTTTGCAGTAACTGCCACCTACAGAGGCTCTTGATATCATAATCGTGCCACCGTGTTGGTCACTCAAACTTCAAACCTCCAAATCTTCCTTTTGACCTGCCGACCATTCTGTTTATCCCCAATACCGGAAAACTCTTACGCAATTCCGTTTTAAACTTTGTCAACCCTTTATACTTTGGGGATTTTGTGCTATTAAACGAGCTTCCCTGGCATTCTAAGCGAGAAGACTTTTAGCGATCAGCTTCAAAAGAGCCAATCCAAGTCTTAAAATTGGTATGAAAGTGGCCCCTGCTGTCCCTAATTAACCGGCACCTTCCTTGTCAGTGTACGTTTACATCCGCACTTCAATGAATAATCTCCTTCTTTGTCTCTGGACTGTCAAAGCCTCGAAGCCCCTTCCTCAGTAGTAAATTTTGTGGCTAATGGATCCGCCAGAGCGAATATTTTCTCACCCAGTTCCTCAGGCCGTGCAAACTCCGAGCTCCAAGCCACCGTCTTCGATCAGTTTCGGGAAACCGCCGTCGCATTGCAGGGACTATGTATGTTCACGGGTCACCCTTTTTGGCACGCAGCGGCCCATTGTGAACGCCCCAGCACGCTAAGGACCGATCACCAAGTCACGGACCGTCAGCAGTGAACCAGCTCAGAGAGAACACTACCAGAACCAGAGAGACCGTCAACACCGAGGCGCGGGTGACCCTACAGTTGGGCCACTGCGCATTCACATCCTCGGATCAGACAAATCAACCAGTGCCCTTATTACCCATGAACTGTTGTCGAGTATTGACCATTCTGAAAGAACTTACCTAGCCAACCAGCCTATCTTTATATCCTACTTACGCACCCAGAATTCGTGACCTGTAGGAAGTTGCTGGGGAGTATATTCTAAATTCTAGACCCAAAAATTTAAAAAATGGAAAGACAACAGCCGCAGATTATTAAGTTTTGCGGATATTGAGTACATCATCTTAAAGATACATCACGGAGGATCTTCCTGAAAAGAAAAAGCTGCTGAAAATAATTTACAGAACAATGAGAAATACTTATCTGAAATTGTTTTGCTTTATTTCTGACAAGCCATTTTCGACGTTTACTGCAAAACAAAAATACAGAACAATTAATATTTGTTTGTTAGCCCTTTAACGCGCGGTGTCCTCGCCGTGAGGACATCAAACTCTGACGTTTTCACTGTTGCCAGTCAAGAAGAATAAATTTGATTTTTATAAAAATAGTTGCGAGTGACATAGCTCCACGAGAATCCTTTACTTTTTAGCACGTTCATTCCCTGCAAAATAATTGTCACGATTATTTATAACAGCATTGACATCTGCTGAAAAATGGAAGAACGCGAGAACAGCTGGAAAGATTGCCCAGTGCTGAAAAAAGGGCAACTGGGGGCAAATGCTGAAAAAAGGGCAGCTGGCTGTGCTCGCGCACAGCCAGCTGCGTCAAAAAAGGGTCTCTAGATCTGTGGTACGCGATGAACGTTTCGATCGTCCGCCATCTTGCTGGTAGTTAAGTCGATCGATGGCAACGGCTGCCCTTTTTTTTGCATTGGGAAAGGGTTGTGCCTCAAAGGGTTAAAGTGTGAAGGTGTGAGTGTGAGAACAAGGTTAATGATGCCAAACACTCCGATTTATAGCAAAAAAGTTACACTGTTAGCTATCATCGTTATTAACCCCTTAAGCGTCGCTTCCATCAAAATCACGAGCTAAGCTTTCTCCCTCTATCTCTTGGGCCCGTGATATTTCCGAGCAATATACTGTTCAAAAGTTATGCTCTAGAAAGATCAGAGCATTTCATTTCTTATTCACGGATTTTTTCAATTCCTACTATTATTTCGCACTCTCCCTACATATATTTATGTATCTTGTTCAAATTTTCAATCGATAATAAAATACTTTTTATTCACCCGCTCAAGTTCAAATACATTTTTTAAACTTGTAGTGGATGACCCTCGACGTTAAAACAGTTTTTTCAAATGTTAATTAATTTTAGATCCTGTTACGTAGGATTAAAAATGAATGAAAACAATAAACTAAACAAACAAACTGGATTAACGGTATGTAATCTTTCTTTGTTGACCTAAGTAGGAATTGACTTTTTTTTTTAATTATATTACTTGTTTATAGATCACTTAAATTTTTTTATATTACTTGCGTATAGATCATTTTTATAGATCATTACAGATGACAATACCAGACTAGTTTTAACTTAATTCGGAGATAATTTATTTCTAAGTAGACGGTAGCAGTACTCAGATACGTTCATTTGTGATACGTATTTTGCAATCTTAGCTCACGTTTTTTACCTATGTTCAAAGAAAACTTTACAAATTTTTTTACGAAGTAAGTCCTTTAAAATCCTCCTTTAGTGCTTAAAGCATATATTTTTTATGATTTCCCAGTTGATTTTCCCTAGAAATGTTTTGTTTTGTTTTTCGCACTAAAAAAATGTCCAAAACCTTAAAATGAATACATATACATGCACTTATTTTTGTACAATTTTCTGGAATTAAAATAAAAATAGGTTCATCAACGTTTTCTTCAAAATAATGCGTCGGTTAAGGTTGTTAAGACACGATTCAGAGATCTGAGACTTCCAAGGGTGGAAGCAATCACTGAAGAATATTTCTAATAGTCCTTATCATTAGTTCGCATGTTAAGACAAGCCTACAAGAATTTGCCTTCGGGGAGGGTGCCTTGATCGAGGGCTTTTTAAGGGATTCTAAACGCGCATTCACGGTACAGCTCTAAAGAAAGAGTACAGCTCTACGGTACAGCTCTAAAGAATTTTGCGCAGATATGTAAAATAATATAGAATAAATGATAGTCCACTTTAAAACTTTGAAAGTCCACCCGTTCCCGGAATTTAAGAGATTTTTTATGTTCTCCACGCAAAAAGCTTTCCGTAATTGTAACCCCTGTAGTGAAAAAAGTGTGAAATAAGGATCGTGGTTGCTATGTGTGGCGATTTTGCCGAATAAAATGTTTTAAATTCTCAAAGTAAAAATAAAAGAATAATAATGATTTTTTGTTGTTAGTTTATATTCGTAAGGTTATTTTTTTTTAATTATAATATCGTGTGCATGGGAAATCGGAAGCAGGAATGAAATGTTTTATACGCAAAACAATAAGAATTGAAGATTTCAGAGGCTAATATGTTAAAATTTTTTAGTTTGGCGAAAAAATAAAATGGCTCAAATGCCGAGAAAGTGAGTTCTAGCAGTTTGCACTGTTTCCGGCTTGGCGCAATTTACTGAGAGCTTAAGGAAACGGATTTTTGAAAACAAGTGCAAAGGTTTTATTAGAATACAGCGTTAAATTTTAATGATCCGTGCGGAAATAATGCAGTTATTAAGGGATTTCAAGCGATCTATCTTCAGCATTCTCGCCAATTGAGTGCATTGATTTTAGTTGGGGGAATTCCGCCAAATTTCAGATAATTGAAATCTTCGCATATGGTACATCGGAGTAACGATGAATAAAACATGTTATAGTTGATAATTTAAAAAATGAGGCTGTATTAAGGGATTCCACTTTTCAAAAAAATGCCTGGCAGTCGAACCATTTCCCATTTTGATTGCTGATAAGTCAATGCTTCGAATGATTCCCTGAAAAAACTCTAGCAAAATGGCGTATATTGGC
Organism: Cheiracanthium punctorium; assembly: GCA_038373885.1. Lineage (NCBI taxonomy): Eukaryota > Metazoa > Arthropoda > Arachnida > Araneae > Cheiracanthiidae > Cheiracanthium > Cheiracanthium punctorium. Next base: position 189,135 of record JAWZYV010015971.1, on the reverse strand, counting down.
ACTTTGGCGAGGCTTAGATTTGAAACTGGATTTTATTTGAGACTGGTATCTATATTAATAAAACAATGTGTGTAAACTGTTTGTTTGTCTGTGTCTCGCGTAGCTCGCAAACGGGTGATCGTAGACCTACCAATTTTTGAACGGAAATTCTCCATGACAGGTCCCGACACACCTCGAAACGATTTTTTCAAAATTCGAACTATTTTAGGTAATATCGATAAAAACGTTTTGCAAAAATCTAATTTTTGCTTTCCGCCATTTCGTAATTGTAACCCCACAGTGCATTAAGCGACAATTAAGCTTATCTAGGTTGCCACATTCGGCAGTTCATTAAATGATTCAGACTCTTAAAGTAAAAATAAAAGAATAACGATTTTTTTTATTTTGACTAGATTATTTGTAAGGTTGTTTTTAAATTAAAATATCGGGTGCATGTGAAATCAGTGATGAAATGATTTATACTCAAAAGAAAAATAGAATTTGGAAATTTTCCGAAAATAAATGTGCAACTTTTTAATTGGGCGAAAAATAAAAGGGGTTGATGTGCGATTTTGAGGAGGATTCTAATGCTTGGCGCTATTTATCGTAATTTAATAGTCTGCTATTTGGGTTATGAATACACCTGCGTATAAGTTTTTGAAATTTTCATTCAGTTGGAATTGTGCATTTTTCTGAGCAGCTTTATTGCATCTATTTCTAATATATTACATCCAGAAAAAAGGATGTTAGAAATATCAATTTTAATTTTGTTTAATCACACTCATGTTTAATCACACTCAACCATTTCCCATTTTGATTGCTGCTAAGTCAATGCTTCGAATGATTCCTGAAAAAACTCTTGCAAAATGGCGTATGCTGGCACTTTGGCGAGGCTTAGATTTGAAACTGGATTTTACTTGAGACTGGTATATATAATAAGACTGGTTATAGATAAAAATGAATGTTGGTATGTGTGTAGGAGGTTGAAAAACTCAGCACCGTTTCACCGATCACCATGAAATTTGGTTCACCTAAGTCTTTTATCATGGAGAAGGTTTTTATGCTATCCGTTTTCCTCTAACTTGCCACTAGGTGGTGCAGCAGAACGTCGAATTCTATTCCGTTTAGCCGTTTGCTATGCGAATATCGTCCAACCCATTTCGATGAAATTTGGTACACGCGGATATTAGAACACGGAGAATATTTTTCACTATCCATTTTGCTGTAACTTGCCGCTAAATGGCACTGCAACGCATCAACCTCTATACCGTTCGACTGATCGGCATAAAATTTTTTATACTTACACATTTGAGCACAAAGAATATATTCTAACTGTGTTCCTTTTGATGTTACTCACCATTAGATGGCACTGCAATGCATTATTGTTTTAACTCGGCACTAGATGACCCTGCAGCAGACCAAATTCCTGACCATTCAAACGGTCGATATGAAAATCAGTATACATAGCTATTTCAACAATGAGAATATTTTGGCGTTATCTATTTTGCTACAACTCGCCACTTGACGGCGCTGTAGCAAATTATTACTTTAATTAATCACTAGATGGTTAACTGGCCACTAGATGGTAACTGATCGCTATGAAAATAGGTATACATAGATATTTGAACACGGGGATGAGTTTGGCGCTATCCATTTTCCTATAACTTGCCACTCGATGTTGCGTCCACACATGAACTTCAGGACTATTCAGTCGATCGTCATGAAAATTCGTATACATCGATATCTGAATGCGAAGAATATTTTCGCCGTATCCGTTTTGTTAAAACTCGCCACTAGATTGCGCTACGTCGCATCGCCTTCTGAACCGTACAAACGATTGCCTTGAAATTCGGTATGCATGATTATTGAACACAATATAACGCGATATCAATTTTGCTATATCTGTTTATTACAATGAATAGTAATCACCACAAATCGTAATATCAAAAAGTCCATTCATTCCCGTGCGAAGAACGGGTACTTCAGCTAGTATATGTATAAAATATTCGTTTTTAATTCATTAATTCGAATAGTTAATTTTTAGTATGAATTAAATTAAAATAAAACTTATGATTTTTAATTAAGAGATACTATAAAATGTAAATTTTACATAAAAGTATAAGAATTTCCACTAATCTAATGAATCTTTCAAGGTATAAATTGAAATAGTAAAATTTAAAATGGAATGTACTGTTACAAAAATGTCACAGTGGGTGTGTTAAAAAAATAGTCCAGCAAGCTTACTTTATTCCACAAAACTAAGCACTATACCCCACAATAAATACATCATTTTTTACACTAAGCCACAGCTGATCATTCAAATATTGCAGCAATAACACTATTCAAATGATAATATTAATCGTATCGCTTTCCCCTCAATTTCCGCAGTCTACCACACACTAACTCTACACTGAGAATAACTGCTTATTTATTTCAAGCAGACGTGATACGTCATGAATGTGACCCCATTTTACTAGATTTTTCCAGTAACTTTTCTTTCCTAATTTAGACAAAATTCCACTAGTTTCGAGAACTTTCGGACAGTCGGCAAATTTTTCGCCAAGTGGTTGCTAAGTTTGTCGCTAAGCTCAATGGGTCACATACTCATGTCACTTGCAACAATGCCTGTACAACTCTTTTTCCCGCAATACACAGTAATGCGGAAAAATAACATTTAATTTTGTAGCGTTATGAGTCTTGAAAAACGTCCTAATCTCCCAAGCGATTACGAAGTTAACTTAGATTTATTTCCAATGGATAAGGATAAGAAAAAGCAATACGGAAATTTAGACATCTTAGGCAGTTTTTAAGAATTGCAGAACCTATTTCCCACAGATCTGGTGTTATTATTGATTATGACCTTTCCACTCCAGAAGAAAACCTTGAACAGCTTGTAAAATCGCGGAGTTCTTTCCAAACACTTTCTTCAAAAGAAGATTTACAGCAAAAACAAGTTGGATTTTTGCCAGTAATTGCGAACCCAGTAAATCAGCATTCAAATCTTTACACAATTCTGTTAAATTTCAATAGTGTCTTTGACCAGTTAAACCAGCAGTACTTACCAGTAACCTGTGATGAAAGTGTATACGCTACTGCACGTGAAGTCCTGCTAAGCAATCCAAATAAATTTACAAATATTGTATTTATGTTGTGGGCATTCCACGTGGCTAAAATTGTGGTTAGTTGTATAGGCAAATATCTTTGTGGAAGTGGAATATTCAATGTGCTTATTGAATTCTCAGTGTTTGAAGTAAATGTGGTAGACACTGTTTTACATGGTAAAAACTATATGAGGGGAATCAAAGGGATGTTTATGCTGGGAGAAACGATGATTAGATTGCAAGTGAAGTCCTTTTTGGAAGAACATTCCATTGAGTCCTATGAATCTAACTTTGAAAATTTAGATTCATAAAAATTGCCACCAGCAGACTATTTTTTCGGCATGGGAAAAAACAAAACAAATTATATAGATGTAGATGTCAAAGTGGAGAAACTCTTCACAGACTTTTTGAAATTTGTTGAACAAAGACGACAAACATCAGAATAGTTTTTGTACTGGGAAAATTTCCTGAAATTGCTCCAGCTTCTAAAAAAATTTGATTCGTTCCGATAGACAAGGTCTCTAGGAAGTGCATCTAGACACAGTACAAAAACTTTTACCAGTACTTTCTGTCTTTGAATGTGTAAACTATCAACGATGGGCGTCTTTAAATTGGGAAGACATGAGAAGACTACCCAAGGCAGCCCCGGAGATGCATGAAATGCTCATGAAGGGAAAGAATGTTGTGAAACGGTATGAATATAAATTTTCAGCTGTTGCAGCGGATGTTGCATTAGAACAAACCATTAATAGATCCCAAAAAAGCTCCTCTGGTATCGTAGGTCGTACTAAGCAAAAGAAGTTGTACCAGAATGGGAGATAACATATCATGACCGTCTGATGATATCAAATCTATTTCGAGAAACTGCAGGCTCCATTGCTATTGTCGACGGTTTGGACATCCAGCATGAGTTTTCTAAGAAGCAAACTCAGAGCCTGGAGGCAAAGGTGACCTTAATGTTTAAATATATTTTACAAAAAGGTAACCCGTTTGTTATACTACCTAATCCATTACACAATACGCTAGCAAAAGCACTGGTTTCACAATATGCAAAGGAAAATATATTAAATGTGTTTAAGATCGGCGATGATTTGTATTCTTCACTGGGCAAAACACGATATGAAAACAAAACAATAAAGATTTCAAGTACCATCCACAATGTCATGCTACCAGCATTTCATAGTAATGAAAGATGATTTAGTGCCAGAAAAGAATTTACAGAAATATCCAACTGGTTTTATAGGGGCATGTAATTGCTTAAAATGTTCCAAATCCTCTTGTATTTGTAGGGCAAATGAAGTAACCTGTTGCGCTTTCTGTAAGTGAGGTAGTAAGGAGTTAGATTCAATATGTAACAATCCTTTTGCAGTTTCATTATAATCATTTTTTTATTCAATGTATAATGTGTCTTTGTTGTAATCGAAAATAGTACACTACAAATAGTACCATACAAATTAACTTGTTGTTTATTAATTTATAGCAACAGTTAAAAACCATTGCTATTTTCATCTTACAAATAGTAATTACAGTATATTGATACAATTTTTATCCTAATCGGTCAAGTATTAACTTAGATGGAAAAAACACTCAAAATACTGGTGTTAAACAATAACGTAAATAAAAAACTTTGTAAAAAACACACATAAGATGCTATAGGTAAGAGGATACGCACGTTTCAACCAAAAATTGTTTTGGCCTTCGTCAGTCCAAGCCCTTCGTTGCAAGCCCTGTGTTGCTTGCAACGAAGGGCTTGGACTGACGAAGGCCAAAACAATTTCTGGTTGAAACGTGCGTATCCTCTTACCTATAACATCTTATGTGTGTTTTTTACAAAGTTTTTTATTTACGTTATTAACTTAGATATGAGCAATTTTGTGATCGAGCGGCTGCCATCTTTGATGACGTCATAGCCAGAAAATGTACCAGGTGGCGGATGTCCACCCAAGCCGAAAATACTTTCTAGGGCATTAAACATTTCTGAAAAACAAATTCTCCATACTCAAACTTTCTGACAGAACTGTAGTTAGGTCCAGGACTATATATAGTTACGCTGATCCCTGACTTCAAGATAAAAAAATTTCCGCTACCATTGTGCAAAAAGATTACAAAGTTAACACAAAAAGCCTAATAACACCTACACCGTTTGTACAATTGTTGACCGTTGAAATTTTTCATAATTATGCATAAAAATATAGAAAACAATTTGCGCTGCTTTAAAAATCTGAAAATCTACCCGTTCTCTCATTATTAAGCAATTTTTCGCTATTTTCAGTTTTATTTTATTTCCGATAGTAAAAAAGTTAATTATTAGTGTGGCAAAATTAGCTATTGCAAGTGAGAATTACTTCATATTGGCGTCACACTTAACAAGCTTTTTCCAGATTTATAAGTTTATTTATTTATTTTTTATTTTTTTATAAAATTATTTCCTCGCGGATGTTCACAGTGAAATGAAAGCGTTCGAATGGGAAAAGTTTACGCACGTTCCCAAAAGAGCATGAAATTCGATTTGAGTATCTGCATAAATAAAACGAACTGTAAAGTGTCCAGTTAGTTTGTCTGTGTCTCGCGTAGCTCCCAGACGGGTGATCGTAGACCCACCAAATTTTGTATGGAAATTCTCCAGGACGGGTCCCGACATACCTCGAAACGATTTTTTCGCAATTCGAATTATTTTAAGAGATATCGATAAAAACGAGCCGCAAAAGGCTCTCTGCCATTTCGCAATTGTAACCCCCGCAGTGGAAAAAGTGAGCATTAAGCATATCTAGGTTGCCATATTTGGCAAGTTTATTAAATGATTCAGATGTTGAAGTAAAAATAAAAGAATAACAATTTTTTGCTTTGTTTAGATTATTTGAAAGATTACTTTTTGATTAAAATATCCTGTGCATGTGAAATCAGAGCAAGAATGAAATGTTTTATACTCAAAAGAAATGTGGGATTTGGAAGTTTTCTGAAACTAAAAAGTGCAAGTTTTTAATTTGGCTAAAAATAAAATGATTGATATGCGATTTTGAGGAGATGATACTAGCGCTTGGAGCAATTTATCGTCTGCTACTTGGATTATGAATACACCTGAATAAGTTTTTGGAACTTTCATGCAGTTCGAATTGTGCATTTTTCTGCGCAGCTTTTTCTCAGCTATTTTTAATGTATTACATCCAGAAAAAAGATGTTAGAAATATGAATTATAACTTTTTTTAAATCACTCTCATGAATAATGATACACTTTCCGCTTTAAGGGAATAAGGAAAGAAAATAGGAAGGCCCATGGATTATAACTAGAGGTCTGCGCCGCACTCAAATTCGCGGCGGCGGCGTGCCGACCTAAAAAACACGGCGGCGGCGTGAATTTTTTTTTTTGAAAAATAGCATAATGAAAATGGGCGTATGCGTACAAACACACACACACTATGTATAAATTGACATTAAAAGATTTTTTTAAGACTATGAAAACTAGTCTTGAGTATGATTTTCTGTTGTTAGATTACGGCCAATTAGCTACATGTGGGCTCTAGGCCGAGGTGTGGAGTAGAGATGAGACGGGCTCAGCCCGAGCCCGAAAGCCCGAGCCCGAGCCCGAGCCCGGGCCCGACTCGGGCTCGGGCTCTGTAATTCACGATTGCGTTCGGGCTCGGGCGGGCTCGGGCTCGTGAAAAATTTCTCCTTTGTTGAACATACTCCTTGAAACAGATTTTAAAAAGTGATTCATGGGATAAATAGACGTACTTATTTAAAAAAATAGCGGCATGGGGGACTAGAAGGTATGTGAAGCTCCAAAATTTATTGTATCCTATTAATGAAGTAGTTAAATTTATTTGTCTTTAGCTGAAATTTCGGGCTCGGGCTCCAACTTTAATAATATTGCTCGGGCTCGGGCGGGCTCGGGCTTCAAAAAATGAGCCCGAACTCATCTCTAGTGTGGAGGGCTCTCCGTGGGGGTCTTTCTAAGGTGTCCTAACAAGCATTTAGGGGGAAACGACGGAAAAGTCCGAACGGTTAGGTCGACGGACACGACCTGGATTTGAACCAGGCACCTTCCGTCTCCCAGTTCAGAGCACCATGCGCTCGGCCAGTGGTGGGGCTCCAAAGCCTGCAGTTTCGGTGCACTTTTAAAACATTTCTACTGCAAAACTGAAACAATAGATTTTATCAAAATCGGATAGGTTTATATTGCTCTTATAGCACATTCACGATACATTTAGCTGTCAGTGTACAATAGATACATTTGCTTTTAAGCGTTTTTTTTTTCTCCACAACCTTCTCATGAACCATTCCAAGCCTATAATGTTCTTTTGAGGTATAAAGCAATGTTTAAGCAGTTTTTAAAGCAATCAAATTACGCCATTGACTCAAAAAATTTAGATGGTATCTTTACAAGTTACTAGTGTTAACCTTTTACAGACCGAATTCAGATCCAGCCATAGTTTAAATTCGTTTTCTGCATATTTTGTCTTCTAATGCGTTAATTAAAGGATATTAGTCATTTAAACGGGGCTGGGGGGAAATTTTATACAATTTTCGTGTTCGCAATTGTGAGTATTTCTGAGTAATGACTTCTGACAAACTTTTACATTGGTTTCAAAAACGGAATTAGCATAGCTGCCAACCATTCCGTTTTTATTGGAACATTTCCCACCACCAAGGGTAGAATCTTGTGATTTTTTTGGTTGTCCATTGGTCAATCACTGAAATTTTTTTGGTTGCCCACAAATGAAGTTTCTTGCCCATAAAAATTTCGCTACACAAAATTTTTTAAGAACATGCGGCCGTTACAATGAAAGTAAGTTGACAAACGTTTATTCATAAAATTGCCATTACTGTTCGGAAATGAAAATAGAAAGAAGTTTACAATTAAAATAGGAATAGGAAACTGCATTTTCAAGTTAAGGAATAAAATTGAGAATAGTTGCTTTTCTTGGTTGCTCGAGGGACAGCTGAATTTTTTGTTTTACCACCGCCTTCTAGAAACACTGCCTGTCATCTTTAGAACAATGCAATGAGAGAGGTGAAACGATAGGTGGCGCTACTTATGTTGCCTACCTATACGGAGATGTGGACGATTTAAATTAATATTTTTTGTAACAAGAACTCTTAACAAATACTGGTGTTAGAATGTAAAATTGATAAAAACTGTATAACACGTTGTTGATAAATACCATTTATGGATGTTTCATATGTTTTCCTCCTCTAGATCGCTTTAAAAAAATCTAAAACAACTAATGACTGTATTTTAAAAATAGTTTGTTTTCAATTCAAGCCCTCTCCACCTTTTAAAAAAAATGAAATATGTATACATAAAATAATTTCACAACTTAAAAAGGTTAAAAGATTTAGTTGCAGAACTTTTTTTTTAAGTCTATAAATTTTAAATAAGAAAATAAAGCTACTAAATTTAGCTAAAACTCATTCTAAATTAACAGCTGATTATGAATACATTAGATTATTTTATACTCTTACCATAAAAATATGGACATTAACATTTCCAATATATTTTATTTAAAAAGAAATCATCATTTTAAGTTTTTCATGCATCTTTATCATGAGTTTTAAATTTAGTAGATTTGTTTTTCATTTGAAATGTGTTATTATATGTTTGTGTTATTATACAAAGTTTTTGTCAATTTTACATTCCAACACCAGAATTTCTTAAGAGTTCTTGTTATAAAAAAATTAATTTAAATCGATCGTGTCTTAGAATAGATAGGTTACATAAATGGCTCCGCCTATCGCTTCACCTCTCCTATTGTATTATTCCAAAGATGACAGGTTTCCAGAAAAAAAGTAGTGTTACTCGCCCATTTTAAAATCTAATTGTTCCGGGAAAGTGGGCGACTGCAAATTTCGACCCCCTACCCACCACTAATTTTTCCTTCGCCATTTTACCTTAAAACAAGTCCATATTATTGATTTAAAATAAAAAATTTTAAAAACAGTGGTGGAAAATGTTCCGATAAAATCGGAACGGTTGGCAGCTATGATATAGTGATGGGTAGCTTATATCTGTGCTCTCCAACCTTTTTTTGCCACGAACCGGTCAACGTTTGATAATAATTTTACCGCGCCCCGCTGAGGGTGGGAGGGCGAGGGCGTTGAACGTTTCTAATTTACATTGGTTTGATTTAATAACTTTAATGTAATTGTATTTAAACATACCTCCAAAATAAAATATAGTCACACACACACACACACACACACAAAAAAAAAAAAAAAAAAGAATATAAAGTGATGTAGCATTTCAACCGGCAGAGTTGTTGTCTGGAATAGTTTTAAGGAAAGAACATTTATTCTCCATTTTATGACTGTAATTTAAATTCATGATCTTGAAATCTTTAATAAACAACAAAAAGAAATGTTAAAAGAATTACAATATTTCTTCTGTTACAAAGGTATAAATCAATACAAACACGGCAAAGTCGCAAAAACCCGAGTGAAGTACACCAAAGTAAATAAAATCCAAAGAATTTAATGTTCCTTGGCGGCCCAGTACTATTTGATCCGAGGACCGGAGGTTGTGGACCAATGGCTTAAATAATAAGTGAAATATTAATAATTAATGAAAGATTTATTTTTAAATTTAAATTAAGATATGAATTAAGTTTGAAGGGGCGGGGATCAAGATAGCTCTGTAAAAATTTATGAAAATGGCTATTTTTATGATTTTTTTCCAGTTTTCCACTAATGATAGAAATGCAACTTGCGTTTCAAACAATCAAGTCATCTTTTAACTTTATATGCTATTTTTTTTCAAGTCAATATTGATAAAATTAATTTTTCTAAAATTTTTTAATTTGATGTTCTCAACTGGAAAGTTGAAAGTTTAGTTACAATTTAAAGTTTTGAATCCGATTGTACGCTGCGGCATACAATCGGCTTTCTTTGTCGGCGCGCCGGCCTAGACCTCGGCTGCGGCGGCGGCGCAGACCTCTAATTATAACACGTTTTTAATATATAGCACTTTAGTGCGTATTTAAAATCTGAAAGTGTTTCAGATTTTCTTACTTTTTTTTTTCCCCTTTCCGTTTTTTGATAAAGACCCAATATATCCAGAAGCTCCTCAGAATTAATATAGGACGAAAATAATTTGTACCTTTTTGTAGGTTTTTATCATTTAACCATCTTATTTTTATAACCTGGGGTGGCCCGACACGGTAAGCATCGCATCGTGGCGCCGGCTTCGAAGGGGCGTCATTTCAAACTCAAACTAAGTAGAGCTTAAAAGGGGCGTCTTTTTTAGATTAGCAGGGGGCGTCACTTACCCTAGGGCCGCTCCTGTTTGTAACCATCTTAATTTTAAATTCCAATCAGAATCTGAGAGATTTCAGTGTCAAGGAACCAGTGAGCTGGTCGCTGGCTATATAATAAAAATTAAATATGAAGTTATTTATTTTAAGTGTACGAAGATTAAATATATTAAGTATAGAGATGCTTCCATCAAACTTTTTTTTTTTTTTTTTCTAGCGCCTGTTGCAATTGCTTTCACAGCGGGCTCTGAATTCTAGTTTTAGAGATATCCCAGCAAACACACACCTGCTGGCGGAGTACCTTGCCAGTGCCTTTCTGCCATCACGTACAGCGCCGGCCCGGCACTGCAAAAAGTAACCGAATCGTACCAAAAGTGGTCGCCCGAGAAGTACCTTGCCAGAAGCCCGGGAAGGCAGCGGCACTCTGTTGGCATACTGCATGTGACGGCCGTTACTCACAATAAAGGCACTGGCCCATGAAGTTTATAATGCCCAAAATGAAACGGCCGGGTGCCGGCTTTTATTAAAAATAAAGGCACTGGCCTGGTGCCTTAACAGTGACTACAATATAATGGCACGGTACCGGATTAATGCCTATTTACAGTGGTTTATCCGTCTTTCCTCGAAAATGGGGGAAAGCATACAGGGTGCCAATTTACACATCTGGTCAGTAAAAGTAGGGGTCGTTAAGAAAGTGCGAAGCTGCTATTTTCTGATCAATCCTTTCTAACTTATATGCGGTTTCCCGATCTAACAGAGGTCAATGAAGTCGTTACCGGGCTATTTGAAGGTCGTTAAAAAGCCATTAAATTGTCCCCTCTCCTCGTTGTCAACTGTAAGGGTCAGTAGAGAGATATTTTTTCCGGTTTTTCTGTTTGAAGACACTCTACAGTTGGCATTTTGTTAGTCCGCATTGCATGATTTTTGTCTTTTTACGATGAACGAAATAATGCATTGTCCTCTAAATCAAAAGAATATAGAGTTCTAAATTAGTGTATTGCTTCATTAGTATTAGCTTTTCATGTTCACTAAATAAACAAATTAACACAGCGCACACCAGAAACTAAATTACATAGAGGTTTTTAAAAGTTAATAAACAATTAATGCATGATACTTACTTCTACAAAGGAAGTTTTTAGACGAATTGCTGTCAAAAGTCCTGTTTTAAAAATCAATCTTAGAGTTACTTGTGCTATTATCTGAAATTATGTGGTTATATTTTTTTATTAATTGGAAAAAAGAATATTTAAAAATAAATTTTAAATTGAATATTTATATGCTTATTACAAAATTCTGATTAGTTGTAAATATTATCCTAAAAGGTTGTTTATAATATGTGTATATGCTGTAAAAAAATAAGAAATACACTCACAGCTATAAACAGCAATATAAATGTTACATTAAAAAAAAAAAAAAAATGTGCCGGGCGGTCATTATTGAAGAATCAAATCTGAAAGATGGCCAGTATGGCCAACATTCATATTCAAATTTGAGAATCTCTTTCAACTTTTTAACTGTTCTCTCCTATCGGGAAAAAAAAAAACGCCGCATAAGTGAAAATTTCCTTTTTGCGTCCAGCAGGCACCTTTTTAGGTGGAAAAATCCAATAAAATCGTCTGTGTGAATTAATGATAGACAGTAATGTATTCAATATAAAATATCATCATGTTCTTTTTTCGACCAAATCATGTTTTTTTTTTTTTTTTTTTTTTTTTTTTTTTTTTTAATAAGGCGAATAGTTAAATACTGTTAAATAATTTTAACTCGTTACTCGCTGCTGTCATTTTATAGTTTTTGAACTGAATGATTATCGTTTATGAGACTCATTCGTAGTCAAAGAAGTATTTCCAAAAATATGCATTCTATTCTATGATTTTCTTAACATATCTATTAGTTGTATTTCCTATCTCTCTTTGAAAAAAAAAAAAATTTCTCTCACATAACAGACATTATTCAGAATGAAATGTGCGTATGTAAAATATAATACATAAATGCAAGTCCACCAAAAAAATGTAAAATACACTATTACTTGTGATTTAATTTTTTTTTCGTAGACTTGCATTTATGTATTAATGGCGTGCTAATTAAATATATTTATAATTAAAAAATTAAATTTTATGCGTATTATAACGTTTAAAACGAAACATAAATCTAAAATGAGTTAACAAATCACGAATGTCTATTTTATACGCAGACATTAGCTACATCGCTTTATTTTTGTAAGAAATGTGATTTAGATAACTTTTCTTGGATTAATTAGTTTGTATTTTTTATAATAATTAGAATTGTTTTTGATTAGCTAATTATTATATTTGAAAAGTATGTTTAAAGACTTTGTTGCTTCTCTAAAAAGAAGTATTAGTTTTACTTTCTGCAGAATGTTTATCAAACTTTTTATTTCATAAAATATTACTGAAGAGTAGTTAAAAAAACCTTTTTAATATTGATGATACATAAAATCAAATTAACTCGTAACATAAAATCAAATTCTTCTATATTAATAAAGCAATGTGTAAACTGTTAGTTTGTTTGAATGTGTCTCGCGGTGATCGTAGACCTACCAAATTTTGTACGGAAATTTTCCATGACAGTTCCCGACACACTTCGAAGCAATTTTTTCAAAATTCGAATTATTTTAGGAGATATCGATAAAAAACCTATCGCAAAAGGCTAATTTTTGCTTTCCGCCATTTCGTAATTGTAACCCCACAGTGGGAAAAGCGCCATTTAAGTTGCTACATTCGGCAAGTTTATTAAATGATTCAGACTCTTGAAGTAAAATAAAAGAATAACGATTTTTTTGTGTGTGTGTGTGTGTGTGTGTCTAGATTATTTGTAAGGCTGTTTTTAAATTAAAATATCGTGTGCATGGGAAATCACAGCAGGAATTAAATGTTTTATACTCAAAAGAAAAATATTATTTAGAAATTTTCTGAGACTAAAATGTGCGACTTTTTAATTTGGCGAAATATTAAACGGTTTTGTGCGATTTTGAGGAGATTATTCTAATGCTTGGCGCAATTTATCGTAATTTATCGTCTGCTGAATACACCTGAGAATAAGGTTTTGAAATTTTCATTCAGTTGGAATTGTGCATTTTTCTGTGCAGCTTTTCTCCATCTACTAATGACTACGTCATTTTATCTCTCACCCCCTTTATTGAAAATTGTATGAAAAACGTGTCCCAAAAATGCGACATAAAAGTATGCCTCATAATTTTACATATATTTAAATACTATTAGTTCACAACAGCTTTAATCTATTGTTACAATATTTCGTAAGCTACAGAATATGCTTCACATGTATTTTTTACATATATTTAAATACTATTAGTTCACAACAGCTTTAATCTATTGTTACAATATTTCGTAAGCTACAGAATATGCTTCACATGTATTTTTTACATAAATTTAAATACTATTAGTGCACAACAGCTTTAATCTATTGTTACAATATTTCGTAAGCTGTAGAATAGGCACACCTGTTTTTTCTATAAATAGGTTACAATAATATGAAATAAGTAACTCAAAATGTGTTACACAAAGTAGACAATTTTCAAATCGTAAGTTCGCTTAGACAACAGGAGTTTAGAATTAGCGATTATTCGTTTTTCCAAAACAGAAAAACTAATATCTTGAAAATGAAATATAATTAAAATTCAGATTATTTTAAAGCCGATTCGGTCCAGCTGGATTATTTGCTACCAGTAGAAATATTTGGCGGCGTTAACTATGCCATTATAGCAGTTATAGTACACTTTGGGTATTTGCTAGCGCGACGAGATGGTATAATTCGTGGTGCTAAGTACGTCAATCTGCAAACGATTATGTAAATGAAAATATGAATAACGGTTTTCCGGTAACCTTAAATGAAGAGTAATTATAGGTTGTGAGCATGTGTAAATCGCCAAATAATGAAAAGTCGCCATGGGTGGCAAGCTATCCTATCTGTTCCGTAGCTTTTATTAACTTTACATGTACGCAAGTCGCTAAATAATGTAAAATCGCCATGGGTGGCAAATTTGCAAGGTGTCCAATAGGTTTTACATTATTAAAAATACAGCTGAAACATATGTTCTGATTTTATTACGCTTTAGATCCTAATTAATATAACTTTTGAGTGGCAACATTAAATATCATTGTGTTTCTGAGGAGTGCAAATAATTTTTACAGCGATTATAAGCGGAGTCCGCACTCCAGGTGGAGTATAGCTCAGGACCCGTACAACACGGATTCCCATAACAAAATATCTTCCGTGTTATGAGGGGGAGGGGGGTCTACTGTAGTGTGAAGTTTAAATTTTTATGTACCAATGAACATGCAAGAACCAAGCAATGTGTAGCTCAGTAACATTCTATTTGATCCAATCGTCGGGTTTTGTGTGTTGAAATTATGTCTTTTTTACAAATAAGCCTTATTAGGGGCCGAATGCCTCATACGAAAAGCGAGCGTAGCGAGTCTGGGGGGCCTTGGCCCCTAGTTATGCTGAATTTTTCATAATCTGAATGACGCTTCTCCCCCTCCCAATAGTTCAATTTGTTTGTATTCTTTGGACAAAGTCCAAAACTAGTCATTCAGTAACAAATTATAGCAGTTTCGAAAATTTCAAATACCATCTCTCATCTAACAGGCAACCCTAAAAAAAAAAGAATTAAGATTCCAAAGATTTAACATGCACGTTTCTGTAATATGTTATCACATTCAGTCTGATTTGTAATCAGCTGTGGCTCGTTATTACTGGTTTTCTTTTTATAAGTGCAAGAAATTATTCTGATTCGTGATAATTTATCTTGTTAACTCTTTGGTTTTAAATAATTCTTAGAATGAATAATTTATAAGTACATATATTTACATATAAATATTTTTATTTTTGAAAGTATTTAATTTAAATATTACTTCTCTTATTTTTGACATGCTTTATTTTCAGAATTAAATTATGGTATTAATAAGTCAATTTAAAAAAACTTTCTTAAAAAACTTTTTATATCAAATGTTAGTATAAGTGTAATGTTTTTAAACAAATTTTCATTTCTAAATGCTAAAAAACCCTTTTTAAAGAAACTGGCTAAAAATTATTTAAAACTACTTTCTTAAAATGTAAAATATCGGCTATATATAACTGTAATTAAAATTAATTTTTAATTAGTTTTGTTGGAATAGTTTTAATAATTATATTTTTACCATTATTAGTATTGCAAAGCTTTTCCCTTTCACCAACTTTGATTAAATATGCGCACCGGAGAAAAAGCGAATTTGAATGGGTTTATTTTTTTAGTTGAGGGGGGGGGCGTGAAATGAAAAATGTGAGAAACAAGTGTGCGTCCAAAAGTGCGTAAACAGAGGTACATTAATGTATTTTGTATTTATCTCTATTGAAAATTGCTATTCAGATAACTTTTTCAATAGCCCCATGGCCGTCCGAAACGCCTCATTACCCTTTAGCTTTTGATAAAGTTCTGTTCTTTTTATACAAAGAAAAGAAATTACTCTTTCGGATGCCCACTCCTTTCTTACATTTTTTATTTCAAGCGCCAACCCCCAACCAACCAACCCACCCACACTTATTCAAAAAAATAAACCCCTTCAATATTGTGCGTTTTTTCCCGCCCACCGAAATGAATAGAACCCACCATGGCCGAGTGATTGACACTGAACATAATAGATTGCTTTAGTGTGTCAGTCCAGGGTTCTGGTCTACCGCGCGACTGTCAGTCTAACAATCTAGTTTCGGGCTGTTTTCTCATGTAACGCGAGTACCGTTAGATTCCCGTGGCTGCGAATCTAATCGTTTGGAGTTTTGGACGACTTTCTCCAGATGCAATTTCTCCATGTATTACGTTGATAAGTATCACATGGGGAAATTAAGCATCTTTACAAGATAATTCATTCAATTTTCATCATATGAAATTAACTTTAATCTTACAGCTTAAAACGTCATGCAACTATTGAACAGTTTTTAAAAAAATTAATTGCACTAGCGACTCGGAAAAATTTAGAATGTCTCTTTACAACTTGTACTGTGAGCTGTTACAATAAACCTACACTACTGGCCAAAAGTATTGAAGTTTGAGAAATCTAATCATCTTTTCAAGAATAAGCCCAGAAAGAATGGACATGAAATTTGCCATATTTAAATATTTTTGATTATTAGTATACTTGGAAACAATACATCTGAAAATCACCGAAAAACAAAATTAGAGCTTCAGGAACCAATAATTTAAGATGGCACCGTGAAACACCGAAAGAAGTGTTGTAAAACATTGTGGATTCCATATCTAAAAGAGTGGCTGTTGTGATCAAAGTCAAGGCTGCTCAGCAACATAATAAATGATCTTTAGTTCAATTATTATCCACTTGATTATTATCCTCTTTTTGCAGAATAACTTGAAATTAATTCTTTATTCCGACGATCCAAAATGGATTATGATTTCTGTAATAATGTATGTATTTTTTATGCTACTTTTTAATAAATTAAATAATTATTTTTGTTCTTTAACTTAATGCTATCTTGACTTTGAAGTAATTAATCTGATATGTTGACATTAAAAAATATCAATTATATTGATTTTTCTTTTTGACGAGGGAGAGGGGGCTTAATCTTAAAAAGAGTTAGATTTCTGTAACTTGCAATACTTTTGGCCATTATTGTATAAGAATTACAGAAGAGAATACTCAGGAAAAATGCTAAACGTACAGAATTTCGCAATATTTCGAAGAGCGGTTAAATTATCAGCCCATTTTTGAAGACAATTTGTTTGCTTATGAATTTTTTTTTCTGCCAGTTGCATTGCATGTGACATAGCGCTTTACTGTTTGTGCCAGTCCATAGTGCATCGGGTGAAGAAGCATTATTATTATTACTACTTTTATTATTTTCGGGCCTTTAACATCACTGGTTAATTTTTAAAGCTGTTCAAAAGTCCTGTGACGGCGATTACTATTCAGGTAGAACAGCTTTAAAAAATAAAGAAATTCAAAGAGCACATACTAAATTATCAGTATTAGAAATTTGAAAATAATTCTGTAACTTAATATGCAACTGATTCATAAAAAATTAAATTACTATTTTTCTATAAAAGGGGGAAAAAACATACGCAAAAGTAGTTTGTTTTAAAATATCGGTTTTCGTTCATACTTGTCTTTAGGAAAGTATCTATCGAGCAAGTGAAGTCTGTCTCAGAAAATACACTTATCTTTCTAGAGTTCGATATTCTGTTGGATTTTTGAAGTACAGGTATTTCTTTGCACAATAGAGCGTCCAGGCAAGCACATCTGGCTGATTATAGCTGGGCTGTTTTCTGGGAAAATCCATGGGAGGGAGGAGAAGCGCTAATTGATCGTCTCTCGTGGAGATTTTTCGGAAGACTGGATACAACGATGCAATTTTCAACCGATCCCTCGCCCTCCGTGGATACAGAAAGAGGGCGATCGGGAAAGATGGGGGTAGACATTTTTTTCGAGGAAAATCCAGTAAAAAATGAGCCAGTGGCGGATCCGGGGTAGGGGGGCTTATTCATCAACCCATTCAAAAAAAAAAAAAAAAAAAAAAAAAAAAAGACATTGCTTAAGGGTAACATTTTAAGATAAAAAACTAGATACATGAAAAATTAAAAACAACAGCAAAATCCATTAGTACATCATTTGCAAATATTATGTTCGCCCAACATTAGTGAATTGTGTGCAGTTTTCACAAACTGCAATTTTCTTACAAATTTTCATTTTCAAAAAATATTTTTTTTTTTATGAGAGAGGATATAACACATGTCAAAACCTACATAAAATCATTTATAAACAGTTTAATTTCTATAGCTCATAATTAAAAAGATTTTATAAATGAGTTACAATACTTTACGGTTGATATATGTATGTATATATATATATATATATATATATATATATTAGTCAAAATCATATAGGATATAATAAATAAAGTTGCACTATATATATATATATATATATATGGTTACACATAACTTTTGAGTAACATTTTGCTTTATTGTACATTTTGTTTTGATCAAATGATTTTTTTGATGTTAGCTATTCTGAAAAGACATTTCTATATACCTGTTGTACCTATATGACTCAAATTTTTTGAAGGAAAATACTTTTATACACTATAATATGCAATGAGATTTTGTATATTAAAAGTGTAAGTAAAAATTTACCTGTTATTTTCTAATTAATCCAGGGCATTATCCCAGTTAAATCCAAATCCAAGGCATGCAAATGTGAACTAACAAAAATCTCATCGTTGAAATAGTGTTATTAAAGTAACTATTCCTAACGATGAGATCTTGTTAGTCTGGAACAGTATTTAAATACCAATTAAACACTTTGGAAAGATGTAAATCCATGAAACCGCTAAAACTTTAAAACCTTGAGATCCCAAAAAAGAGTACTTCTTCACATTCACAGTTCACAAAATGGCATTCGAGAGGGGTTGCCATTTCCGTTGGAATGTAATTCGCCAATTTTCAAAATATCACTGAAGCAGAAAATAGCTTGGCGACAGACCCTATGGGGGTGTTGTCGGAGGTGGATTAAGAAAACATTCTCTCGGCCGTTTACGTGACGTATAGTGTAATTAATAAAATCCTTGAGTTATGCTGAAGACTTAAAACAGGAAAACAACTCTAATTCTGAGGAGCTACATTTATTGGAGGTATCATCCAAACAGTCTTAAAGGAAACGACTTCATTTACGTACAGTACATTGCATTAGTAGAAAATAAAACCAAGAATATATCTAATCGTTCCGGCCACACGGCATGCCGGAGTTCCATAAAAAATGAACGCAACCTCCTCTGACGGAGAGCAATCAAGAATTCTACTTAAATCTTCCTACAAAACTGCCAGCTGTTTACAGGTTGACGAGTAAAATATGAGCACTTATAAGCCACTGTCCCACGTGACAACCACCGTCCGGTAGGCGTAAACAATATAAATATTATTAATTAGAAGCAAACGGATTAAATGATTAACGCCAAGACAGAAGTGCCAGAATTTGGCGAATACCAATACATAAGCCTACAACCCCGTGAGAACAGCAAAGGCGTACGACCGGGAGGCACCAAGAATTTACACAGCATATGCTAAAGCGAAATTAATTTAGAATTAAAAACCGCAAACGCGAAGAAAAACAAACGCGCACCTATCAAGCAGAAAAGCAAAGTGGAGAGAGAAATTAATACGGAATACGAAATTTTGATTTTGAAAGACGAAACATAGGAACATTATTTTAAGACGCGAAAAATATGTGAACTTCGTCACAGACCCTCCTCACCAAACCACTAATATTTAACTTCGCGTTTCATAAACATTTACTGCCAAATAAAAAGATAACAGTTCGATTTTTGCTGCCTTCTTTCTCGTTTAGGATTCCTCGGCAGAGAGAGAGGCGGATGGATTCTTGCTTTTGAGGCCCGTAAGGGGAATCGAAATATAGAATAAAGTAAATATAATTCCTAAATGAGCCCCATTGCGTACATTCTATTTTTGACTATTACATGAAAATACTGGCTCATTAACAAAATAACTACAGGAGCTTAACATAGAAAAAGTCTGCAAATATGTTTTTCAGGAAAAGTTTAGCAAAATTGTAAAAAATTTTAAGTATAAATTTTTAATATAAATTTTTAAAAAAAAAATTATTTTAAATTATTTTAAAATTATTTTTAAAAAAATTTTTAATATAAATTATAAAAATTTTAAGAATAAAATTCACCTCGTACTTCACCCCACTATGTACAGAATTGTACCCGAATTCTGTACATAGTGGGAGTTTCACTGTCGCTGTAGTAAACATTTTTATAGCATACTGAACTCGTTTGTATTATTTTAGTTTTTAGTACTAAAATATTTGAAGGCACAATATGAACTTCTCCCCTTACACCCCTCCCTCAAAAAAAAGAAAAAATAATCTTAGCAGTGACCCTTGCCTTTGGGTGCCCAGAACTTATGTCCCCTAACACTTCTACACAGTATGAACATGAAACAATATTATTTAATTAAAATAACGAAATTTTATGCCAACACTACGAAATATATACAGGCCCATTACTGCCAAATAGTGCTGGTCCGGTACATTTTAAGCAGTACCACGCCGTTAACTTTTCTGTGCATGTCATACACACATGGCAGTTCGCCGTTACTAGTTATGTACTGGCGAATATGCACTTTTCAGACACTGGCACTCCAGTGACTTCCAGACGAAGGCAATCTACCTTGCTCCGGGTAGACGGCACTTTGCCAGCACGACGGGTACCCGGCCGGCATTTTGCGGGCAGTAGTGTATTTGCTGGGATTCTGCTATTTGAAATGAAACAAAATTGATATATGTTGTTAAGAATACAAGATAAAGCTTTCCATCAAAAATAGTGTCTGCATAGTTAAATAGTTTTTCTACAAGAGCACTCAAAATAATTCCAATGCAATATGGTAAATGGCAATTTAGAGACAGGCATCTATTTAAATCATATAATACTATAACCTACAATATAATTAGCTACTAATCTGACGACGATCAAGTGCCTCCCCCAAATTGCGCCAAAAGTCGCCAATGTTAGCGACTTTTGGGATAAATTGTCAAATATGGTACGAAAAAAATGCTTTGAAAAATGAACCGATAGATTTGCGAAATTTTCATAATTTGACAGTAAATCGAAAAATGCCTAATGTGATAATATTAAGCTATAACTATTTCACTGGGAATGTTGAAAATTCATTACTCGCTCCTAAACAACCGATTTAGTGTATTGTGTTTGATTAGGAATGGCTAAGGGCTATCTGCATAGGAGTGGGAGGGGGGTTGCGTAAGTGGAATTTCTCCGACCAACGAAAATCCGTTAATGCGTAAGAACCCAAAACGGCTTAACGGATTTACATGGAACAAAATTGCAAACTTTGATTTTTGAGTTTTAGACTCAAAATGTACACCGATATGTGCGAAATTTGTTTTTTCTATATGCAGTACCATGTACCCTATTGAAAATAGTGTAAGTAGCATTTATAGTTCTTTTACAGGAGGGAAAAAAAAATCGAATACATCGTAGTCTATGGACAGTCATTCTTGAAAACGTATTTTAGAGATTTTTTTTTTTTTTTTAAGATACAATGTTGGCATACATATTATTAAGGCTCTCAAAGTAATGCTCTCCATTGAAAATTGTGTTTGTATTATTAATAGTTCTTCTACAGGAACACTCAAAAGAGTTCCAATACATTACAATCTGTGGCGTTTGAGAGACACTAACACTAACAAAAGACAATGAGTATAAAATTTTTAGATTCTGAAGTTAAACGATGGAATTTTTTATTTTATTTTTTTAATCTCTTTTACAGGGTTTCATAGAATTGCATTTATAGTGATAATACAACATTATCTTATCTCTGAAATCTCGCCAGATTTAAGGAAAATACATAGCCAAATTTGGCGCAATAAAAAATATTGATGTGTTGGAAAGTGTTTTATAATCAATGCGTTTGGCATGATTTATCTTTCTTGGTTTTTTTTTTTTTTTTTTTTTTTTTTTATGTGTTGTGTATTAAAAGTATGAAATATTTGCACTTTTCATTGTCATCTTTAAGCATTTTCAGGAAATTAAATGTATTAATTATGAAATGCAAGTAAGAAAATGATTAATTCTTATGTATTTTTCGACATCTCCCTAATAGCACAACTGTCACCCGTGACTAAAAAGTGACCACGCGAAACAGTGACATCAGAGTCACAAAGAGTCGCTGTGGCGCCGCCGTTTAGTCACGCCACAGTCCCTATGTACGCCCACGGTGACGTCACAATGCGACCCCGCAGAGTAGTCACAACTGCGACGACGGTTGCCGCTGTGACCCTTTAGTGACGACACAGAGCGGTCGCAGTCACAGATGTGACTACAATGCGTCGTCACAGCGTAGTCGCGATTACACTGCAACTGAAATGTGCCGGTACATAGTGGTCACAATGGCGACTCCGATATCACAAAAGTGTCGCAACCGCAACCCTCGTCACGACATTACTCGTATGGGACTATTTTGAAAGACAAGCAATTATTAGTTTTCAAAGTAAATTAAGAGAAAGCGTTTGAGGTCCCTAAAATTTCGTTATAACGGTATTTTAAGTTTTGTACGTTATTAAAATGTGGGACATTCTAGTTTAGTTATGCGTCAAACATGCTTTTTAGATTGGTTACACGAGGGCTATCTGCCTAAGGAGTCAACAGGCCCATGTTGACAAGATAAACATAACTAGAAAATTCCAGATAATGATGAATTAAAAAAGTAAAAACAAATATTTCATAATACTAATATGTATACTTACATTTTTGATGTAGCTAGCAAGATCGCAGCAGTCAAACACAACATAAATAATAAAAAAACTGTACTATGGTTACGCACACATACACCTAACTTTAGGGTAACATTTTGCTATGTATTGTACAGGTTGTTTAGATCAAATGATTTTTCTTATGTTAGCTATTCTAAATAGAGATTTTTACATCTATACCTGCGTTGCATAACTACATAACTCAAATTTTATGGAAAAAAATAATTTTATACATTAAAATACGCTATGAGATTATGAATATTAAAAACAGTGAAAGTAAAAATTTACCTGTAATAGTGTTATCCAAGTAATTTGTAGAATTAATGTTGTATCAAAACTAACAGTGCTTCAACATTGAAGCAAATGCTATTCTTATATTGCTCCAACGACGAAACCTAATTAGTTGTCTTGAACAGCTTAACAATTAACCAAAGAAATTAAACTTTTCGAAAGTTCAATGAGAA
Organism: Cheiracanthium punctorium; assembly: GCA_038373885.1. Classification (NCBI taxonomy): domain Eukaryota; kingdom Metazoa; phylum Arthropoda; class Arachnida; order Araneae; family Cheiracanthiidae; genus Cheiracanthium; species Cheiracanthium punctorium. Next base: position 166,024 of record JAWZYV010015971.1, on the reverse strand, counting down.
ATCGGAAAAATTGTATCCTAAAAAATGTACTTGATTCATAATTCATCAATTATAACTCTCTCATTGCTCAACGTCTGCCACCGAAATTAAAGCCCCCCCCCCCCCCCAAAAAAAAAAAAAAAAAAAAAAAAAAAAGAGAGAGAGAATGGTTGCTGCACCGGAAATTCGCCAAACTCGCCAATTTTAAAGCATAACTAGAGCGGTCCCCCTCCCCCCACCCGCACCATATTAACTTCGTCTTTCGTATTTTATGTGCATTATATATATATATATATATATATATATATATATATATATATATATATATATATATATATATATATATATATACACACATATATATTGTAATTATTCAGCTTAAAATTTGCCTTAATAGCTGTTATATTAAATTTTACTATATTAAAATTGTTTTCCTTTTGCTGTGATTTTTGTTTTTCTCAATTGCTCTGGAAAGTGAAGTGCTTCTTATTTTATGTTTGTAAGGAATTTGAATATAATTACACACTGTTCATTTAGCCCGAACGTAGCTAATAAAAATTTACAGGGCCAGATTATGATCAACAGGGGCCCCGGCATTGATGAATTTGGGGGTCCCCATCAATAAAATTTGTTTTCTTTTTCATAAAATTTTGACATATAAAAGAATATTTCAGAGCAACATTTGAAACTGGGGGCACTTTCGAACCGGGGACCCTGGGCAAAGTCCCGATTTGCCCATGCGATAATAAGGGTCAGAAAATTTATCAAATATATGTAAACAAAAGAGTCTGAATATTGTATAATGAATACTGAAGTGTGAAGGTCCCGGTTTCGGATCAATTCGCGGAGCTGTCGATCTAATAGTCTGGAGTTTTGGTTGGTTTTCTCCAGATGTAACGTGAATGCCCATTAGAACCCCTTAAAAAGTCCTCCAGACTAAGGTCCCAGGCAGCGACCGCGGAAGTACTCTATGACGGGGGGGGGGGGGCAAACTTGTTTAGTCACCCTCTTCCTTCAGTCTCCGGCCCCAACTTCCTCCAGTCAATCAACTAGTTATAAATAAGACAAAACGGAGATGACTAGGTCAAATAAATAACAGGTTCATAGTCAGTTGCAGAAAGGTTCATTAAAGTTAAAGCTTCTTTAAATCTATTGCTGACTCTTTCTTTGTCAACAAGATTAAAAGGGTCAGCAATAGATTTAAAGAAGCTTTAATTTTAATGGATCTTTCTGCAACTGACGGTCAATAAATAAAAAACTTTTTTTTTTTTTTTAATATTGCTTTATTGCATTCATTGAACGATACCAAAAACGTCTCTCAGCCGTCTTTGAAGCAAATTCCCTAAGAATTTCATTTAAATCTAAACTAAATGTTTCCTCCTTATGCACGTGCAGTATTGCTAGATAAGTAAGTCTCTGCTTCATTGGTAGTCGGAGGAATGTTCCGATGCGTCGGAGGGCACTCAGAGACCTTTCACACGACGTAGACGTAGCTGGCACGGTGAGGAGCAAGACTACTAATTTTTCTACTTCATTAATCATTGCTCTTGAAACTTTAGGTAGATTAGCCAGTTCTCTTGCGTACTCCCGGACAGTCTTCACGTGAGGTATTGCTTTCTTAGCTATCTTCATTTGCAGTGCTAGGGAGTCAATATCAAAATCAGTTGCGTGAACGCCTAATTCGGCCTGGATGTCGCTTGCTGATAATTCCTTTGAACGGTTAAGTAGAACAAATTCGAGCTGGGCGAGGCGATTTATTCCAGGCTGTTCAAAACTTCTTTCCAACTCGTTTTTAGACCAGTCTAACACTGAAATAAAATTTTGGCGGAGACTTTCCCTAGGCGTCAACTGCACAGCTGGAGCTCTGCCCCTGAAGCGTTTTGGAGGGGCTCGGGCACGGGGCATAGTAGGCATAGTGAGTTCCATATTTTGATCGGTATTAGCCTTTTCCGTATCTGTCCATATACGATTGAAATCGTGTTCACCCATCGAGTAGTACGCATTCCACAATGACCGCGCAGATTGTTGCGCCCCGGTAGCAGTATAATCAACACTCTGCAGGGCCTTAGCCAGCTGCTCCGCCGGCTCACAAATGGCACGCTGCTCTTTTCTGTGTATTATTATGCTATACCATATTATCTATTTTTCCACTGAAAAGAGGGCAACTCACAACTTAAAAGTTTATTAGATCTATTTTATTCCCCATGGAGTACGAGGTAGCAGCAATTTTGTAAAATTTTCCAGGAGCGACCCTAAGGTACGTGGTGCCCCCCTGCAAACGTAAAAAAGGCTCTCCTTTTATACATTTTCCACGTTTTGAGCTCGATATTGCGGCCCCCCAAAAACAGCGCCTCGATGCGATGCTTACTTTACCGTATCGGGTGCTTTACCGTAACTATTAAAAGATCCTTTGAAAAGAAACATATATAATGACACTTATACATACCTCTTATTAAAATAGACAAGCAATTTTTTATTTTCTGTCTTCAAACGCATAAAAAAATTCATCTGTACTACGTATAAATAATCTGAATTAATGTCGTCAAATCCGCGATAACAAATCGAGGCTTGTAAACTCGACGCGGGAGACGTTAGCTGAGCACACAAGAATTTCTTGGGCTAGCCGTCTGGTATGCGTATGTAGTTTTCCATGAGTGGCCCCAAGGTAAAGAAAATATAATTCCTAAAGAACCCATTGCTTTCTATTTTTGACTATTACATGACGGTAGATTTTGAAAGGGGCTTAACGTAGAAAAAATCTTCAAGTATTTTTTTTTTCAGGAAAATTTTAGCAAAATTGTGAAAAATTAATATGAATTATAAAAATAATGAATACCCTACTAGCAATTTTGCTCGGGCCTTCACCGGCAACGTAGCCTTGAGCCAACAAGAAGAAATCGGGCCGTCCACTGTGAAAGTGCTCGGATACACGCAGTTCATTTCCCCTCGGGCGTGGAAACGTCCGAAGTAGTCTAACCGATGAGTTTTCATCGGGTTGAACATGGATTTAAGGAACTGGCCCGTTCACTTAATGCGTGAGGTTGGCCAATCACCAGGGTGAGTATCACTTTTCGATAACTTCTTATGTGATGTTGACGTGCATTTAACCCTTTCCGTCCCGACGATGCAATCCGAATGATAACATTCACAAGTGTTTTACAGATTTCTTTTATATTTGAAATGTATTTGTAATCGCATTTTTCTTATATGGTAATACAGTGCAGAAGCAATACAGTATAGAAGAAATACACTTTTACTACGCGACGCATATGCATGCATGTAGGTACGTCGTATACTCCATCTATTTACATATATAGTCGTACTATATACGTAACTATACTATACGTTAACGTACTATAGTCGTATACTCCATCTACGTATGAAATTATATACGCATGTTACATGTTCGATAGTCCCGCAGTGGTCTGGGCGCTAAACTCCGTTCCCATAAGAACACGGCAAGTGAAGCAGCATCCGGCTTGGCCAGTGCTTGGGAGGGTCATCTCCCTCTCGGCTCCTCCGCTGTGGAACCGTGTACGCTCATGGGAGCTGGTGCACGTAAAATCCGTCGTGGCTCCAATGTCCTCCAAGTTATTAAACGATACCTCTGGGGGTGTCGATTTCAGGTGATGGTTGGTCCCTCATCTGGAATCGGTTCAAAATTAGGGACCAATAAGTAGAAGTCCAACCCCCTCGGGGGTAGGGATGGACGCGAGACGCGCGAGACGAGAAATAGGGCTGTCTCGTCTCGTCTCGCAGTGGTAAACCTCTGTCTCGTCTCGCGTCTCGCACACAAATTGCCTGCCTCGTCTCGCGCGAGACGCGAGACGTCTCGCGAGTCTCGCAAAATTAAGGACTGCGAATTTTTACCATATTTTTAGTAACATTAATACTGGATATTGAAAATTAATATTAACAATAGCAATTAGTTGCATATTGCCATATTAGTACATATATTAGTTACCATATTAACTCATTTAGTTATTTGAAATGATAAAAATTCGGATATAATCCGTATATATAATGTGACATGACACGGAAAATTTATTTATTTGCGTAACTGCGTAAATGCAATATTTATGGTTGATGCTAGTTTCATTTGCTTTTGAAAATATATAAAGCTTTGAATTTTGTCAGATATGTTGCAGAACTCAGGGACACATGTTGGGCAAATAAAATTTTGATCTAATTAAACGGCCTCAATGTACGGAATAGTGAATAATTATAGTGAGCGGAATAGTGAATAATTAAAGTGAAGCTTACTTATCCCCCCTCTCGTTTTAGTGTATGAGATATGGGTTTCATATTTAATCGGGGGAACCCGGATTTAACCTGTTCATTTACACCAGGTACGGGCAACCTTTGGAAGGTTGCGAGCCAAAATTTAGGATGTTCGGGACGTCAGGGACCGTATAAGTGGGATTTATATGGGATTTTGATTTGGTTTATATTGATTGTCTATGGCGGTGCTGCCCAACCTTTTTATCGCCGCGACCTGGTCAGCGTTTGATAATAATTTTACCGCGGACTGGTCAGGGGAGGGGGTACGCTGATTGTTTTAATTTAATTGTGCTTAAACATACCTTCAAAATATATACAGTTTCACAAAAAATGAATGTAAAATGATTTAAGATTTTATCTCACTAGGACGCTAAATGAATGAGAACACTGAGCTTATTTCTTTGCAACGAGTCGGTTAGATCTGGAGGTAAGAAGCAATGACACCCAAGTGTGTTGCTTATGTACAATTCATTCCTTTATTCTGTTATTTTGGTTCTTCTTAGTGCAGAAAATCCCGCTTCACACAGTTAGGTTGTTGGAAATGGCAATAGGGATTTAAAAGACTGGAATTATAATTCATAGTCTTGAAATGTTTAATAAGCAGTAAAATAATGTAAAATAGTCATGAGATTTTTTTTCTGTTACAAAATCTGTTCTGTATAAATTAGCACAAACCCAAGAAACTCGAGAGAAATGCACGACAGAAAATAAAATGGAAATAATGTAATTTTTCTTGAGCAACCCAGTACCATTTGATCCGCGGACAGGGGGTTGGGGACCACTGGTCTATGGAAATTTGAAATCTTCCACTTGCCGGATAAAATACCCTGGAGGGCCACATCCGGGCCGCGGGCCAGGGTTTGCCGATATGTGATTTACACTATCAAAAAGAAGAGACAACAGAAAGGACTTGTGAGCGTTGGATTTGCGCAACCACTCCAGTAGATCATTCATTTGCGTTCGCATAGCTTGGCTTATGGCGAAAGACAGTGCCGTAAAAATAGGGAGGCATGGCAGGGCGAATGCCCGGGGCCCCCACATGTAGGAGCCTCAAAATCCATACAACTATTTTCTCAACCTCTTGGATTTTTTATCTTTTATAACGTTTTAGATTTGTACATTTACTATTCAAAACGGATCACCTAACACTGTTTAAGCAGAAAACAAAAAAGTTGCTTACTGCTTACAAAATAGCTATCAGCTCACCAACAGATCCGCTGTATTACGATACGTACAGCTGATTATGAAAAGTTAAATTTATATGCCAGTATTTCTAGAACCAAAGTTCTTTAACTAATGACCTTGTGTTCCCTTTATTTGTATTCTAGAAAAACATGATCTGGGCATCAAAAAGCAACTCTGAAGCAAGCATCCCTTTTGGGGGGCCCTCTTATTTCTTAAAATTATCATATCACTTGGGTAATTTCAAGCAAATGGCAGTTTTTTATTTTTGTTGTAATTATTACTTACAAATATTTTATGTACTTACAAATAATGTGCAGATGCATGATCAGTGGTGTACACCGACTTTCTTTAAGAGAAGGGGGGAATGGAAGTAATCTTTTGGTTAAATAAAAGCCATAATCTATATGTTTAAAATTAAAACTGTACGGACTTTATGTTAAAAATGCATGGACAAAGGGGGAGGGACTGAATCCTCACCCCCACACCATTTGTGTACGCCACTGAGCATAGTAAATATATGGAGCTGAACCACACTTTTCTAGAGTAAGTCAATGCTCGGAAATTTCTTTTTCCTTTTAATGAGGATCTAAATTAGGAATGGCATGGCATACAAAGGTCCAAATGCCAATTAACACGCTCTAATTTTTCTCGCATATCGTAAAACCCAAAATTAGCCAACTTAAATTGACACTTTGTCCTTTATTCCCCCACCCCCCCTCCAAAAACCAAAGACATTAGAATATACTAGAACGAGTATATTCTAATGTCTTTGCCAAAAACCAATGGTTTGAGTCCCTCTTGCAAAATATTTTAATATTTGTTGGTCGTCGTTTTCTTTTACTTGTGCAATAATCAGAGTTCACATTATTTTACATTCATTATACAAATGATTCGATAATTATTTGTAAAAACCCAAATTAAAAATAAAAATAAATGTTATATTCCAGCTGGAATTCATGTAAAATCCATTAAATACTTTATAAAGTATATGAAATTAAAAATACCTTGTTGTTACAAACCAAGTGCTCTATTAATGGCTGAAAACGCTTTTATAAGGAATAATACTACTTACATCATGAACACATAAGAGCTACATTGATGATTTATTAATGTTTCTGTGTTGTTTTGTGTTAAGGTAAAGCTACGAAAGAGCTATCTGCTTAGAAGGGCTGCAATGGGAGGAGGACCTCTAACGCGTATTCACGTTACATCTGGAGAAAACCGCCCAAAACTTCTCTGGACCGCCCAAACCCCAACTCTGGAGAAAACCGCCCTTCGGAGGCGCACGGCAGGATAAAACCCTGCCTTCAGAACCTTCACAGAGACCTTCACAATTCAGTCATCTTACCATGTTGTATGTTGAGTGTTATTCCCCAATGGTGAGCGGAAAAAACGCCACTTTTAATAGTGACATAGGATGTAACATGGTCGTTATATGCTAGTCGATGAGGCAAGAGCGCAGCCAGAAAATTTTGTCGAGGGGGTTGTATAAGATACAATTTTGTATTGATAAACTTAATTTCTTATTGACGACAAAAATCTGGAAGCTCTTAATAACTAATTTTGAAAGTTTCGCAGGGAGGTATATCCCGATATCCCACTCCATGGTTACGCTTCTGCAGTGACGTACGAAATGGGGGGCGGCTTTGGGGCTCGAGCCCCCTCCCCATAACTTTGGAGGATGATAGAAAATAACCATATATCGGTGTCTTTTCCAGTGTCCAGAATCCACATACTTTATTTTTTGTCTGGAAACCGATAATTAGCGAAATTCTCGATACATTAATTCCTCACCCTTGTTTTTTTCCGGGGGAAAAAAAAACGGTCACTCAATAGTTGTTTGTGGGTGGGAATAGCGAACGGAAGTCTTCATGTCAATTGTGAAAGCAGCGGTCATCTTGCAACTTGTCTCCGCTCTGGCGCCGTATCTCGCAATCTGTTCGGAGGTGCCCTATTGTTGAGGGGAAAAAATTCTTCCGGTGATAGGGCGCAGAGGCGGATCTACGGGGGGGGCTATAGGGGCTATAGCCCCCCCCCCATTGAAACTGAACTTACACTAGATAGAATAGGGTTTTGATGCTTAGTTAAAAACTGCGTGTCAAAAATCGGTTATTTTGAAATTTTAATTTACTTTTTTGATTTACTACTTTGATTTTTAGACTTGACCTCAATCATGATTGAAGTCAAGTCTAAACCATTGCAATGGTTTTTAAGCCTTTCGTTCCCAGGCGGCAGGTTTTTTTCAAAACCGGAGTCCCAGGGAATCGCCCAAAATTTAGTCTCTCTCTTGAAACATGTCGGTTTCTTTTAAGGATGATCAGTAACCAAGTTGTTCTCGCCTTTACCATACATACGTGAATAGCAAAGTATAGCTCATAGCTCAGAATGGGCTATGGCAAGTTGATTAATGGCAAGTGCAAAGAACAATGTTTCAGCGATGATGTCCATTCACCCCCTGTAATGTCATAAAAAGGGGGCTAACATTATACACTCACTTCCAAAAGTTAAGCACGGAGAGGAAAATGTTAGTTTACGTAAGTCAATCTGGATTTAAAAAGCTGTAATTTGCTGTGAAGGTAGAAGGGGAATATGCAAATATGTCAAATAACAGCTAATCACGGTTTCGCCCAGAAAAAAAATGAACAGGCATCGTATAAGAAACCGGTATTGTGAAGAGTTGCATGTAAGTGCTGATGAAAGGTGTTAACATCATTCGTATGATTTGTTTTCAAGTTAGACGTGTTTATATGCCTTCAATAACAGGAATGGAAGATACTGAAAGGATTCAAAGGTCGGACGCCTTGAAGCAGGACAGTCTATCACACATGTTGCTCTTTTCTTCGGCGTTCATCATTCCGTCATTTCACGATTATGGAAACAATTCCAAACCAGCCTAACAGGTGTCCGAAAACCTGTAGCCGGTGGTCGAAGGGTTACGACTCCCCCGGCAGATCAAATACTGCTGTTGTGGCCAAGCGGAATCGAAGATCGACCTCCACATGTGAAGCATCTATTGTTGAAGAGGCCATTCGTAAGGCGATATCTGCCACTACTGTTCGTTGAAGGCTGCACATGAATGATATGTACACCCGGGTACCACCAGTTTGGTTTCTTTTTTCCGTCCAGTTTAGAGGTGCGCGATTAAAACTGTTCCGCCAACATGTGAATTGGACTGTGTCTGATTGGGGCAACATTATCTTCACAGATGAGTCCAGATTTGCCCTAAATCCCGATGATAAGCGTGTAAGAGTCTGGAAGGAACAAGGCATATGCAATCGCCCCGGGAACATCATCGAACATCATACATTCCGCGATGGAAGCATCTTGGTCTGGGCAAGGATTTCATTGGGATATCGAACCCACCTGCACATCTACATGCGAAATTCTGTAACGGCTGTACCTTATCGAGGGACGTCCTAGACCCCATTGTGAAACTGTGCGCTACAGCAGTTGGTCCTTCTTTTGTTTTAATAGCCGATAATGCCCGTCCCCTTAGAGCTGCCATCGTTGACGACTTTCTGGAGAGTGGGGGGATTGCGCGTACTCAGTGGCTGTCTTACTTGCCGAACATTAATTTAACTGAAAATCTTTGGGATGCCTTAGGCCGTGTTGTATATAGGTAGACGTTTTACACTTTCAGTCACTCTCAAAGATTTAGAAACTGCCCTACAAGAGGAATGACAAAAACTGGAGTCTGCGGTGGTTGATCACCTCGTAACAAGCATTATCAGGCGCTGTACGCTTTATGAAGGTGTGGGGATTATCAAATACCCTATTAATATCGGTTTTGTTGTTTCTTTTGCATTTTAACATCGTTTTGTTAATGATTTAAATGTTACGAAATCTTATAATTTATGAAAATTCAATATATCTTTTATTTCCATATGTAATTATTTGTTTTGTTCCATGAATAAGTATAGAACCATTTACTTGCAGCACTTCGCGCCAATCGAAACAGTACTTGTCCACTTTTTTATATTTTACCGCTCTGTGCTTAACTTTTGGAAGTTAATGTATAATTCACTGTTAAACATAAACAGTCTTTGCGCGCGCCGTGTGCGGCGCGGATCTCGGATTCTGTACTGATGTGTAACTGATGTGGGATACCTTATGATAAATGTACATAGTGTGGGAATCGGGGAGTGTAACCAAGCGCCCGATACCGGTCGTGGTCATTCTTCGCTTATGTGGCGTCACAGTCATCAACCGGTTTCAGTCATCCTCACCATAGTCGATGCCAAGCCAAGAAAACATAAATAAATATTGGCAACACTTCTCTAATAATCGGAATAACCCACCTCGCTAGCAGGGTCATTCTGGTTGCGCTCTGGTCATGCTGAGCAGACAACCGCTGCATGACCGCGAAACGTTTTAGAACGTTATTTTTAGAGCTTCGCACAACGCCCCGCCTTTTCGAACACTCTGGTTATGCACCGGGTAACCGGTGCACAACCGGTGAATTATCGAACGCGCCCATAGACATCAACTGCCTAGGAATCCCAAGTGGCTATGCCCTGTACCATTGTAAAAGGTTCGTTTGTTCCGCCGCGCCGTTTGGATTTTCAGGGGTATCAAGAAAGAATACTATTGAGGCCACTGTCCCCATCGAGCGGTTCCCGCTAACCGCTACCAATAGGGGGCCAATTTAACAGCCAATTCTCACTTGAAAGAAATAAATTTTCCCACCGCAGAGAAAGGGGGAGATACTCTGGTATTAAACTGACAAAAGGTAATTGGGGGCCGTGAATAATATTGCGGTTTCACACCTCCCCCATCTGTTGTTCGGTGGAGGACAGTCCACTGTCGCTCGGCGTAAAGCGCGTCCGAATATCCCCATTCAAATACATTGCAACGGCGGGAACCGCTCTATGTGAACAGTGGCCTTTACTATGGCTAATTTTCCTTATCTGGTTTTCAGACATTTCCTGTTTATACAAAAGTACACCCGATGTGAATGTTTAGGAACGGTGGAAGAATTTCTCGGAAGTACTGTAGTCCTTTCTAAGCAGGGTTCAGAATCTTAATCCATTGAAATTGCTTTCGCGGCTTGGTCGTTTTTTTCGGGCGAAGCGCTAGTGTGATTCATTTGTTCTCTATTCATCCCCGTCCAAATTTAATTTAAGTGCAAATATTATGGCCTCAAGAAAGCGATCATTGAATGGTATTATAGATGATTTTTTATGAAAATTCCGAAAAATGATAATTTGGTTAGTGAGAATGAAACCGCAAATCATCAGGAAGAAATCATAAATGCACAGCTCCAGAACAAGCAATTTCAAGAGGAACAGCTCTCACAAAATATACATGTATCACTATCAGGCAGTTTGTAAAGGGGTGCATAATTAGAAGGAATACAATAATATCACTATGGAAGAAAGGGGTGTGATTTAAATGAATTGTTTCAGACATTGTTTTTTCGAAGAAGTGTAAGTCCTAGCAGGATCAAGTATTTTATTTTATCGGAAATTCGCACACCTTTCTCGACATTCGATAACGTAATACTATATGTAGGCAGAAAAATAAAATTACAGGCGACATGTAAAAAATCGTGCAAAATGTCGTCAAGCTTGGATAACCAGGGCCTCGTTGAGAAATCTTATAAGGCCGGGCGAAAATCTTTCCAGCCCCTTTCGTAAAGCACAAAAGTTTCGAAAAAAACAGGAGGGAAGGAAGGATTTTTTTTTTTGTTTTTTGTAAAACTGCTGTTTAGAATTAACATTTCTGAAATCTAAATCATTCTAGAATTGTGTATTCAAAATTTAGTCTAGTTAAAAAAATTATTTTAATTACAGATCTATAAATGAAATTCGTAACACATTCTGAAAAATTCACGGACGCACTTTAGCTGAACACGGGCCCAGGGACGACGCCCCGTCCGGCCCCCTCTCTTAGGGCCTGTGGATAACTGTGCTCAAATTATTGAATACTCAGTAAGTTAGCCCCCCCCTTTACCCAATCCTAGATCCGCCACTGATAGGGCGCACCTACTTCCACGTGCTGAGATAGCTCGCCCTCCGTAGCTCCATTCTGTTCTGGAGTGAGAGGTCATCCATCGTGTCGGCAAATCCAAAAGACACCGGGCAATTATGTCCTCGGGACATCTCTCTCCCGGCATTTCTGTTTTAACTGGAACACTGTAGTAGGGACCCTCCGATATCTGATATTCTGCGTTAAAAAATAATAAAATAAAAATAAAGCTTTTGCATCTCAACACAAAGCATGCTTTTCCTTTCGGCCCCAGTGCTAACCTCATAGCGTGAAGTTTTAAAACAGGAAAAGATCTTATACATATAGCAGTATTTTACAATATTTCTTCATAAGTATAGCGCTTTTGCTCATTTTGAAAGACAATTTTTGTGTTTATTATTACTTTTTTTTCTTCTTTCTTGACATGATCAGTGGCATACGCAGACTTCCTTCAAGGGGGGGAGGTGGGTTATAGACATAAAATTGTGTTAAAATGCGTAATATTTAATCTAAAAATTGAAAATTTGTGGACATTTTGTTAAAAAAAATTTGACAAGGGGGGGGTGAACCCCCAAATCCTCCCCCCCTTGCGTACGCCACTGGACATGATGAATACTGGGTGGCTGTTGATTAAAGTACATAGTACAGTTTTTGAAGAACCAGTGAAAAAGCAGTGGAAGGAGAAAACCGCACAACATTAAATGGGTTTATTTTTTCAAATGAATGTGAGTGTGCGTGTGTGTGTGTGTGTGGGGGGGGGGGGGGGAATAAAAAATGTAAAGGAGTGGGCATCCGAAAGGGCGCAAACAGAGGTACATTCATGTATTTTGTATTTATCTCTATTGAAAGTTGACATTCCAAAAGTTTTTCAAGGTCAGTGGCCTGATTTTTAAGTTCACAGTGTGCACAGTAGCCCCATTGCCCCTATAGCTTTTGGTGAAGTGATTTTTTTTTTTGTATCACTAGGGGCCAAGGCCCCCAGACTCGCTACGCTCGCTTTTCGTATGAGGCATTCGGCCCCTAATCAGGCTTATTCGTAAAAAAGACATAATTTCAACAGACAAAACCCGAAGATTCGATCAGATAGAATGTTACTGAGCTACGCATTGCTTGGTTCTTGCATGTTCATTGGTACATAAAAATTTAAACTTCACACTACAGTAGACCCCCTCCCCCTCATAACACGGAAGATATTTTGTTATGGGAATCCGTGTTGTACGGGTCCTGAGCTATACTACACCTGGAGTGCGGATTCCGCTTATAATCGCTGGAAAAATTATTTGCACTCTTCAGAAACACAATGATTTTCAATGTTGCCATTCAAAATTATATTAATTAGGAGCTAAAGCATAATAAAATCAGAACATCTGTTACAGCTGTATTTTTAACAATGTAAAACCTATTGAGCACCCTTCCAATTTGCCACCCATTGCGATTTTTCATTATTTGGCGACTTGCGTACATGTAAAGTTAATAAAAGCTAAGGAACAGATAGGATAGCTTGCCACCCATGGCGAGTTTTCATTATTTGGCGATTTACACATGCTCACAACCTATAATTACTGTTCATGTAAGGTTACCAGAAAACCATTATCCATATTTTCATTTACATAATCGTTTGCAGATTGGCGTACTTAGCACCACGAATTATACCATCTCGTCGCGCTAGCAAATATCCAAAGTTTACTATAACTGCTATAATGGCATAGTTAACGCCGCCAAATATTTCTACTGGTAGCAAACCTATCCAGCATGACCGAACCGGCTTTAAAATAATCTGCATTTTAATTATTTTTCATTTTCAAGATATTAGTTACTCTGTTTTGGAAAAACAGATAATCGCTAATTCTAAACTCCTGTTGTCTAAGCGAACTTACTATTTGACTATTGTCAACTTTGTGTAACACATTTTGAGTTACTTATTTCATATAGTTTTTATTTTGGCGTAAAATGAGCGTAATTCTAACTCATGTTTGTAAATTTCACGCGATTCTAGATACTTGGAAACGCTTTGTTGCAAAGGAATGAATGATTTTATGCCAAATTCTGTTTATTTAAGTTCTGTTTATCTGTATTTTCTGTTTATCTGTATATTTTTTATTTCTGTTCTGTTATGCAACCATTCTGTTTATTTTTTCAGTTTTTTATTAATATCTTCTAAAATAATTCGATTTTCGAAATTTAACTCAGCTTAGCAGGTTCCTCGTAATTTTTCGAATCTGTGGGCACCTTAGTCGAAACTCAAATCCCCACGGTTTAGGAGGAGATACGCTGACAAGCTTTTGACAGCGGCGGCGACAGCGGCCATTACTTTTTTTTAGAATAGAGAGATTTTTACACGAAAATGTGTCACACTCTGAAGTTTAGCAAGCCGAAGGAAGGGAAAACATGATAATATAAACGAAAAGAGAAATAGTTTTAAAAAAATTGCTTACATTTCTTTCCGTCCGATATTAATATATAAGAATAAAAAATGTCATTTAAATCCCTTTAAAATAGGCCAATGATAGGGATTTAACCGCTCCTAGAAAGTTGTCACCAGGGTGGGCGCCCCCCCCCCCCTACGCACGCCGCAACGTGCGGGAAAGTTTGAGGATAATATCGGTACAAGGATATTTCAACCAAGGATATTCAACCATATTTCAACCTACTCAGACTAAGCATCAATGCGAATGCAAGTTGCTCTACTTCTAATCTCTCTCTGATATACCCGAAACCCAATTATCACAGGGGCAAGGGGGGGGCGGTAGTCCGGTGCCCCTGAAGAAAAAGGGGGCCCATATATATCCCGATTATCTAAATTATAAATTCATATGTACTGAAATAGTAATTGTGGGGAAAAAACTGAATTTCCTCTATAATATAGGTATTACCTAATTGTCTATCACTAGATTAAGTTAGAGATATTTTTTTGGGGTGATAAATACGATTTGATTAAAGTACAAAAACTACAGTTAACTTAAATGCAATTTTCGAGTACAACAGCGGTCAAAACTGGGTTAAAATGCTTAAAAAAGGTAGGCTCAGTAAAGGGGCTTAATGCTTAAAAAAGGGGATAGTAAGGGGGGGGCCCAAACTTCATGCCCCGGGCCCCGTCTAAAAGTGGTCAGATTTGAACATGCCTTACCGCCTTTCCTATTTACTTATTATTTTTCTTTCAACTCTTCTCTGTTTTCTTTTTTTTTTCTTTATCCTCTTTCTTTATCCTCTCCTTTGTGTGTTTTGTATATCTCTCGTCTGTTCTAATTTTAAATGTTATGTGTTTGTGCGTATTGTAGAGTGCTGATAGTATACCAGGACCGAAAACGAAGGAGACGCAAGTTAAACGGTAGAGGCTTCAGGCAAATTGTCGCTTTTCAGATCGTATTTATGCGAGACGGAAGAAAATGCGAGAATTCTCGCGAGAAATCTCGCGCGAGACAAGACTGTCTGTATATTTTTACTCAATTTTTGACTTCAAACAGCCATTCTCCCGATTGAGTAAAATTTGCTCAATTCTTCGACAAAAATCAATGGAGCGAAAAATTCTCAATTTTTGAGCATTATACAACAGCTCCATTTAGGCTAAATAATAATCAAAAATGAGGAGTGTCTGTCCGTTTCTGATTAATATAACTGTACTCAATTATGATTATTACTTAAGCTATAGAATGAGCGTTTTTGCAAAATAAGCCCTTTTTTAATTAACATATCTGTACTCAATTAAGATTATTATTTTAAGCTAGAAAAAGGGTGTTTTATCAAAATTTGCTGTTTTTGATTAATATGTTGAATGATTCGTTTTCTTCATTTTTTATTATCAGAGCTGTAATCTATCTGTTTGTAACGAAAGTTTTCCGCCATATCTGCCTGAAAAACTAACTTCTAACTCCTTAGATAACTGTTTTTGAACTTTCGGTACCAAACCTGCACAGTGTCACATGATACAACAATAGTACTTAAAGCTGTACTCATAATTTGTTGATATTATGTAGCTGACTTTTTGCAACACAAGTGGAAGTAAATGATGGTTTTAATCCTCTAGAGTGATAGTTCCATTTGGGACACCTTATACTTAATGATAACTATATTTTTTATAGATTTCACAACACAGTGTTATAAAGTAAGCTTCTTTCTTTCAAATGCCAAAAATCGTTTGACAAAATATGAGCAAATACGCCAACGCGAACTGTGTGCTGACGATGTTTGCGGTGGCGGGAAACTTTCGTTACAACCTAATATTATTATAAGCCCGAGAAAATAAATTTTAAATCAAGGCAAATACATTACATATATCTTAATACACTATAAAAAAGTATTTTTTTAATAAATAGAATATAATTTCACTGTAGTCTCTAGCTGTAAAACGAATTCACAGTACAGTCAGAATACAGAACTGCAATCATTAAACCAGCTGTGAGATTTCATGAAAGCAGCAACCCAATTTATTGACATGAAAAAGGTAAAATACTACTTACTCACTTTGGGTGGAGATATCCTAACTTCATTTGTTTTTTACAACAGCTTTTTATAATCCAATCGTAAGAAACTATGTCATTAAAGCGAAATCTTTACCTAAAGCATCTCCTCCATATCTAGGCTGAATTTATTTCACAACTCTGAATATGAAAAAGATGCATTCGGTATTCGGATATAACATAAGCACACACAACTATGCCCACGTTTTTTACTATGAACCGTTATCCGTTAAGAGCGTTGGTCAGGTCACGTGATAGTAATAGGATATGGGTCGTGGGGGAGAAGAGAGAGAATACTCAAATAGACAAGATTTTTGCGGAATATGAGTTAAATAGAATATAGCGGATGGGGAGTTCTGGGGCGAATTGAGGCATTCACAAATTATTGTCTTGAATGAGTATTTTTTGGCGTAAAAGGATTTAAATCGGCCGATAAGAAATTTAATCAATAAATGAGTGTTAGTTTTAATCAATAGATTTAAGCGTGTAGTCCGAGCGCATAGCGCTCTGAACTGGAAGACGGAAGGTATCTGGTTCAAAACGAGATCGCGTCCACCGACCTAATCGTTCGGAGTTTTCCGTGGTTTCTACCGAAATTTAGCGTAAATACGGGTTAGGACACCTTAGAAAGACCCCCCACAGAGGGCACCCCATCCACAGGCCTAGATCCTTCGTGTAGATAATTGGCCTTAATCCCAGAACTCGCTTTAACTAGTATTTTGGTAATGTCTGTACGTACGCATGTTGCATTTTCGATCTAGTTTGATTAAATTTGAGGGACGTCTGCTCGTATGCATGTATTGATGTGCGTATGTTGTTGTGTAATTCGATTAACTCAAAGAGGAATAGCCGAAAAAATTTCCAATTTAGGATTGCCTTAAAACATAGTTGTACGTGTTCCTTTTTGATTCCAATTGGCTGAGTAGTTTATTTGCAGAGTTATATGAAAGACTTTCGATGCATTAAAGTCGATGGACATGCCTTTCACATTAAAAATCCCTGAACTATCTCTGTTTAGCTCATGCCCAAAATATTGCCAACTGTCCCCAAGCTTGGTAAATTTAGGGGCAATATTACAAATTTTGGCACTAAAAATAAGTACGTATCTCGAATAAAAATAAAAACTATTAGCCATAGAATATTGAAATTTTGTATTTAAGACTGTCGTAACATTTGGTTCTGTCCTTTCATTTTTGATTACAATCCACAGGCTAGGGTCACTATTTGGGTCATTCTTAAAATATCGCCGTTTGTCGCCAAGCTGACGAAGCAGAGAAAAATGCCAATTTTGCACTTTTATTTTTGATTCTGCACTTTTATTTTTGATTACAATCCACAGGCTACATGCTTAAAGCCAAAGAGCGAAAAAAACGATACATTGCGGAGCGATCCGTTTCCATGGAAACCTACCGATATTTCCGCGAAAGTGCTCTTTGAGTGGTCTTTTTTCAGAGAATTCTCGTCCTCGCTTCCTCTTTTTTCTGAGAACTCCCCTCCTCGCTTATTGTTATATTTCGCTCCGCTCTTGTGATCGAAAAACGCTCCTAAAGGAGAAGCGCACTTTTGAAAACTGGCCCAAAAGTCGCTCCGACTAATCGAAATTTGCTCGTTCGGTTTAAGCGTGTAGGGTCATGCTTAAAATCTCGCCGTTTGTCACCAAGATAACGAAGAAAAGAAAAATGCCAATTTTTCAGCCAGGAATAAGTTTTCGATGCTGAAATCTCATCCTGGTGATATCTCTTACGCTTAACGAGATGCTGAAATATCGCATTTCAGTTTCCAATATATTTAAATAGAGTGCATCAAGAATGCGTAAAGTTTAACAACCATAAAAGAAAATTGTGTAGTTCACATCAGGACTTTTTTTTTTTTTTTTTTTTTTTTTTTTGTGATAGGAAATCGACTTTCCGAACTTTCTTGAATTAGCTTACAATTTAAAAAAGATTATTGACCACTGGAACCTATGGAACTAGCTTACAGTTTTGTAAAATAGGTTTTTTTTTTTTTTAAAGCATAGACCATAAGACATAAGATCGCTATAATAATTTTTAAAATAAAGTAAATTCCAAAAATTTTTATTGAAATTATTCTACACAAAATATATCACACACATAATTTTCAAAAGAAGTATTTTCTTTGAGTTTTGCAGCAGCATCTTCAAACATCTTATTTTATGAGCAGCTTCTAGGAGAAAAAAAGAAAATTTTTAGAACTTAATTTACACAAGAATAGGAAATGCAGAGTACGTCTGCTTCATATGTTTTTTTACATAATTTCTATATCAGGGATTTCCAACCTTTATATTACTTCAACTCCCTAGAAAACGTTTTTTTCTGAATAGAGCCCCTACGTTTTCCCCAACACATCGGTATCTCGAAAAATTTTCCCAATGCACTCACAAAGACAGCAAAACATTAGTTGAAAGAAATTTTTCATGTGTCCGGCAGTAGAACAGTTGGTTAAGCTCGGTTCCCATTGGAACTCCGAAAGGGAAGCAGCGCCTGCTTGGCTAGTGCCTAGAAAGGTAAACTCCTTTCTCGACTGAGGCTGATGTCAACTGTGTACGCTGTAGGGAATTAATGCACGAAAAATGTGTTATGACTTCAATGTTTTCCATGTTCAATCCATATCTCTCTTTGGGGTACCAATCCAGCTCTTAGGTCATCCAGCTGTCATCTGAAATTGGTTCAAAATTTAAGAGGGAGACCCGGGATAAGTCGGTATTCCGGGATAAGTCGGTATTCCCCTCACTGGGGATCAGCAAAAAGGAAGCTGCCCAATTAAGGCCATTTTCGTTTTATATAAAGGATCTGATCCCGCTCTGCAGTTGGCCAGAGGGTTTCGAAGCAACAATAACAATTTTCATGCTCTGCGTTTGCAGAATTTACCATGATTCAGACTGCGGAATGCAGAAAATGACCCCAAAGACGGATTTTTACATATCCCTTCTTTTTTCAACTTTTGAACCCTCCGAATTCTTATTTCATGTCAGTTTGTTTGTTTGTGTTGTGGTGGCAACGCTAAGGGTGGACGATCATCCTAAGATGAGGGGTTATCTTAAAATGTAATTTTTAAAAATATAATTCCCAAATTTTGTACATCACCTCATTAGTGTATGGGAATGCTTTTGTACGAGGGTCATATAAAAAAGTAGAAAGTGTAACTTTTTGAAAATTAACGAGAGGAATTTTTTTAACGGAGTCTTACTTCCGACCTCATTTTGAACACTTTTCTCGATTTACGCTGTCCACTTATCTCTAATCGATAAAGAATTTAATTCTTTTGCCCGTTACCACCTTTTTGAGACACCCTGTATCAATCTGGTTTATAGTATCCACAGATTCTGAAATCATCATTAACCAGTGTTCTGCTTAAAAAAAAAAACGTGGTCTGCTTTAAAAAAGAAAAAAAAATCACTGTATTTACGTATACTATTTCTAAGCTAATCTAAATTCATCAACGCGGGTTTCGAAGTTTATAAACGAAACAGAACAGTCGTTTGAATATCGAATCAATGCTGTACAGCTTCTCATTTCGATAACCCTAAGAATCTGCGCTTTATGCATTTGGAAACTATCTTTGTGAGTAATCGCATCGTTTGGATTTTTTTTTCTTTTTTTTTATGGTCAATGGATGCAAATAATCGGTACTTATTTTACCGTCGATAATTCACGCCAACAAGTTTTTTCGCCAAAGGATTCCAATGCACTACATTGTAACAATGAATCTGACGTATTCCACACGCACACGAAATCACTCTTTTTGGCTGACTGTAAAATACATAAGTACCAAATAAGCTTGTTTTGGTCGGAAGTATGGATTTTTTATTAGATTCAATGAAGAATTTACCCGTATATTTTAAAACTAAAAAGCGATTAACTGTATGAACTAGTGTAATTACACACTGTACGCCGTCTAAAGATAGGAAATAGATACTAATAAAAAATAGTGTTATTACATTAGTATCATGAGAGAAAAAAATAATTACAGAGATGTGAACTTATACTTTACTTATATTAGACTAATACTATATTAAAAATGTCAAAAATTTGTTACAAATGATAGTTATACGTACCAATATAGACTAATCACCACCAAAAAACTTCAGTTTTTTTCGTCTCCTATTCTTATGAAAACAAACATGGCGCCTGCCGGTAGATACTCGGATGTTGCCATCGCTCGATTGTTGCATGAAGAGAGCGCATGCGCCAATTTCATCGGTTGACTGCCGCTCGGCCGTTATGCGGGCCGAAATTTCATTTCAGTTCAGCGTATTTTGATCAAATTTAGGCATATGGCCCGATAACTCAGGCCGGATATCGTTCCGAGCATCGTTTTATGGGTACCGGACCGATCAGTGTCTGCCGCACACATAACAATCATCGTTTTTAGATGGAATTCCGTGTCGGGCCGAGTACCGAATTTCGGTGAGCGATGAGTTGCGATGAATGCCGGTGGTTGGCCGAGCAGAAACTGGGAATTGTTGCTTGTAGGGTAAAAATTATGAATTTTATAAGAAGTTAAAATTCATATTCTGTACATAGGAACTCATATACAGGGTGGGGCTTTCACTGTGGATGTAGCGAACATTTTTATAGCATACTGAACTCATTAGTTTTATTTTAGTTTTTAGTACTAAAATATTTGAAAGCACAATATGAACTCTTCCCCTTACACCCCCTCCCCCCTCCAAAAAAAAAATCTTAACTGTGACCCTGCCTTTGGGTGTACGGAAAACACTTCTACACAGTATGAAAGTAAAATAATATTATTTAATTAAAATAACGAAATTTTATGCTAACACTACGAAATATATACAGGCCCATTGCCGCCAAATAGTGCTGGTCCGGTACATTTTAAACAGTACCACGCCGTTAACTTTTTTGTGCATGTCATAGACACAGAATATATGTATTTCATTATTTCCTTACACAGACACGCTGGCACAGCCAGCTGCGTCAAAAAAGGGTCTCTAGATCTGTGGCACGCGATGAACGTGTCGGTCGTCCGCCATCTTGCTGGTTGTTCAGTCGAGTGATGGCAACGGCTGCCCTTTTTTCAGCATTGGGCAATCTATCCAGCTGTTCTCGCGTTCTTCCATTTTCCAGCAGATGTCAGTGCTGTTAAACATAATCGTGACAATTTTTTTACGGGAAATGACGTGCTAAAAAGTAAAGGATTCTCGTAGAACTATGTCACCTGCAACTATTTTTATAGAAATCAAATCTATTCTTCGTGACCGGCAACAGTCAAAACGTCAAGAGTTTGGTGTCCTCACGGCGAGGACACCGCGCGTTAAAGGGTTAAAGCCTGTGTTGCAGGTGACGGTAACCACCAGGACGTGGCGGATCGTGGGTGCCGACATCCCGCCCGGCAAGGAGAGCACACGGAACCCTTCTGCAAGTGGGCGCCCGTCGTTTATTTAAACTGTTAAGTCCAGCTTATGGGTCAACGCGATACAGAGGACCCTTGACTTGGTACATCTTTTGGGACCATCGCGTGACAGTAGGCCCATTGCAGTTTCTGTTTGACTGCTGACGCAATCTGGCACAGGGCAGTAGAGGAGAATACTTACAGTAATAAGAGAAAAAAAAAAAAAATAATGGATGACAAGAGAATACATGCTACTGTAATTGTAGTAACTCTAGTTACAGGCTTAGGCATGATACAGATGATTGCCAAGACAACGCAACGCAAACATACTTAACTGAAAATTAGAAATCGCACCAAGTTAGAAAAGCTGCAGCTAACTGTTGCATCCTTTTCTTGGAACATAAAATTTTAAATATTACAATATTTTTACTTCCTTGTACGGGGTATAAGGAAGTAATGTGATCGCGAAAAATTTCGGGAGCCACATTTCGACGAAAAAAACGATTTTGAATACCTCTAAATTTGCCCAAGAATTTTTACGATGCATCTCATCGTACGCTAGCATGCGCGTTCATATAAATGCATGTACAACCCATTTTGATCGTCCGCGAGTCTATTTTGAACAGTTTTTCCATGCCATCTGTACGTACGTACGCATGTATGTAACTTGCATATCTCAAGAACTATTTATTAGTCGTAGAATGTTGAAACTTTATATTTAGGATTTTGTCAATGGCGTGTCACCTGGTGCAGGCACATCCAGTGTCATCCCTCCCGCCCTCCTCCACATACACAGGCTAGTCAAATTTAGTCCATTCGCATAGTTAGTGCATTGCGTTAGATTCATTGTCTACAAGAACATGAGTTTCTGTTTTGTGAGTGATCCTTGAACAAAAATTACTTTTATATATGCCCCCAGAATGGATGACAATATTATAAAACTAACAAAAACATTCAGTTTAAGCTCTTTTATAGGACGAATTATTTTCAAAATAAAGCAGTAAAAACCGCAATAAAGGTTGTTAAGGATACTAGGGAACTCCCTTAATTTCTTGGATCTGTGTCAAAGTCCCTGCTGCCTTGCTTTTTCGCAGGGCCAGGGCCTGTCTATCAGTTATTTTACTTGGGAGCAGAATTGTGAATCTGTTAATAAAAATGCACTAACATCATTTGATTAGGGTTCGTGGTAGTTTATTGGTTAAGATGTCGGAAGTAACCGGAAGGTTGCGCTTTCGATTCCCGACCTTCCACTGAAAACCACTGTGTACATGCGGTATACGTGCACAATAAATCCGTTTCTTCGAAAGCACTCGCAACCGTCTCTAGCAGTTTTTAAGGGGGTGCCAATTTTCAGAAGTCCCCCACCTTCTGATGAGGATCTAAATTGTGGGAGGAAATTCGAGGTAGGGCACAAGTAGCCCTGAACGACACAGTCAGTAACGTAAGCTGCCCTATCCTTGAAAAAAAAAAAAAAAAAAAAAAAAAAAAAAAAGAACATCATTTGATCGATCGTTTATTTAAACAGATATTCCACATTAGTATGATTACGTTCACACACGTATTTTTGATTTTGAACAAGTTCGGGGCAGTGCAAGGGGGGGGGGGCGTAGAGCCCGACTTGTTATTAAAAAATCTGCTCATTTTAAGCAATTAGCTCCGATAAACCAGGGGCTCAGCGGCGAGTTTCTAAGTGCAGAGGCGCGTGTCTAACCGACACCACAACTCTTCATCTGTTAGTGATATCAGTGGGCAGTGTAAGTTGATAAAATGTTCAAAATAAGGTCGGAAATAGGACTCTGTTAAGAAAAAGTTCCTCTCATTAATTCCTAAAAAGTTACACTTTTTTAAAATTTGTATATGACCCCCGTACAAAACAATTCCCAATTAGTAAAATATGTTCCATACACTCATGAGATGACATACAAAATTTGAGATCTATACCTTAAGAAGTGTCAGAGGTATGAAGATAAATATAATGCTGACTCAAACCACTTTTCAATGGCTCTCGAAGGGAAACAATCAGGTTGATGGATCACATTTCAGGGGTCGTAGAGAAATCCCAAAAGAAAATCTTTTTTTCTACTCTAGCAATAAACTTTTATATTCAAAATCATGTATAGTCCTCGGTCACCTTTGTTAAAGATATCTCTGAGGTGTTTTATGATATAATTCTCAAATTTAGTACATAACCTCATTAGTGCATGGGGCAAATTTTACTAACTGGAAATTATTTTGTATGGGGGGTGGGGGACATATAAAAATTTAGCAAGTGTAACTTTTGAAAATTAACGAGAGGAATTTTTTCTTAACAGAGTCTTATTTCTGACCTTATTTTGAACATTTTTTTCAATTTACACTGCCCACTTATCCCAAAACATAAAGAATTAAAGCCTGCTACCACCTTTTTGGGACACCCTGTATATCCTTTAGGGAATGCAATCCCGATCCCGCGGGAACGGGATCCCGCACAAATGTTTGCGGGACTAGTCCCGCGGGATTAGGATCGTAATCCCGCGGGATTGACGCTGAGAAATAAATAATTTTTTATTACAATTTCACTCTGCTTTCCCAATGAATAGACCGAAACATTTTGCATATTTATGCCTAACAATAAACAAATCAATAATTACACAGTTTAATTTAGTTATTTGTTGTTGAGTTTATTATTTAGTTTATTTAATTAGTTTATTATTTACTTTATTTAATTATTAAGTTTTATTTTTTTAAATTATCTTCCAATGCGAGTCTGGATGGAACATCTAAATCTAAACATTGTAATATAAACTTTTCGTAAAGTTCCCAGTGTCCAAATGAATTGAAATATTTCATGCTATTTATCTCTTAATGAAAGTCACGAATTAATTATTAAAAGTTTTCATTTCAGTTTTTAATATTTTTAATTCACAATTTTAATTATTTTACTAAAATTAAATCTAGACTAGGAAATGATTCATTGGATTTGTTCGATTTTGCACGTTCTTTTTTCAGCAACTAAGAAAATAACGTTAAGTATGTTAACATATCTATAAATTGTATATTCTTCATTTTTAGCAACTAACATCAGGCATAACTTAGTATATTATTCTGAATATCATGATTATAATTTTCATATTTCTAAGTTATTGTATTAATTATCTCATAAGATTAATTATTATTATTAAAGTTAAACTTCATAGTGCTTAAAATCTTACTTTTTTTCTACTTTTCTCTGGTGAAATGTTCATCTGTTAAGTCTTAATAAGTCTTAACTAAAGTCTTAATAAGTCTTAACTAAAAACATAAGTCTTAACTAAATGAAATGTCAATCCCGCGGAATTGCGGGATCCCGCATGATCAAAGAATCTCAATCCCGAAATCCCGCAGGACGAAAAACAGTGCGGGATTGCATTCCCTAATATCCTTTCAAGTTTTTTTAAAACAATATTTTAAACAAGTTGCCAATCTGCTTGATGATTGGATGGCATTTACAACCAGGGGTTGGAAAAAGTTGCAAATTCTTATATTTTTTATGTACAGCTTGAATTTGTTTTTTAAATTCATCATGAAGACAATAGATGGCTGCCATTTTGGGAAAAAAAAGGCGTGGACTTTCGACAGCAGGGCACAGACAGTAATTTACCTTAAGAAATTTCACGCAGTGTTATGGAGTCCCCATTCCGAGTAGTGCCTACTGCCAAGAATTTTCTAAATTGGCCCCTGCTCTCAGGGGCACCCTTGGGCCGGGGGCCCTCGGCAATCGTCAACCATCCAACCTGCCCAGTCCAGGCCTGGTTCCCAGCAAAGCGAAGTCTTTTGAATAAATACACTCCCAGAAAGAGAAGAATATTCAGTTGTGATGACACAATTAAGCATTTTGAAAATGCGTGGAATTTCTTCGTGAGTGCGTTTGTGGGAATTTTTCATATCGGGGAAATTTCTTATATATAGGGAATACCCCCAATATATAGGCAATACAATGAGAATTTCAATCTTTTATTCTTTTTAGTTTGACAACAGTTGAAGCCTTTGTAGAATGCAAGTGATATCTGGCATTCTGATGAAAGCAAATAAAATTTGGAAAATTGTGGTATTTTTTAGCTCAAACAATAAACGTTGAAAATTCATACAATTTTAAATACTTTTCAAAAATACTGTAAATTTTGATGATGTCAAATGATTGCCAAGATTTGCAAATTAAATGACGAGTTTTAAAAGTAGGAAATTTGCTGCAACAGTGTGGATTGAAGCAAAATATATTGTATTACAGTAGACACCGGTTATAACGTACTCTCACGGCACCTAAAAAAGTAGTTCGTTATAGCCGAAGTACGTTATAAGCAGTACAGCTGGTAAGATTCAATATTACACACACAAAAAAAAAGTGGGCTCATAATTTCATTCTAACATGTGTTTTAAACAGACCTGATTTTTTAAATTTAAATTAAACAGAGAAAATTCTTTATTACTTACAATTTTTATTGAGATATATAATTTGTAATTTTCTTTTGATTTAAATGGGCAGATGCTACTTTAAAAATACCGTTTTGGATATCGATAATAAACTTTTGTAGAGTTTCTGCATCATCAATGTGACATTAAAAAAATTGTGATAATGTTTTTGCAGCATTTAATGCATCGAGTATGCTAGCAGGCGAAAAAGATAAAAGATCGCTCCCTGCATTCATACACAATTCATCTCGCTAGAGCAGGGGCGTAGCCAGAAATTTTTCATGGAGGGGGTTACGGCTACTGCAACTCACATATATGTATACATGTGTGTGATAAGGGAGTGAAGAATATACATTTTGTATGACAAAAAATTCCTCATGGGGGGGGTTATGACCCCCCCTCCCCGCCCTTGGCTATGCCCCTATGCTAGAGAATCTGAAAACTGACAACGAATGTTTCTGAAGGTACTGAAATTTCCGAGAAAAAAGAAATAAAATTCTTAAGAAAAGCAAAATTTTATTTTTGGCCTTGGTATAAAAAGTACGTACTTTTGTTAAGTATATTTTAACCAAAGTTAAATAACATTATAAATATAGGACTTCAATCGGGACCTGGCTTCTAGGTACGTTATAACCGATAGTATGTTATTTCCCAGGTCCGTTATAACCAGTGCGCACTGTAATAAATATTTCATGTATATTTCATTAAAAATGTTTGTCACATTTAACATTTGTCAATGATCGCCTTAGAACCTACTAAACAATGAGTAATCCTACTTTAATATATATCCTATACTGTAGTTTCAACAAAAGATACAATTATTTGTCTCGTTTAATTGTAGAATTTAACATAGAGTGTGAACAAACCTGTTGTTTCTGTAACAATAAAGTTGAAAATAATAAAATTAAGTA
Source organism: Cheiracanthium punctorium (assembly GCA_038373885.1). Taxonomy (NCBI): domain Eukaryota; kingdom Metazoa; phylum Arthropoda; class Arachnida; order Araneae; family Cheiracanthiidae; genus Cheiracanthium; species Cheiracanthium punctorium. Next base: position 139,443 of record JAWZYV010015971.1, on the reverse strand, counting down.
TGCCATGGATTAAAGTAGAATGATACATGTCATTTTTTGAGACTTTCAAAATGTCACATTCTGTCGCCAGTATCAGATGCCACTATATCTGATCGGGGAAAACGCATAGTGTACATGTGCAGTTCTGGGTAATTTGGAAGATTACTTACCACATATGCAAGGAAAATGAAAAGCAAAATGGATAAAGTAGTTCATAAAATCACAGTAATTTTAAAGGTTAATGTTTTAATTGCTTCATATTCATGTATTTTTATTTTCCGAATCTTAAGAACTCAGGGATGTTAACTCCAACATTCGATTTGGGAGCACCCCGGGAGCAGAAAAAAATTCATTTGGGAGCACCTCGGGAGCAGAAAAACTCTATTTGGGAGCAGAAAAATTCCATTTGGGAGCACAAAAAATTTAGCTTCCGCGAGGAAAACTAAGATTTGGGATCAGAATTAACATGATTTTGGAGCATAAAATTGAAGATTTACTGTGTTGACTCTAGAAAAAAGGGTCGCCTGGGGGGAAATTTCAAAAAGGGCACTCTGGGGTTCCACGAGAATGTACAGGTAGATAACATATCTAGAAACTGGTTTGAAACTATCTGATCCCCGAAAATTTAACATGTAGAGTTGTAATATGTGTTCTGACTTACGATGCATAGTTAGATTTTTTCCAGTTTGTCTTTAGTTTCCCCCCCCCCTTCTTTTGGAGAAAATATCCTGTAGAAGTAAGTGTAAGCGAAATAGGAAAAATTTTTTGTTGATAATATTTTGCTCTAAACATGACATAAATATGTGAATTAAATCTGTACATAACTAGAAGTTTTTGATTAAAAAAAAAAAAGAAGTTTTAATCTAAGTAATTTTGAATTTTCTGCTTAATTTTTTTTCTCAAAATTACATGATGTAGATGTTTATTATTTATAAGAATAGTACATTTATTGAAGAAGGTTTCAGAAATTTTTAGCCAGACATGATTTGTTAGGCAGTAGGAGAAGGCAGAGGGACTGTTAATTTTTGTTCCGCAATTTTATCACACTATCACTACTGGACCACAATTAATGGATCCCATTCATATATGATATTTCACCTATATTGGTACAAACTTTTAAACAGAAAAGGACTGTCAGTGTAAGTGGATTAAGATAGATGTGTTTAGCATGTAATAAAAATAATAAAATTTCTGCAGTGCAGGATGTATAAAATTTAATAATATAAATCATGATTTTATTTAAATTCTTTTGTTCGCAATAATTATTGAATGATTACCAAGTAAAGATTTTTAAAGTTGCTGAATATATACCTTTATTACTATTAGACATTATTTGGAATTGCATCAAACAATTCAACTCATCCATCAATTTATAACTATAGAAATTGGGAAAATTGAACTCAGAACACAGAAGATTACTAGAATAAATGACATAGTCATGCAAATTTTGTATTGCATCCAATAGTTGGAATGTACAACACCATATCAAATCACTGAAATATATTTGTTCTTCCTCTTTCACTTCAAATTTAATGTTTGCTCATTCATGAAAAGTGAATATAAGATTTTTAAAAAGAACTCTCTATTCTTTAAAATAAATAAAAATAATTACTACATGTAAGTTTTTTAGCAGGTATAAAATAAATATTTTTTTAACTCACAGAATTGTCCAAAGGTATGGAATACAGTTTAACATATTTTAAATAATATATTTTTCATAAAGCTTTATTTTTAATTTTTTGTAACATACTTAAAAAGGTCTCTTTAAAAATTTCCTTTCTTAAACCTTGCTTTAATCTTTTGAAAATGAAAAAAGCATTAATATTTTATTTTAACTATCAAATGGTTTTAATCAGCTTAAAATAATTAAAATAATAAAAATAATTAACATCCTTTTGCCAGAAGTACTCAAATTATATATTAAAAAACCTTCCAGAATTATTTTGATTTTTTTTTTTTTAGCTTTTAAAAACTGAAAATTAAGCTTAAATTGATGACAGTTTGTTTTATGAATAACCTAGCTGTTAACTTATGACACAGTTTGCTTTCTTAAGACATCCTTTCCCAGAACTAGTTATCTTTTGCTTTTAATATTTTTTCTTCATTCATTAAAATGTTGAGAATTAAAAGAAAAACAGAAAATATATAATATGAATATTTAGAATACCAAATCTTGTCAATAGTCTGATTTACTAAATTCTGCAGTTACTCTAATTTTATATAATTAAAACTGTGGCGTAATAAGAGGGGGAGGGTGCTGGGTGGCAAGATTAAAAAAAAAAAAAAAAGATGGTGGCCGGCAGGACACTTAAAAATAATATGGTGGAAAACTAAAGGACCGAAATGGGGGCAGAATGCTGAAACTTAGAATGAATGGGGCGGAAAACTGAAGGACCGCACCGGGCGCCGATAACCCTAGCGCTACACTGCTAAAGCAAAAGATCATTATTCTGCTCCTTTTTTGGCAAAAGTATAATGTCTTTCAATTGCTTTATTTGCAAAACATCGCAAATTGCATGTTTTTTAGATCGATATGAGTGGATAAAGCCACTGAACATAGTAGATGCCGGAAGTGTTGAAGTGCGGCCACTCGACTGACGGTCTGGAGTTTTTGTCGGTTTCATCAAATGTAATATCAATACACGTTAGAACTCTTTAAAAAGTCATCCAACTAAGGCACCCCCCTTAGGAGATATCCCTTGTCTAAGCTTGCCACATCAAACAAACAAATCCCGCAAAATTTTCGAATCGCAAAACGTCGTTTAGCTATGGCATACTTTCTGTATCATCCTTAATATACATATAATAACCATACTTTATGTATGGTTAGTAAATAGCTGTTATACATTAAGAATAATATGTACTCATTGTACTCAATCATCATCAATTGTTGTACTCAATCGTATTTCTGTGAAGGAGCCGTTTCAATTAACGTATTTTCGTGATGGGCCGCAAATGGTATGTAAGAAATAAAAAGTGGTGATTGCTGACCAATAATAATAAAAATGTAAAAGCAGGAGGGCGCTAAAAAGACGATAAAAGGGCCGCCTGGCGCTGCGCCCTGCAAAATCAATCTAGAGTCAACACTTACAATAAATGCAGATAAGAAAAGCAAAGTTTGCAAGCGTGGCAAAAAATGAACAAAGAGTCAAAATGACGTATTCGGCGCAAAAATTGGCTAAAAGTGCAGTTCGGCGCAAGATTTGCGTTTTGGAGCAGCTCAGCGCAATCGGCGCAGAATTAACATCTCTGAGAACTTTAAAATTTACTTCAGTTTCTGTTTGTTTGTAGCATTTAAACACTTAACACCAATGAATACTAAGGTAACTAAATGATTATGTTAAAATTGGAAATGAAATTAATTACGTTTTCACATAGTTTTTATGTAATGCATTTTCAACTGGATTTGAAGTTAAATGCTTAAAAGACTTTGACGACAAAAAAAAAAAAAAAAAAAAAAATCAAGAGTTTTGCTAAAATTAAACATTGAACCAGAAGCAAAGATAAAATTTACTGAGACATGCACACAAATAAATAAATATATATTTTATACATATATATATATACATATTTTTTTTCTTTTCATTCCTTTATGGTAGTTTTAACAATCTTCATTCCAGTGGGAAGCAGGGGTACTTCAGCTAGTTTCTAAATAAACATGAATTTAGTTAAACTTTTAAAAATTTATTTTGGTTTTCTTTTCTGTAGATTTTATTTGTTTTCTGTCTGTATTAATTACTTTTAAATGTATTTGCTTCCTTTAAATTCCTATTTATCACAAACTGTTTAAATTTTTTCTATAATTAAAAATCTATTTTACTTTATTCAAGTACATGTGTACTGGGATTTCGGTAAGTAGAAATTGAGACGGAGATGCTTTCATGCAGCTATTGAAAACTCTGATAATGATAAATGTTTGATTATGTATGACAAAGTGAAAATAATTTCATTTCTTTCGGGCAAAACCCACTCAAAAAATAGCACTCTTCTAGATTTCTTTACCTTAATTTGGTAGAACCTATTATCTCATTTCCAAGCGAAAATACTAGATGAAAAACCTTAATAAAGTTAACATGGGAAATTGTGATCCTATCATTTCCTGAATGCTTGAATTTTTTGAAAATCCTTTTTTCCCATTTTGAAAGTGTATAAGTGCACAGTGCATATGTTGTTATTTCTCTATAAATGTGTGTGCTTCTGCATATAATGTACACAAACTTTGCTAATGTATGAATTCTTGATGTGAAAGCTAAAATAAGATGCTTTTAGAAAATTACGACTACTACAACTAATATATATGTATACGTGTGTGTGATAATGTAGTGAAGAATATACATTTTGTATGGCAAAAAATTCCTCATGGGGGGGTTAGGGGGGTTGTAACCCCCCTAACCCCCCCCCCCCCCTGGTCGACATTTGGAACAATTTTGAGAGTTGAATATTACCGTTATTTTGTGTCGGAACTCCTTAACCTGCTTCACAAAGAAAAATACTTTTCTAATCAAATAAGAGAACAACTCTAAATAAAACTTGCAATCACAGTGCATTTCTTGAAAATTTTTTTTTAATTCAACATGTTTTTACATGCCTGTAGTTGCATAAAAATTCACTTAATTTCTAAACAACAGAATTTTTCGGTAACATTTTCTTCCGACAAATCTAGCATATTCTTTCACTTCCTCTTCATCACTTGCATCTTTCTTTTCTCTCCTGTAGGTCTGATATGACATTCTTTTACGATTGTACAGAACAAGAACCTCTTGCAAGTTTACAACTCCATCCCGATCTTCTACGAATAAAAAAAAATTATTATAAAATAGCTACATATAAAAAATGATTACTTTTGAAATGATGATACATAAATTGTATAAACAGTTTAAAACAACTACAGGGTGCCCACCATGACACAGGCACAGAAATAGTTACTTTAGTAGTCTTCAGGGCACAAAATAGTAGCCTAACAGTAACCTCCAGATTACAAAATACAGTAAAACCTCACTAAAATGATATCCGATACAACAATAAATCCCTCTATAATGATAAAATTTTGTGGTCCCCCCAGAATTCCAGTACAATATAATCGCTTCTCGATATAACGATACATCCCTCTAGAACGATAATTTTATTAGGTCCCTTAAGTATGGTATTGGGGTTTTACTGTAGTAGCATTTGTAGTAAAAATTAGCAGTCTCTTTATCAATCTAAACAGACTGAATCTTAATAATAAACAAATTTAACCATCTGACAATTTCAAAAATTTTACATTTTCTGTTCTCTGAAAGAAGGAATATTTAATATTCGTAAAGTATCGGTATACATATTACCCTATAGCAGATTATACGAACCTGTAGTTCTGTTCTCTCATATGCATAAATTCATGGAACACAACATTAAAAAATAGGCAATTTTTAATGTCTTTCCAGGTATTTTGAGTTAAAGATAGAAAGCAAAAAACAGCAGGCTCTCTGAAGACTGCACATACCAAGAACGAAAAATATGCAAACTATAGAATTGTAGATCATTCTATTGTTAACACTCTTTTTTTAATGTATTTTGTTCATTGAAAAATAAATGACTACCCAAAATAAAAACTTATGAATATTATTATTATTTTAATCCGTAACATAGCAAGGTGCAGCCTGCCCTGGGCTGTAAACTAAATTTATTTGTTTGTTATTTATTGTTTGTAATTTATTGTTTGTTATTAGTATTTCAGTCTGTTTAGATTGATAAAGAGGTCAGTATTTTTACCATAAATGCTACTATTCTAGACGGAAGAATGCCAACACAGTCACAGAAATAGTTGCTTTAGTAGCCTTCAGGGCTAAAAATAGTAGCCTAATAGTAATTTCCAGATTACAGAATAGTAGCATTTATGGTAAAAATACTGACCTCTTTATCAATCTAAACAGACTGAAATACTAATAACAAACAAAGTGAACCATCTTATATTCCAAATATATATATATAGAACCAAATAATTTCAAAAACTTTACATTTTCTGTTTTCTTTAATACTGCTATGAGATTCTCTAATACTCCTAATAGAGCCTATGAATATCAAAACTTTCAAAAAAATTTTGAGCCCCTAATATTTCTGCTTGTTTGTGAAACTAAAAAATGGTTGCCACCAAAAAAATGTTAAATTTATCCTTAATGTGGTTTTATACATATGACTTACCACTTTTCACCTCGCCAGGACTACTCCCATTTTGGTTTTGTGTGAACTTAATTTTTACCTGACAGAACCTTTGTTATAAATTCCTAAGTTTACAGGTAGAAAATTTTGAAAATAAAGTACACTAAGCAAATGGAGCGAACAATTGAATGCTTACAAATAAAATTTAGAGAAAATGCAATGCAGTAGCATGTTAATAAGTATTAGCAAATAATATTATATGATAACTGTGCAATTTTTTGCATAAATTCATTAGCACAAACCTTTAGTGGGATCTTCTTCCAAGCGATGGTACTTAGCTTTGTCTAATTTTGGTTTGCATTTTTCTATAGGCTGGAAAATGTATGTTTCTGGACATAATAAATACGATGGATTATACTGACCCTGTAAAACAAACATTTTGTTATTCATTAATTAAAATATTTTAATTGGGAATTACATGAAGAGTAATTCAAAATGGGGTAATAAAAATTACTTTTTTTTAAGTTTGTAGATATCTCAACAAAGAAGGTATAATATTAAATACTGATAGATCTTTTTTTAGAAAGTGATTGTATCGCGGCGTAATGGAGTTGTCGCGAATTATTGTTTCATCTGTTCTATCTGTGGTTTGCAGAGGAAGATGATAAATGCCAATGGTTCTAAAGCGAGAAATTTCACCTGGGAATCGTCCCAGAGTAGCTCAGTGGTGGAGCACCCGCACGTTAAGCGGTAGTCCTGGGTTTGACCCCCAGCTCTGGAATTTTTCGCATAGTTGGTAAAATAATCAGCCTAAACACTCCAACTTGTCTAATATATTTGAAAGGTTGATACAATCACTTTCTAAAAATATGTATAAATTCTGCAGCGTAATGGAGTTGTCGCGAATTATTGTTTCACTGTTCTATCTGTGGTTTGCAGAGGAAGATGATAAATGCCAACGGTTCTAAATCGAGAAATTTCATCTGGGAATCGTCCCAGAGTAGCTCAGTGGTGGAGCACCCGCACGTTAAGTGGTAGTCCTGGGTTCGACCCCCAGCTCTGGAATTTTTTGCATAGTTGGTAAAATAATCAGCCTAAACACTCCAACTTGTCTAATATACTGATAGATCTTTTTCTAAAAGTATTGTGATAGTTGAACATCTCTATACACATCAAAACACACAAGTCACTTTCACTCAACAGTTTTACCTTAAAGTTAGGTGAAAACTCGCATGCAATAAAGCTGAAATTGAAACTCAACTTGTCTGACTACAGTTCAAAATAGTTTGATGTGCAATATAGAATCAACCAATCAGAATCCTGAAAGCTGTCCCTCCCTTCATCCAACATGGCTGTACTTTTTGGAACATGAAAATTAAAGCAGATTTTACCAATGAAATTGTACTGAAAGATCATTCATAAAATATTTAACATGCACTGAATCATGGGGAGTGAGAGAGAAAAAAAAAGATAGTAAAATCCAGACAGCTGTAGGAAGCAAGATGACATACATAACTGCATGGTTAAAAAAATAAATGTTGTCACAAAAATGCACATTCATACCAAACTGGCAACCCTAGGATGTCTTTTTTGTAGGAGTGGCTATGATTATCCTCATTTCAGAAAATTCACTTACATTGTATCTCTCCCCGTGCGGACATAGCTGGCAATGTAATAGTTGATACCCTAGCCAAAAGTGGTGCAGATGAGCTCTTATATTTACTGTCCCCTCTAATCTTTGAAGAGTTACTTTCCAATTCTAAATGCCATATTTATTCTGCTTCCACTATTTCTCCAGTGCACCATTTATGGGGATTTAAAATTAGCTGTTAGTAAAGGCGTTTCTACATCAGCCAGTCAACATACAGAATTAAGAAGCACAAAACACTCATTAAAAATAATAAAACTAATAAATAAACTATCACTAAAGATTGCTCAGATGCTAACAGGATTCAGACTCATTTTTCAAAATGAAATTTCAGGAGTTTTTAGGAGTATTTAAGCACCCCAAATTTTTTAAGGAATCCACTTTTTTCTGGATTATGAAATAATTATTTGTAAAAATCATATTTTAAATAGGTCGCCACAAAAAACTGAAAAGTTTGCACTACAAGAAATCTTAGATTAACAGGAGAATTTATACATAACTATCTTTGTGCATCACAAACATGTTTTAACAAAAGTTTTAATGCAAACTGAATATGGAAAAATGTAGATTTCTGAAGCCATGTCCAAAAAAAATCTTAAAATAAAAGACAAAAATTAAACTTCACACCACTTTTAACTGTTGTTACAGTTTTCTGTAAGTAGCAAACCCTAAATTGGTTAAAGAAACATAAATTATTCTTTCAAACCTCAAAGTTTCTTAGAAGATTTCGTTAATTGAGGTTGTTACTGTGAATGCAAAATTAAGGAGTTTTTAAGCAGTCACACATAATATTAAAAAGTTTTAAGGGTCCTAAATTTTGTAAACAAATTTTAAGGTGTTTTTAAGGAGTATATGAACCCCGGCTGACCATTATATCGATTTCAGTTCAGCTAAAATTATCTGTGTTCCCCTTCCCTTTTCCCAAGTCAATTATTGAATTATATCCATAAAAACATAAATAGTCTTGTTAATGTTTTATGCCATGATTTGATAGTTCCACCTTTTCAAATAGCTGAAAATTATCTCTTTCCCACATAGCTGTTTACATTACTTGTTTGAACAATTATATTGCTTTCCCATTAGCACTTGTATTTCCTTTCTTTTATATAAACTGCAGTAAATCTTACTACCACTTCATTCTTAGAGATGACGGTAAGACACAATTACTGTAACTGGTTTGTGGTTGCCTGCTTCTTCATTTGTTGCTTTCTTACAGTATTATTATTATTTTGAGAACGTGTATTATGCACCAGTTTACAATTTCTTTATGATTTTTGAGTAGGTCTTTTAGATTACCAGTAAATATTTTCTGGAGAACCTTGTAAAATTACTCCAAATTTTATTTAAAATTTCATGTAAGGACACGAGGTTGCTTTTATTATTTATTAATTATTATCAGCATCATAGAGTGCGTAAAAATAACATTCTCTGTGATTTTTTGAATTTTTCATTTTATCTTACATTTTGTGCAAAATGTTATGCATTTTTTAAATGATTTTAACATCCCGCCCCCCCAATCCCCTGGAAAGAGTTCAAGTGGTCGTTAGATAAATTGGATCTGGATAAGTGGTCAGCGGAAGTGGATGTTGGAACCACTGATCTTACTACTTAGCTAAAACTCAAACATTGAACAGACAAACTGCTTTAGTTGACAAGTAGGCATATTATAGCTGAAGATAAATCATATAAAAAATACACATGAAAATAATTTTACTCACCTTATATTTCATTTTAACACATGAATGGATGTAATAACCCATATAATAATACTTGATTTCAGGACACTTTTTGTTCAATTCACGTGTTAGAGCAATCTCCCTGCAACAGTAATTTAGGTAAAATTCAGTTTGAAATAATTTATAAAAAGTGAAACAATATGCATACATTTTACATGGTAATAATCTATATATTCTTTCATAATACATACAATTACAGAAAAAAATGTGGGGAGAAGTATGGAACTGAAAAAATGAAGATACAAATGCTCCCAGCTTTCTCGCCACTAGACCAAATTTATGTCCCATATAAAAACTGTAAATAAGGTGTACAAGCATTAAGTTTAAAAACAGTTTTTACTATATATGATAAGGAGTGACCTGAAATCTACATAAATAATCAAATTAAGTTTTCCCTTCAATTCACATAGCACTATTGAATAGATTTGTTTCATATAACAAAGCACATTTACATTAGAGTGGAGTTAAAAAAATCGAATTTTTGAAAATTAAAATGTAACAGTGAGGAAAAGTTGTCCAGAACTGCCTTAAAGAATTCGAAATTTGAGTTAAATCAAACAATATCTTCAGTAGGCACAAAGAGTCCAAAATCATGTCATTTCTCTAAACTATTGGTATAAAATAGTATAAAAATATGAAATTTTAAAATTTTGTAATGTCACGGAGCTGAAACATTATGTTACACTATAAGTATTAAATCTGCAAAATTTCAGGAAGTTTGAAATATATCTGTTAGCACATTAACATCTACATTTTGCAATTTTAGGTTTAAGATTAGGTGTACATTACTTAGAATGAATGTATGGTAAAATTTTGAAAAATACTACACTCATTATTCTGATAGTTTTTTTTTCCCTCCTACATTCATGATTTGTATGCCATGTCTCACTATATGAGATATTGTGCACTTGGTAGTGTAGATCAAAACCAAAAACTGTATTTTTTACGCTGCAGTCGTATGAGGGAAACAATTTTTTTTTTCCTTGCAGTATTTATAAGTTTAACTAGCTGTGTACCTGTTCTCTGCACGGTAGGGTACGAAAGTTTTTCTTGCATGTATAATTCGAATTGATTCCAGTGATGTGGAATCTAAAAATAAGCAAAATAATTAGACTCTTGGTGTAAAGTTACTCATTAGTTATTCGTTAAGTTAGTATAAGTACTGACCTGAGACCATTGTAATATTATGACACAAAAAACTATGTTGGTGTCATTCGCGATTAGAAAAAGATAAGCTTGACGGTTTACAACAAAATTTTCTAACTTTCAAAATGTCACATTTCTACATCATACTCTTTTTTAGGTTTAAGTTATACCATTAATACCTTAGATACAACATGATGTGGAGAACCGTTTTATTTTATAATTAAATACCTGTGTACCCGCTCTTCGCAAAGCAAGAAAGAACATTTTCCTAAAATGTGATCATAACTACTTGTGACGAAACAGATTCTCCAAGAAAAAAAAAAAAATGTTCAGGTAGTCTTTTTTGTTGAAACTACCTAATAACAATGTAGAATTATTTAATGCTTAGTTAGTTGTGCTGTAAGACGGCTGTTGAAAAAACAAATATAACACTTTTAGTTTCACGAAATATTTATTAAAGCGGTATATTGTGTTTTGATCAGGACATCTACTAACTATTACAGCCTAGTATATCTACTAACTATTATTTATACTATCTTTTAATGATACAAATACTATATATTTTCATTTTTTCCTCTTTAATGCTTAATTTAAAGAAACGGTTAAGATATTTGCTACGAATGTAGTCTTTTACTGTTTGGCGATTCTTCACAATTTAGGCATTAGCAAAAACGATGATCATTTCACTTTATCGTTGCCATCAAAACAGCTCTCCATACATTTTTATGCATAATTCTTGTCAGATTGGCGTATTTAGCACCGCAAAATATTTCTTGTGATTCGAAAACGTGTCCCGTTTAAAAACTCAATCAGAAATAATGCTGGGTAATTCATTGTTGAAAAAACAGCATTCAATTCTTTTTCTGGCAACGTAATATAAAACATGGAATTATTTCGTACGTGTCATGTGTTTTGCTTGTGACTCCGTTATTCTGATTGAGTTTCGAAAGGGGTTTTAAACTCGTTACATCAAAATGACATAGATTTCGCATGCAAAATTCAATTATTTTAAAGTAATTTTATTTATTTTTTTCAACTGGTAGCTATTCAGTTTTAGTTACCATGACAGCTATATTTGCAAGCTTAATATCAAACGAAATCTTGAAGCAGCAATTATTGAATTCAAAATCCTTCTTTACATAAAAATTCGTAAAAAATCTCCTAATTTATATTTTTCTTCCGTTCTTCTTTTAAAAGTGGGCGAAATGTATGCTCCGTCTTTTGCCGAAATATAAAAAAGTTATGACAGATAGAATTTAAGATGCAACAGTTTTAAAATTTTTTTACACAAACGTCGTCAAAAGAGAAATTCTTTTTAAAAATTCCCAAAAATCGGCAAAATATGTTACATAGTCGAAAAAAACTGTTTTCGAAAGAAAATTTTTTCCTCTATCCGATGATGCAAACATCGTTTTACTGCGAGTGCAATTACCGGCGTTATTACGAATTATGCAAGAAAAATTGCTAAAAAATCGGGCAAAACATAAAATAAAAAATTTCTAATTCGAATTTCGAAAAATATCGCTCTGAGCCATGTTGGGATCTGTCCTAGCGAAGCCGTATGCAAAATTTGGTAGGTCTGCGGCCAATCGTCTCGGCGCAATGCGATCGAGAGACGCGCGCAAGAAGATTGGTGGCCACAAACCTACCTACCTACATAGCTACAATGTTTACTCTCGGATTTTATTATATAAGAAGATACTTTTGACATGCAAGAATCAACTATCTAGAATCAAAAGATTAGACTGTCAAAAAGACAATCAAACGGAATGACCCTACCTACAATGGCTATTTAAACTTTTTTATTGTCAGCAGAAGATGCAAGAACACAAATATCCAAAACCATACTAAGTATGTTTTATTTGTGATCCATGCACCCTCATTATCTTACAAGTAATTCTGGAAAAGAATGATAAAATAAGAGGGATTTGCTTAAGCTCTTGGAAGGATAAATATCTGCAAAATAAAACTGACTTTTCTTGATTTTTATGTGGTATTTTACAAATTGCTTATACGCCATGTTTCAAAAAGGGTGCAATTTAACAAATTTACATGGAGGGTGGATGCTATTTATATGCTTTTTCCTCCTCCCCCCTTGTCTGGTGGAAAACAGTCAATAGAAATTACAAATATACAGGGTGGTTATAATTAAAGTTCCACTTCAAAACGGTCAGAAAAAGAAAACTACTGGACCAAAACTTATCAAACTTGGTAATCGACTAAAGGAGGTCAAGGGAATTTATTACCCATGGAAAAAAAATTCACCACCAGGGGGGAAATGGTACTGTATGCAATATTGGTAAATGAAATAAGACATGAAGACATGGGTTTAAAATGTTCGTAATCATTTCTGAAACATGTTACAAAGCATGTTCAATGTTCCGAAAACAAATTAAATCGTATTACGACATTCTCAGCAGCAGCTCTTAGCATATCAGGAGGAATGTTATTGACATGTCGGTTTATTGCACCTTTCAATTCTGCCAAATTGTTTAAATTATCACTATAAACAGTGGAACTAGGAGTGGGCTTTTGAGATAAGCCCACTCCTAGTTTTGTTTCAGAAACAAACAAACATTTTAAACCAATGTCTTCATGTCTTATTTTGTTTACATATTGCATACAGTGCAATTTTCCTCTGGTGGTGAGTTTTTGACTTTTTTTCGCAGATAATAAATTACCATGACTTCTTTTACACGATAACGAAATTCGATAACACTTGGTCCGGTAGTTTTAATTTTCTGACCATTTCAAAGTGGAACTTTGAACCACCCTGATATAATTATTACCACCTTGAATGTATACCTCAAAGCTGCATAGGTTCCCAAAGACAAAAAACTGTAGTCAGGATCATAATAGAAATAAACAGATGACACACAATGGGGTAAAACATCTAACACAGCAACTGCTATCAGTTTGCCATTCAACCAATACTGCTGGTGGAAAGACCCATAGATGCCAGTTTCAGAGGAGGAAACACCATCCAACTGCTGATAAAGTAAAACATGAATTATTATTTAAAAAACAAAGACAATCTAAATACTAAAACTATTCAATAAATTTAGGACAACTTAGAGGTATGATAAATATATAATTGATCTCAGCTCATACAGAACAAGATAATTCTAGTGTTCAAAAAGGTTGGAATGTTTGTCTTTTTTCAAACCATGTTTTAATTGGTTTCTCAATTTTGCCAATTTTTCAGCCTCTTCCCTTTTTTAAGTGATTAATTACTGGTGCATGAAGAAAACCTTTACAACCCAACATTTCTCTATTAAAATCATCTGGGTGAATCCTGTAATTCCAGTGCTTTGATTTCGTTTTTAATAGCTGAATTAATTTTTGTGTACTTTGCAAGTTAAAAAAAATAATAATAATGTAAAAGTGCTAAATTTTTCTGCACAAAAATATTTTGATTTAATCCATGCTGGCAGATGAAACTCATTATAATACTAAACCATATACAGTTGAACCCTGTTATAATGAACTTCAAGGGACCAAAAGTTTTGTTCGCTATCCGGTGGTTCACTATATCCAAAACATTAAGAAATACAATAGTAAAAGAGCGGGACCAAAATTTCTGTTCGTTATATACCGGGTTCGCTATAATGGGTTCAACTATATACTGAGAATCACAACTCAATTAAATACAAATGAAAAGTTACTTAGTTATAGCAAAAACATTTCGAACTAAATAATTATGCTAGTGTTCATTTCATTACTAAATTTTAACAGATTTTCAGTGTCATCTAAAAATATAACTTCTCATTCTTTTAATTGGGGGATTCAAAATACACAATCAGTATAAGCTTCACTTATTAATGTTCTTTCCAATAACCCACACCCTTTCTATCCTCTACCAGGGTTTAGAAACTAAAATAAGATCTTTTTAAGAAAATTAATATGGGGAAATATGAGGAGCATGAATAACTTTGATCAATTTGCTAAAAACAGCTCTAAATTACTGTAACTACTACTTACAACTTATTTTGTAAAATCTTATAAAATGAATTAATATTTTTATAAAATCAAAGTATACATTTAGCATCAGTAATCATGTAATATGCAATCAAATTTTATTTAATTTGTTAGTGACTTTTTTTGAGGACACAAGAACAAAAATTGATTAAATTACTTAAAAATATCAAAATTCAAAAAGTTTTAGGTTAAGTAATTAAATTTCATTTTATCAGATCTAGCCACTTTTACATGACACACCGATAAAATTTTGCACAATTTTCAGAAAATATAAAAAACATAATCTTCTAGTAACCATTCATCTATAACACAACCAAATTTCGTTTAAATAGCTACAGTGATTTTTGTATGAAATACAAGTATAAAAGATTTATAAAGAGACAAAGTGACAGACTCAAAATAATAATAATAATAATAATAATAAATCTTAAATTCGATAGTTTTGACATTTTAGCTTCGAAATGGATAAAAATCACAAACTTTATTAATTTCAACAAAGTACAAACTAGTCTTTATTATTATGCTGATCTTTGCTTAGAAATCATGATTATAATCTAAATATGCTTGAAAACTATAGTAGACTTGTACCTTAGGGTTCTAAAATTTTTTTCAACAAAGAATTGCACATTTGAAAAATGTATATTTTAGAAATAAACTAAAAAAAAATGTGCAACATTTTAGTTATTTGATAAGTACATTTAAAAGTAATAAAAATTAGAAAGAAAGAAAAACAGAAATATAACAATTTATATTTATCACTGTTGATGCAAAACATTAGTTAACGGCTAAATAATACCTCAAAAGGAGTTTCAATGAGAAAGTCTTGATATGAATCTCGATCAAAAGAATCCTCTGTATCATTGTGAATTTTCATTTGATATTTTTTATACAAGTTGTATGACTCATCATATGTAGATGCAAACTCATCGGAATCGCAGCATGAAGGCACAAGTCGTAACTGAATAGCAAAAGAAGGCTTAGTAGATTTAATAACAGAAAATGAAACACCATTTGTTTAAACTGGAAAGTGCCTAGTTAAATGTTGAAATATTTTGTTAAACTGTCTTACTTTAGAGGGAAGAAAAGTCAAATGTACGGACTGATGCCATGAAATATTACTAACAATTAATTCAGTATAAATTTTCTTATTGTGAGCTTGAATGGAGTTTCACTCCGATACAGAGAAAGTGTGATTAGTAAATTCAACAAGTCAATTTATTCAACTATAGAGCCAGTTAATAGGGGGAAAAAATCAGGTTTTTTCCTTTAACTTGAAACAAACTCAGATTCTATAATAAAGAGAAGTGTGTTGAACCGCAGTGTAATTTCCCACTATCTAACATGGAATCAAAATAATTTAGCAATTCAAAGTTAAAAATTTAATCAATTCCATTTTACCTCTATTAGATAATGGATTTAAAATTAATGTTCAAGCTTAAGTGAACAATTTAGAGGGAATAATTTCTTTTGTTTAGAATAAATTATCTTTTCAGCAATGGGAATAACTCGGAATGGCATGACAAGATATTATTGTAACAATAGCCATTTTTCTTTCTTTCTTTCTTTTTTTTTTTTTTTTTTTTTTTACTAGTAAAGATGAATGCTTATAGTAAACTTTTTTTCGGAATCTTTAGGACCTTGGCAATTTTAAACTTTGGTTATTTGCAGTTTTTTCTTTTCATTTTTGGTTAGCTCAGGAAGAGAAGAACAGAAAACTACTCAAGGAATTTTTATGTAATTTGTTCCTGTGTTATTGGCATCCAAAATGTATTTCACACTCTACCTTGCCAAATCAAATTAGTTAGAAAATTGAAAATATTGAATGGAAGAAAAGTATGTGTTATTTTCTATTTTTATTTCTTATTCTCTTTCTTCCAGCCTGACTATCACACTTTTGTGCCCAGGGCACTTTTCAAATTTTGTGCTACTATATATAGCTGGCTCAATTTTCATGCTCGTAAAGAAAAACTTTATAGTAAAATATTTTAATGGAGGTTGAGAGATGTAAGAAAAATCGTCTGTAAAAATATTTTCAAGACTAAAAAAATCCTTAGTCAATGGAAATTACTTATTATTTGCAGCATATGTACATACATATTCTTTTTTTTTTTTTTTTTAATGACAAAATGTGTGAAATTTTTTATTAAAAAAATATGACTGTTATCAAAATGACCAGATTTTTGGAAGTCCAAATTTGAGACTTAGTAGTCTATAGTACTATTGGTTCCAAATGTGAGTAAACGCTTCCAAAAAGAGTTAATTTGGTATAAATTAGTGAATTACATACTTTTTTTTTTAAACTATAAAAATAACAAGTGATAAAATTCCCCCCCCCCCAACAAAAAATAAAAAACTGCTGAAAACTGCATGAAACAGATTCTTGTATATTGTATTTAAATCGGTTTTTATTTTATTATTATTTTTTAATTATGCTGGCTAATGTCTTTTCAGACATGAGGCAACTTGCAGTCCAGTACAACAGGGAGGTAGCAGCAGAATGGGAAAGAACTCTAAAATTATGACAACAGTGAACACAAAGAAAGAACAACTAAAAAGATGTTCCCCTGTTATGCGCACAAAATTGCAGAGTGAACAGAGAAAGATTCTGCAAGTCCAATCATAAATAGATAGGCCAGAAGACAATTATATACAGTAATGACTCTGAAGGGCACCACCCTTTCAACTGAAGGGGGGAGGGAAAGTTGCATTCGAGTCTGGTCATCAAATAGGCACGCTCATGTTTTTCCAATGGCCATGTCTCGGAGAGAGGAAATTCTTCATCGGATACTGCTCCTAAGAAGTTGCTTAGGGAGCCAAGTTGAATGTAGTGTTGAGGCCTCTTTAGCCAATAAATCTGCCCACTCGTTGCCTTGAATGCCACAATGGCTTGAAATTCATTGAAGTATGATCTCTCTACTGGTAATAAGAAATGAGTCTATAAGCTGTTTAAACTTAAACTCAGTCTCTGGTGGAATAGACTATAATCATTAATTAACTGCATTGTAGCCTGAGTCAACAAAAAGAACATAAGCCATTACCTTGTAATCAGCAATGTAATTTGATGATTATTGTTAAAAGAAATAAAAGAAATATATCCAGGACTTGGAATAAAAGATGCAATGCAATAAAATTACTTGGCAGAATCAGTAGTTTGATAAGACTATTCAAAATTTACAAGATATGCAAATACAATGTACTATGGCAGAAGCTATTAGTGTCTTAAGTTTAATTTCCAGATTTAAAAGAGTCAGATTTTGGAACCTGAAAATATATGTTTAATACTAAAATTACAAAAAGGGGTCAGTTTTAACCACCCGTGTAACATTTTCTTTAACAGAAGTTGTAATCAATAACTGCTGTAATTCTAATTTTAATATCAGGTCAGGGCCATACGATGCAGAATTATTGCATGAAACCAGAGTATATACAACTTTGATGTCTAGGTGATAACCAGAATCATAAATAGGACTGAATCTGTATGCACATGCACACGTAGCAACAAATAAGCAGCACATGAGCAAATCAATTAGAAACAAAATTTTATTTTCTCTGAGACACTCTAATTTAAATATGTAAAATTAATTATTTAATAGAATGCAGCACTTAAGAGTAACCCTGAAATAAAAACCAGTATAATCCCCTGTATGGGCTTCATCACAGGACACTATTATGTCTAAAAACACTGCCATACTATGGGATTTTTTCAACAAGATGCTATATGCATGAAATGCAATGAAAATGAAGAAACAGCACATCACATCATTTCTGAGTGTGATGCCTTTGCCCTCATTTGTTTCACTATTTTAGGAATCATCGATATTAAAAAGTTACACTTAGTTCCATCAATGGCTTGTCGGACTTCATAAACTAAGCAGGTTATCCAATCATATAGAACTAGGAAGCACTGGGTTTGAGGCTTTGGCACAAAATGCTACCCTAAGCAGAGGTGCCCAGTACCTAGCAAACCGAAAGAATTCTGAAATCCTGCATTTGAACAGAGAGCTTGATTGATAAGCATTGGAAAAATAAACGGATTGATTTGATACATTTCAATTAATAAACACATATTAAGATAAAGCAATGATACATAGAACAGAAATGTGTGGACAATATTTTTGCATCTTTCGTAGTCCTTACACAGCATTAGATGAATTTGTCTTTATGAAGTATAATGAAAAGCAACATCACATTTTACAAGTGAATGACTTTTTTTCTGATAAAAGAATTTCAACAAAGTACAAACTGGTCTTTATTATTATGCTAATGTTTGCTTAGAAATCAAGATTATAATCTAAACATACTTGAAAACCATCACTAGTAGACTTGTACCTTGGTGTTCTAAAATTTTTTTCAACAAAGAAGTGCACATTTGAAAAATGTATATTTTAGAAATAAACTAAAAAATGTGCAACGTTTTAATCAATTGATAAATACATTTAAAAAGTTATTAAAATTAGAAAGAAAGAAAAACAGAAATATAACAATTTATATTTATCACTGTTGATGAAAAAACAGTTAATTAATGGCTACAAATTAGTTAATGGCTACATAATACCTCAATAGGAGTTTCAATGAGAAATTCTTGGTATGAATCTCGATCAAAAGAATCCTCTGTATCATTGTGAATTTTCATTTGATATTTTATAAACAAGTTGTATGACTCGTCATATGTAGATGCAAACTCATCGGAATCGGAGCATGAAGGCACAAGTCGTAACTGAATAGCAAAAGAAGGCTTAGTAGATTTAATAACAGAAAATGAAACACCATTTGTTTAAACTGGAAAGTGCCTAGTTAAATGTTGAAATATTTTGTTAAACTGTCTTACTTTAGAGGGAAGAAAAGTCAAATGTACAGACTGATGCCATGAAATATTAACAACAATTAATTCAGTATAAATTTTCTTATTGTGAGCTTGAATTGAGTTTCACTCTGATACAGAGAAAGTGTGCTTAGTAAATTAAACAAGTCAATTTATTCAACTATAGAGCCAGTTAATAGGGGGAAAAAATCAGGTTTTTTCCTTTAACTGAAACAAACTCAGATTCTATAATAAAGAGAAGTGTGTTGAACTGCAGTGTAATTTCACAATATCTAACATGGAATCAAAATAATTTAGCAATTCAAAGTTAAAAATTTAATCAATTCCATTTTACCTCTATTAGAAAATGGATTTAAAATTAATTTTCAAGCTTAAGTGGAACAATTTAGAGGAAATAATTTCTTTTGTTTAGAATAAATTATCTTTTCAGTAATGGGAATAACTCAGAATGACATGACAATCATGACATGATATTGTAACAATAGCCTTTTTCTTTCTTTTTTCTTCTTTTTTTTTTTTTTTTTTTTTTTTTTTTTTGAGAATTAATTTGCAGTTTTTTCTTTTCATTTTTGGTTTGCTGAGAAAGAGAAGAATAGAAAACTATTCAAGGAATTTTTATGTAATTTGTTCCAGTGTTATTTGCTTCCAAAATTTATTTCACACGCTACCATGCCAAATCAAATTAGTTAGAAAATTGGAAATATTGAATGGAAGAAATGTATGTGTTATTTCCTATTTTTATTTCTTATTCCCTTTCTTCCAGCCAGGACCTGACTATAACACTTTTGTGCCGAGGGTACTTTTCAAATTTTGTGCTACTACATATAGCTGGCTCAATTTTTGTGCTCCTGTGTGTCGCTCTAAACTCAAAATTTATTGGTCTATTTCTGCATTTGTGTCCTCTTGGCACATGCCCAGAGTGCCTGTGTGATTATCAGGGCCTGTTTCCCGCAGTAGCACAGAAATTTAATCATTGTAATTCAAAAGTGTATAAGTCACTCTTACTACAGATAAATTATTTATTCATCAATTCTGCTTATATTTTAGCATTTAGGTACACTACTATAGATTCTTATCTAATCTCTATTCTTGATTAGAAAAATGGAAGGACTTGAAATTCCTCCATTTGGGTTTTTTGAGAAGTCTTGATATGAGCTGCTTCTGATTTCTCAATTAAATGTTTACCCCACTCTATTTATTAACAGTAATTAAAAAGGTGTGGGGTGTCAGCAAATTGGATGCTTTTAGTGCTGCTAAGCATCAAGCTAACTCCCTGGATGCTTTAAATTGAAAAGCAAATTCAACTTTTCCTTAAGTAAATGCCACACATGGGTATGTTGTCATATTTGAAGACAGATAAGAATAATAAATAAATAAAAACTTTATAGTGAAATATTTTAATGGAGGTTGAGAGATGTAAGAAAAATTGTCTGTAAAAATATTTTGACTAAAAAAATCCTTTGTCAATGGAAATTACTAATTATTTGCAGCATATGTATATACATATTTTTTTTTTTACTTTTAATGACAAAATGTGTGAAATTTTTTATAAAAAAAATATTACTGTTATCAAAATGACCAGATTTATGGAAGTCCAAATTTGAGACTTAGTAGTCTATAGTACTATTGGTTCCAAATGTGAGTAAACACTTCCAAAAAGAGTTAATTTGGTATAAATTAGTGAATTGCATACTTTTTTTTTAAACTATAAAAATAACAAGTGATAAAATGCCCCCCCCCAACAAAAAATAAAAAACTGCTGAAAACTGCATGAAACAGATTCTTGTATATTGTATTTAAATCGGTTTTTATTTTATTATTATTTTTTAATTATGCTGGCTAATTAGTGTCTTTTCAGACATGAGGCAACTTGCAGTCCAGTACAACAGGGAGGTAGCAGCAGAATGGGAAAGAACTCTAAAATTATGACAACAGTGAACACAAAGAAAGAACAACTAAAAAGATGTTCCCCTGTTATGCGCACAAAATTGCAGAGTGAACAGAGAAAGATTCTGCAAGTCCAATCATAAATAGATAGGCCAGAAGACAATTATATACAGTAATGACTCTGAAGGGCACCACCCTTTCAACTGAAGGGGGGAGGGAAAGTTGCATTCGAGTCTGGTCATCAAATAGGCACGCTCATGTTTTTCCAATGGCCATGTCTCGGAGAGAGGAAATTCTTCATCGGATACTGCTCCTAAGAAGTTGCTTAGGGAGCCAAGTTGAATGTAGTGTTGAGGCCTCTTTAGCCAATAAATCTGCCCACTCGTTGCCTTGAATGCCACAATGGCTTGAAATTCATTGAAGTATGATCTCTCTACTGGTAATAAGAAATGAGTCTATAAGCTGTTTAAACTTAAACTCAGTCTCTGGTGGAATAGACTATAATCATTAATTAACTGCATTGTAGCCTGAGTCAACAAAAAGAACATAAGCCATTACCTTGTAATCAGCAATGTAATTTGATGATTATTGTTAAAAGAAATAAAAGAAATATATCCAGGACTTGGAATAAAAGATGCAATGCAATAAAATTACTTGGCAGAATCAGTAGTTTGATAAGACTATTCAAAATTTACAAGATATGCAAATACAATGTACTATGGCAGAAGCTATTAGTGTCTTAAGTTTAATTTCCAGATTTAAAAGAGTCAGATTTTGGAACCTGAAAATATATGTTTAATACTAAAATTACAAAAAGGGGTCAGTTTTAACCACCCGTGTAACATTTTCTTTAACAGAAGTTGTAATCAATAACTGCTGTAATTCTAATTTTAATATCAGGTCAGGGCCATACGATGCAGAATTATTGCATGAAACCAGAGTATATACAACTTTGATGTCTAGGTGATAACCAGAATCATAAATAGGACTGAATCTGTATGCACATGCACACGTAGCAACAAATAAGCAGCACATGAGCAAATCAATTAGAAACAAAATTTTATTTTCTCTGAGACACTCTAATTTAAATATGTAAAATTAATTATTTAATAGAATGCAGCACTTAAGAGTAACCCTGAAATAAAAACCAGTATAATCCCCTGTATGGGCTTCATCACAGGACACTATTATGTCTAAAAACACTGCCATACTATGGGATTTTTTCAACAAGATGCTATATGCATGAAATGCAATGAAAATGAAGAAACAGCACATCACATCATTTCTGAGTGTGATGCCTTTGCCCTCATTTGTTTCACTACTTTAGGAATCACCGATATTAAAGAGTTACACCTTAGTTCCATCAATGGCTTGTCGGACTTCATAAACTAAGCAGGTTATCCAATCATATAGAACTAGGAAGCACTGGGTTTGAGGCTTTGGCACAAAATGCTACCCTAAGCAGAGGTGCCCAGTACCTAACAAACCCAAAGAATTCTGAAATCCTGCATTTGAACAGAGAGCTTGATTGATAAGCATTGGAAAAATAAACGGATTGATTCGATACATTTCAATTAATAAACACACATTAAGATAAAGCAATGATACATAGAACAGAAATGTGTGGATAATATTTTTGCATCTTTCGTAGTCCTTACACAGCATTAGATGAATTTGTCTTTATGAAGTATAATGAAAAGCAACATCACATTTTACAAGCGAATGACTTTTTTCTGATAAAAGAATTTTTCTGAAGTAAATAATCAGGTTAAATGTGCAAAACAGATTACTTTTAATCTATCATACATATTTTTAGATTTGTGTGTGTGTGTGTGATTTTTTTTTCTTTTATTGATATTAATAATAGAAAGTGCTAATTTCATTTTGTACAGAACACTTTCGCATAGTTCATTTCCAAAATGACAGATCTTATGACTAATTGTATAAAGGCTGAATACTAGTTTATTTGCTAATTTATAATTTTGACTACAAACTACTCGCAAATTTATGGTAGTTCAATTAATCTTACAGACATTGAAACTAACAATCTCAAAATAAGGAGTCCTACAAGAAACGAATAAACCAAGCGTAATTTATTGCTAAAAGTTATTAAATTGGATTATTAGATGAATTTTTCTTCATTTCCAAAACAGTTTAACAATATTAGTTCAAAGAAGTACAAACTAGATGAACTCGATGGCTTGAAAAGGCTTGTCTGCAGAGAGAAAACCTCTTGTTTGTTTATCACACATACAATTAATTTACTAAGTGGAAATTCTCTTTCTGCAGAAGTGGGACAGGAAACCTCAATTTCTTTTTAATAATCATAAACTAGAAAATTATCCAATTATTTAGAGCAGACTATAATCTTAAAACTGCAGACAACGAATTAATATGCTTAAAATTAGATGACTTTCACAAACAACAAAGCAGTGAGCTTTAAATTCCGTCTATATTTATTCACAGGTAAAATTCTGTAAATTGATTTTCAAATATTTTACCTGAAATGGGTTTTTCACCAAAAAACGTATAAACTGATGTTCTGTACACTTCTCGGGTGGGTCCTTGTGAATAGCCATCTGATATTTTGAATATAAAGAGTAAGATTCTTCAAAAGTTTGAGTAAAAAGGGGATTTCCTAAAGATGAAGGGACCAATCGCAGCTGAAAACAAAATAAAACTAACGTTCATAAGTACTTTCCAGTTTAAATATGGTATTTCAATGCACAAAAAAAAACTGCATGGAGAAGAATAAACAAAACTATATTAAATCATCAAAAATATGTGTAAACTTATAGCATAAGACTATTTTACAGTTTTAAATATATGATTTCGCTTTTAAACTTTATTAAACAATACTATAACACATATTAAAAAGGATGAAATATAACCATCTTTAAAAGACTATAGTCATTATTTCAAAGCTCAAAAGACTTCACTCATTATATCAAAAGAAGCTTGTTACATATTGTGATATAATGGGTTGTGCCGCAGTATAATCCAAGTATTAAAAAAAAGTTCAATTAATATTTCAGATATACAGTAAAACTCCCTTTAGACACCATTTTCTTCCATTCCCTGAACATTTCCTATACTAGTCAATGTAAAATTCACCAATTAAGATGCTTTGATCAGCTCAATATTTTTGGATAAGACACTCTTCTCTTTTTCCCACCCTGTTCTTGATACCAAATACACAAAAACAGTGAAAAAAAAATTAGTTCAGTGATATTAGAGAGATATGGAGTGTGACAATTCCACGTAAAATTAATATTTTTAACTCTATTAATTACATCAGCTCAGCTTGGGAAAAAATTAGGCCAATGTAATGTTTTTGAAAAGCTGTATTTTGTCTATGGAATGATTCTATGAATATTCACAGTTCAAATCTAGAAGACAAGGGCTTTCAGTCATTTCAAATTTTTTCTAATCATCAAAATGGTGGATGATGACCTCAAAACCAACAGCACTTGGACTCTGTATGAAAAGAACTGCAAATGCAAAAGAGGAGAACGTTGATGTCATACATTTTATATACAAACTGGTGTCGACACCAACACTTACAGTTACTGTCAGCTGGCAACAAATATCTGAAAATATTATTACTATCATTTTAATTTGTTGAATATTTACATGGTAGGCACCTTGTGTAGTTTTGGGATGAAGAGCAACACATATTTTTCTACTTTTAAGCACTTACAATTTATTTTCCAACTTACTCATAAGATACTTTCACACTCAAAATGTTATCCTGTTTAAAATGCTCTTCCAAGCTAGTCCCTTGAAAAATGTCCTAAACGAGTTTTACTGTATTCACAATGTATATTAAAGAAATACTGACTTTTAAAATGTCAATTTGTATAAATTTTATTCATGTTTAAGAAATTTATTTATAAGCATTAAATATTTATAGAGAAGCCCACAGGTGTAATGGTTAAAACATTGTGCTGTCTCGCCACAAGTCTGGGGGGTTTGAATCCAAACTGGGCAAGATTGATTCATCCTTTCATCTCATGAGTAGACTGATATAATTAAAACCAAGTTTGCTTGGGAACTAATCACTGAGGGCCTTCCTGACCATATGACCAGGGCACATGCTTCTGCAACCTTGAGCCTGTGATCGTGAAGGCATGGATGGCACTGTAAGTCTTGGCTTATATGGACAGTTGTGCCTTTGACAAGGAGAGGCTCGGACATTGGGATAACATATTTTAATTAAATGTTTATGGGCTATAGGGGACGCATAGTAAAGTAAAATGCCAAAGAATAGGCTGCCAACTTTCATGCATTTTCCAGAAAATTCTGTTTAAACATTTGATACATTGTTATATATTAATTATTTGACATTCTGTTTACTGACTGCTGCGTTTTTGCATTTGGTTGTGAATTAAAAGACTGCACATTTGTATTCGACTCTGTCCGCTCTTTCTTTCCCCCCCCCCCTTAAAAAGTACTATAAAAGCTTAATATAAATTACTATAAAAAAAAAAAATAACTTAAAGCTTTCATAAATCAGTTTAAACTGACACATATTAGAAAACTGAAGTAATTTATGAAGTATATTATTTGTATGAAATAAAATTAAATAATTACAAATGAAAATGACAGAAATGAGAAACATTACTCAACCCCATTTTTAAAAATATTTCGTTATTTTTACAGATGCTGTACTTAAGGCAGGCCGATACTTATCATAAAAACATGCAAAACACAACTTGTTTCGAGAACATATGAAAGACATTTTTGCATTCGCATGGTCTTTTCATTTCTGTTTGAAGGAAGCAATTTTCATTTACGTTTAGAAAAATCAATCTTTCACAAGACAGTTTTGATGCAAATTATGCATATTTTAAGATAGCAGAAAAAAAAAAAAATGGTGCGGATCAGAAAATGCATAACTGAATTAATTTTAGTTGCATCCGTTGGAGCTACTATTTCCCATTTATTTTGCTACAGAGTACCAACTAAATTTTTGAAAGTCAATTTCCTGACTTTTTCCAGCTTCCAGAAAATATTTCTTGATCGTAGTAGCAGTTTACTTTGGGAAATCCCTCAACAGTATAACCCCCTTTTTTATATTGTAATATTTTTCTACAACTTACTTGAAATAAATTTTCAACTGTAAAACAATTATTGGTGCACTTAAGTTAGATTAAAAAAAAACTACTATGAGTTTCAAGTACAGAGATGCCACTCATAAAATAGCAAAAAAGAGGAAACTGTGCTTGAATAAACAAAAATAGTGAAAGGAGACGTCCCAGGCAAATAAAGCAAGTAAGTGGAGCTTATTTTAGAAAAATGTAATGTATGGAGAAAAAACAATTAGTTCATTTGTTGTTTGCCTTCATAAATATTTTTATTTCTCAATGACAAAATATTTTTTGTTTCAACTTTAACTATTTCACATCATTTTAATTTATGTCTGAACCTGCTCTATTTTGCGAAGTTTTTCCTTTACTGGTTTCTTTGAAATACTGTATTTACCCATGTATAGGTCAACCCCACGTATAAGTCGACCCCCCCCCCCCATTTTCTCGATCAAGAAATTAATTTTTTTTTAAATACATTTTTCAAAATCATCTGGGAAAAAAAATAAAGTACTAAATATTCAATAATAAAGCAACTTTAATTTTTATAAATACATTTATTCAAAATTATCTGAAAAGCTAAACAAAAAGAAAGTACTAAATATTTAATAATACATATGACTATATACAAAATGAAACAGATAATAATGAATAATAATAATTATATGACCCTAATCAAGATCTGATTCAATATCCGTCTCACCAAACAATTCAAAAAATGTTTTTTTCATAATCAGCTCATCATGATGCACATTATTAGTCTCTGTATCGCTACAATCTTCCTCGTCGTTGTCACTTTCGAAAACGGTGTCATCTTCTCTGCCGTCTAGTTCATTGCTTATACAGCATTTTTTTAATGATTTTAAAATCATTTCAGAAGGAATTTGATTCCACGCATCTTTAACCCACTGGGCAATCAATGCGATGTCGGGTTTTCTAATATTGCCGCCCTTTGTAAATGTTGGATGACCGGATGATATCCACTCTCCCAATATTTTCTTACATTTGCTTTGAAGGGCTTTTTGAGACAGACATCTAGGGGTTGAATGACAGATGTCAATCCTCCCGAAATTACGGCTACAGTTGTTTTCAGTTCTTTCGCCACTTTATTCACGTTTTCAGAAAAATGGCCACGAAACGAGTCGTAAACTAAAAGGGAAGGTTTCTTGAAAACAGCTCCCGGTCTTTTACCCCACACATTTTTAAGTCAGTCGACTGTTCCATCAGCATCCATCCACCCTTTTTCATGGGTTCGAACCAGCACACCAGATGGAAATGTAACATTTTTTGGCAAAGTTTTTTTTTTTTTTTTTTTAAATAATCAATGGATGAAGCTTAGTGCCATCCGCCAAACACAAAAGAACAACCGTGAAACGGGATTTCTCGTGCAGATTGTTTTTACCAAAATGCTTTTTTTTCCCCCTTGCTGTTTGTTCACTGTTTTATTTTCTGGTAGGTCAAAACACATGGGTGTTTCGTCCATATTTCCAATATGGCAAAGTTCAAAAGAATTCCTTTTTCTTTAATCAATGATGTATTTTTGAAATTGCATAATCTTTTGCTTCCAAGTCAGATGGCAATTTTTATGCCAATTTAGTGCACTGGTATAAAGTCAAATCATAACGATTCATAAATCTAGTGCACCAAGTTTCTGATGCACGAAACGTGTTTGGAATACCATACTTTTCTTCTTTTGCAAGCTTAATGGCTCGTAAACGTATGCCAGTTCTAGTGACAATAAAACCATTCTGCCGGCACTCTACAACCCAATCATATAATACATTTTCCAGTTCTGGAAAAAACGATTTTCTATGCTACAAAGCCTTTTTTGTTTTTAGGATATTTTGCAGCTTTGCTTTGTTCTTGCACCAATCACGAATCGATTTTTCGTGAACCCCAAACTAACGAGAAGCACCAGAGTTATTAGATTTTTCCGCAAAAGAAATAACTTTAAGTTTAAATCCAGCTTCATATGAATTGCGTTTCTGTTTTCTATTAACTAAATCAACCATATCGATAGAAACAAGGAGAAAAGGTATAGTAAGATAAACAAAGTAAAGAAAAAGTGTACTATAAAGAACGAGCATTTCAATTGCACATATAGGGGTGCTACATTCTCGGAATCTGATTCTTGGAGTCGCCTGGACCAATCACATCACTCAGACTCCAAACCCCACCCCAGCACTGTTAAGGAAAAGAACAATTCATTCCTCTTTTTCTCTCCTGGTATGGAAATCGATGACGTCATTGTGTTATGGAATGCAGGATGAGAACAACTCTCTTTCAAAAGGGCATTTTTGACTTTGGATAAAAAATAAAAAATTACGGCCCTGTGTATAAGTAGACCCCCCACTTCGAAGCCTTTTTTTTTTTGTCTAAAATTTCTCGACGTATACATGGGTAAATACGGTAAATAATTTAAATTTGAAATAGGAGTTAATTTTTATTCTTACAGCATGGAGATTTAAATAAAGGAATGCTAAAGGAAAAATACGAATTTTCAAGACAAATGGGAAAAGATTGGAATTGGAGATGCTGGAAATTAATACTTAATTACTGCTGGGAAGAAAGGGAAAAAACAAACACCATGGAATTTTTAGAAAAATTCTGCTGATAATGCAAAATGATTAATAAATAAATAAAATATAAAAAGCGGAAATCCACCGATCGACGGAAAAGTGGCATCCCTGCAAGTAAGATATAGTTAGTTCAGATTTAACCAGCACTACTGTGTTACAGGCAATACTTATGTGATATATATAAATGACAATATTAAATGCAGATACTGAATTTCAAACAATCTTTTAGTCTACTACACATCAAATCTGCAAGAATAAAAAGCAATACTAGTGAAAATTTCTATATTTTATCACTGCTCATAGACACATAGCTTTTTGGCACTTCTGTGATAAAAAACACCTCACCATAGAACGTGAAACAGGTGTGAGCATCACATACCCCACAAACATTCAGAATTATATTTTTCACTCTCTGGACTCAGAAGAGATTTAAAAAAAGAAAAACCAACAAGAAATTTTTAGACAATAAAAAAATGAGTATTTTCCTGGCCCATTTTGCATTTTCCAGGCTTTTTCTAGACTTTCCTAACCTATTTCCCCTTTTCCTGGAATTTTCCAGACTTTCCTGACCAGTAGACAACCTGTTGCATAAGGTATGAAGAATTTTGTAACTTTTGATCAATTTCTTTTTTGGTCGATGAAAATAAACATCGCAGAGCTCATAAAGCAATGTGAATTCAGGTGAGAATACTTTTAGGTTAAAAGATGACTTACTTTCATCGCCACAAAAACATTTTGTCATGAATTGCTGGATTTATTAGACCTCTACATGAGTCAAACATTTAAATATAATTTCCTTGAAAATACACAAAGCCAATTCTTTGGCATTTTTCTTTACTACATATTCCCCATAGCCCATAAGCATGTCATTAAAATACATGATTCTGTCTGAGCCTCCCCTTGTGAGTTTATATATATATATATATATATATATATATATATATATATATACACACACACACACACATATATATACTAGTTTAGGGGTGGCCAACTTTTGTGTACTCATTTTTTACTTTAAAAATGTGTTGCAATTGACTTGTTGCCGTAGATGTAGTCAAGTGGATAGGGGGATATGAAACACGTACTATGTTTATAGACTGTGCTTTAGAATGAGATACACTCTTGCTAAGTATGAGTTAATGTTCCAATATAGGTTGGGGGGGGGGGTGTTCCAATAGTATCAGGCATGAAAGCACGAAACAGCTAAAAAGATTGAACTTTGTTGTGGATCATGCAGAGGAAATAAATTATTATGCATTTAACACGTTACCTGTTATTCTTTCATATGTATTCATTATTAAACTAACTAATATTCATTGTATCACTGTATTTAGTAAGGCTAAATTTTTTTTGCATAGATCTCAAAAACAGTCGAATGATGTTGAAAAAAGACTGAAAACCTTTAAGCCTGTAATATACAGTTATTTAGGTAAAAAAATAAATTAAAAAAAACATAATTATTTAATGGGGCAAAAAAGTCACATCCAAGGGAATTAAAAAAAGATGAGTAATTGTTGATACTATTAGTTCAAATTATCTGACAGCGTTCTAAATTAGTGCTCCATTTATCATGTAGTTTATTTGGTTTTCTAATTGAAGACACTGTAAGCAATGGACCAAAATTGGCTTCTTCATGAACTAATCAGCCACCCTTGTACTAGATTCTTCACTAAACAATACAGGTAAAAATTATTACTTTTTAAGAGAGAATTGACTAAATTCAATGCATTTTTAAAAGGGATTTGTCCGTAAACACATTTATAAATTTAACTGGCACTACACAAGGAAAAACAGCAAAAGTAATATTAATCTAAATAACAAAACTAAAATTAATTTTGTTCTTGCACAATATTCATTACACAATTATTAAATTCTCTCTCCCTCTCTCTCTCCCTTTCTTTCTTCAAGCCCTCTCCCCCCCCCCTTTTTTTTGTAAAATGAGCATGTTAGTCTTAGCACTTTTTAAATACTAGTTATGAAATGCACTGAAAAATTCACTTATTAGAATATTTTTGTCTAGATAATATATAAATTTCTAAATAAAATAAAGAATTTCCAAAATAATAATAATAGCAACAAAATAATATAGCATTTTTACCTCTAATTTATACATTGGTTCGAGAGGAAAAGGATCATTAAGGAAATCTTCCACTGTTTTGGGTTCACTGGGTTTTTTCTGAAATGTATAAGTACTTTTATAAGATGCCTGCTATTTCATTTATTAAGAGCAAATAATTACATTACTATTATTCATACAAAAAAGTAGCACTTTTATACTTTATTATCTCCCATCATTGGCTTAAATTTAATATAAACCAGAATTAGAATGTATTGATGAAAAGCTTCATTCAAACCTGTATTGCTGATAATGCTTCATCTGCAGGAATGCCTTTATTTAGCAGTTTCTGTAATTTTCTTTCTCGGCGCAATTCCTTAGCTTTTTTACAAGGTTTATCAGAACCTATAAAAAATATAAGTAGTACATTATTAGCGGCAGATAATTTTTGAAAAATTAACAAAACTCAAGTAACAAATGCAAAACTTATCAAAGTTACACAATATACCTGATTATTTCACTCTTTCCAGACATTTCATAGCATTTGAGATTGAGTACCTCATTATACAAGCTTTCATGACACAAAGATAAAATATAGAATACTGCCAAAAAATACTATTACCTTCAAACACACTGCTTTCTGTTCAAGCACAGAGTCAACTCAAAAATAATCTACAGCACATAGTTCTAACTTTTATTTATTTTAATCTGTGTTTTTACAGATTTATACTAGACTAGCAGCGTGGCCCAGCATTGCCCGTGCAATGAATGAGAAATGCCATTTACTTTAAATATAGATTCTAAAGGGAAGGAATGTGAATCCTCCCGCTGGAATGATAAAAAAAGGACATGGGATTTCCCGCTGCAACAACAAAAAAAATGAACACGGCACCTAATAAAATACAGAGGTTGCCAGGAATTGGACTTGGCTAGGCTGGAATGTGAATCCTCCCGCTGCAATGATTAAAAAAAAAAAAAAAAAAAAAGGGACATGGGACTTCCCGCTGCAATAATAAAAAAAAAAGGACATGGGTCTTCCCGCTGCAAAATAGAAAAAATAAGAACAAAGCACCCGATGGCGTAGAGGCTCTGGGAACTGGACGTGGCTAGATTTCTCCTCTTCTACCTGTCTGTGTTCTAACAATCATTTTTCAGAGATCAAATTTTGTTGTTTCTCTGAGCAGAAGGCACTTTTAGTAGTTTTATTTTATTTCTTCAGTTTTTTCTGAAATAAATAAACTAAACGGAAACTTTCAGGGTAAAAGTACAAATCTTTAAATTTGGGGACTTTTGACATCCCCAAGAAGTCAAAGTATTTTTGATGACAAATTGAAAAAACGATCTATATTTGGGGACTGTCATCGAATTTCGAGGACGTATGGTCACTTTAATCTCACCTCTCTCCCCCCTCTCTCTTTCAGGATGCCAGAAGAAATTCCTTCCTCCTGCGAAGCGCGCTCAGAGTTGAAGCGACCTTGAAAACCAGAGGGGGAAGTTTGCGACTTTCATTTTACGGAATTTGCAGTCCACAGAGAATTTTAACCTGCGATCTTTTCAGAAAAAAAATCATAAAAAAATCTAAAACATTTCTGCACGGTTCAAAATTTAAAGGAGGGAGAAATAAATGTTTAATAAGCAGTAGAAAGATGGAAAATTTTTGCCCGTTAGGTTTTTCGATGTGACAGTTTAAAAATAGCATATTTTTAAAAGCCGTACATTTTCTTCGAAACAGGATTTCCTTTAAAAAATTCCCAAAAATCGGCAAATGTAAGTACGATTTTGTAACAAATTGTATTTGAAAAAGAAAACTCTGTAGTTTCCAATGATATAAAAAATATAGTATTTGGACAGAAATTTAGCTTGCGATAACGTAAAATGTGAGAAAAATGGCCAAAAACCTTACAAAACATAAAATAACTCAAAAACTATTAATCCGATTAATTTCATTTTTACGGCATTAGCTTTCTCTTGTCCTATTTAGTCAGCGTGCCAAATTTAGTCCAGATCCGTCGAAATGTCTGGACGTGTATAGCGAACAAACAAACAAACTCTTCTCTTTTATATATATAGATTTTCACAGAAACAGCTTTGCTTGTTACTTTATCCGATAGATATCTTTACAAATACTTTCAATAAAACATTCATAAGCTCATGAATTTATGATACCTGAGTGTTATAAATAATTTAAATTACAGATGCATTGCAGTGAAATCTGAAATGAAGTAGACAGGATTTTACACGACAGCCACTTAGAGGGTTGATAATACTGCAGTTAATTGTTCTTTGGTCCCAAAATAAAGTAAAATTTGTCCAGTTGGATATCCAGCTTGGTTTTCTAGTGTTTTTGCTCATTGTTGATGAACTCTACTAGAAGATCACAATTTTGAAAATTTACTGAATTTTTAAGATAAGGCCAACAGCCTGCTCTACACACCCATTGTATTAACTCTCACAATGAAGTTTTTTGTACAGGTTGGAAAAATTACTTTAAGTACTATTAAAACCATATTTTACTTGTACTAGCAGGAAATAAGATTTATACAATTGCTTCTAAGGGTTGTGGAGAGGAAAATCCAAGCAGTTAGAATAATATATTTTATTTTATTACTTAGCTTTTTATGTGTACTCAAAAATAAGGACTTTTTGATTTAGAAAACAAGTCTTGCCTACATTCTTGAACAATAAACAAGAATGTTTCTCAGGTGGAATCAACAAATAATTAGAAAAGCTAAGTTCAAATTCGATCAAATGAGAAAACTATTTTACTAACACTTTCATATGTTTATTTATAGATGAAATTACACAATCATAAAGACATTTTTCATTTATCAAAAGTGCAATCAGTACTTTTAAAGCCTAAATACTGACAGTAGGATTTTACTCACTAGATTTCACAGATGAAGCTGAGCGGACTGAGGTATTTTCATGACTAGATTCAGAAACTCCAGGCTTTACAGGTGAAGCTGGTAACTCCTCTTTGTCATAGTTACAGATGGCATTTCTGACACCGTCATTTGGAGATTCTGAAAAACATTTTAAACTAAGAAACAACACAAACAGAATCTGCTTTATGAATTTCAGTTCATTGTTTATTAATTCTTTCTATAATTGGGGAGGAAAAAGGATGAAAGAATTTTCCAGAACTTTGCTTTAATCCATGACTTAACAAGATATTTTCAGATATTTTCAGTCAGTTACTGTTTTCTAACCATAAAGAAGAAATAGGTAGTGTGAGTATTATTCTGTTACCTAGCAGAGAAATTCGAAGCACAGAATTTTAGCATTCTGGTGGGAAAACATTGCATTTGGACGGTTATTCCTTTCTTGATAGTGTTTTTATGTACAAAGTGTTTTTAAAAAGCTGCTGCAAAACTTCCATAACAGCAAAATTAAACTTTCGACTAAGAGTATTAATTTATACATGCTAATTCTTATTCATCACGTTTGTAAAAAATAATGCAATTTAGGAAACAGCCTTAAATATAAACATGTAAATAACAATAGTGTACTTCAATTAGGAAAAGGTGTAGTTTATTTGTGTAATGTGTGAAAACATTTTATTATTTTCATGTCTAAGTTCATAATTCATTTAGAATGTTAAATTAGCAATAATTAAGCTAATCTTTTTTACTACATATTATAAAAGTAGTATTACAAAATAAGCATTCTTTAAATACAAAAGTAAAAAGTGTCAGGTATGTCAATAATTATACATAATTAGCATTTAATAAATATAATGGGTATTATAAAATGGATTTTCTGAATGCATAATTATTACAATTTAAACACACTGAAAAAATATTTTATTTATTTAATTTTTTTGCGGGGGGGGGGGGGGTGTAGAAGTATACATTTTCTTCTATAATAGTTATAAATTGATTCAGATAAGTAATGGGAATATATTAAACTAAATAAACTGTGATCAGTTTCTTTTTTTTGTAAATAATCAAAAAATTCTAATTCAGATATTTGTACAGCCGTTTCCTGCCCCCTCCATAAGTATAATTTTTTGCGACAGTTTGCAATATTTACTGATCCTAGAAAAAGTGAATTTTAAATTTCTTACTTAATCGGCTTGGAGCCTTTCAATGAGATAATTTAATTTCATACTTTTTTTCATACATATAATATGTATTTTTTCACAAGTTTAAAAGAAAGAAGAATTGAAAGAAGGGGGGAGGGGCTTTGGTGGCCATCCCTTCCGATTTTTGGGGCCATGTCCCGAATTTTTTAGAAAACGTCATAGACATCAATGACATTAAAATCTGACAATATAAAACAATTTTACTAGGGAGGGGGAAAAAAAAAAAAAAAAAAAAAGCTCCACACGCACTCTACATTTGCATTTCTTTTGACCCCACTTTTTTAGTGCACAGCCACTTATGAATGTTAGATATGAGAAAAGATCTTCTAAGGGTTTTTTTTTTTTTAATGATAACTTAAGAAAAATTTGTCAACCACAAAAGATATGCTGACTAATTCATATTTCTCCTCCCTTTTTTAAAAATTGTTTTGGTTACAATTATTTTTAGTTGTAAATAGAAATTATGACTAACTTTCAAAGGTTGTACTGTATTGGTCCAAACATAATGCGACCCCGAAATTGTTCATCTAGATCAGTGGTTCCCAACCTGTTTTTAATCGCGACCCCTTTCAGAATTTAGTTAAAAATTGAACACGGAAATACCATAGTAATTAGTTAAAAACATTAAAAGCCTAAAATTTCCGTAAAAAGATTAAAACACGCACCATAAGCACTTTCGACAGCCTAGTCCGCTGTCACCATCAGAACTGAGTTGCTCGGCTCGTTCACCGCTTCTTCCTTACCATGGCCTGCCACGATTGCTCGATTTGCGCATGCGCCATGTCGTTGACAGCTCCCTCTTGTGTCATTATTTCCAACGCTTCCCGTCTTAAGCCATAATTGTGATTATTGTAATTAGCTATTTTCTTGACATTTATGAAATCTATATTTATATTTTCCTTTAAGGCTAGGCGGGATAGAGGCGGTACTTTGTCTATTGTATTTTATGTCGTTTATGTGTTCTTTAATTCTGTCTTTAATTTTTCTTTTTGTAACTCCAATGTAGTATCCGGGAAGGTTGGAATCTCTATATGTGAAATTTATTTTATAAACACCTGCGGTTTCTAGGGGGTTAATCTTGTCTTTATCTGATCGGATTCTTTTAA
Source organism: Cheiracanthium punctorium (assembly GCA_038373885.1). Taxonomy (NCBI): domain Eukaryota; kingdom Metazoa; phylum Arthropoda; class Arachnida; order Araneae; family Cheiracanthiidae; genus Cheiracanthium; species Cheiracanthium punctorium. Next base: position 103,194 of record JAWZYV010015971.1, on the reverse strand, counting down.
ATATATTACTATTGGGTTTAATTGGGATACGAAGGTTCATTTTACGTGCCCTGTTGGATATTTTTACAGCGAGACCGCAACAGTAGGGAATCGGATGAATAAATGTGGATTTTTCTTTTTGTGCGTCGTTGATGATGTTAAGTTTCTTTCTTCTATTTCTGATTAGGCAGGGGATGATATTGCTGGGATAATTGGCTTCGCGCGCAAGTTGCTTTATGAATTGTATTTCTTCCTTTAGTAATTGTTAGTAACAGGACACGTAAGTAGTCCTTTAGTAACAGGGCACGTAAAATGAACCTTCGTATCCCAATTAAACCCAATAGTAATATATTTAAAAGAATCCGATCAGATAAAGACAAGATTAACCCTCTAGAAACCGCAAGTGTTTATAAAATAAATTTCACATATAGAGATTCCAACCTTCCCAGATACTACATTGGAGTTACAAAAAGAAAAATTAAAGACAGAATTAAAGAACACATAAACGACATAAAATACAATAAACAAAGTACCGCTCTATCCCGCCTAGCCTTAAAGGAAAATATAAATATAGATTTCATAAATGTCAAGAAAATAGCTAATTACAATAATCACAATTATGGCTTAAGACAGGAAGCGTTGGAAATAATGACACAAGAGGGAGCTGTCAACGACATGGCGCATGCGCAAATCGAGCAATCGTGGCAGGCCATGGTAAGGAAGAAGCGGTGAACGAGCCGAGCAACTCAGTTCTGATGATGACAGCGGACTAGGCTGTCGAAAGCGCTCATGGTGCGTGTTTTAATCTTTTTACGGAAATTTTAGGCTTTTAATGTTTTTAACACCCTTTCAGAATTTTCAAAAATGTGTTCGCGTGCCCCCCCCTCCCCCTTATTCCATCCATCATGTTTGACCAATAAGACAAAAAAAAAATAAATAATGAAAAAAATATATCTTGGAATTTAAAAATGATTATCTTTTTATTCCATACTGATTATTATTAGGATAACTGAGGTTGTATTTGGCTGACAAGTTATGCTATCCTTGGCTGAATATTGGTCAAAGTCAACCGCATCTTGGACATCTAATTTATTACTGGCTTTTGTCTTAATCTCAAGTTTTAAATTCAACTTCATGCATGTAACTAGATGCAAATGACACTAACATTTGAAGCGAAAGCTTAGAAAAATTATCGGATATGAGTGACGCATAGAACACCAAAATTGAATTAAAGATTTTTCTTGGTATATCACGTGCAATCACGTGCTGAGGAGTCATTTTGCAAATTAAAAAATTCGCCCTACTCTTCAGGGGATCGGGACGATCGGTGACAACTAAAGATGTGTGAAGTGGATTTCGCACTACTGCCGCCTCTTGTTCATTGTGAGCTCTGGGATATATCTTTGAATTTCAGATTTAAGAGCTTCAAGGTGGTTAATAATTTCTCACCTTAAATTAACTGCAATTTCTATTTCCGATACTTCTGCCTTAGTGCACACGTTTTCAATATTGGTTAACACTCCTAGATACACTTTACGACGTCAGTTTTTGTAGATTTGATACAAGCGCCCTGATGAAAAAAAGGATTTTTACTTTACAAAGAGAAAAGGGAGAAAGCATGTCTCATAGAAGAGAAACGTGGAAATGTTTTGTCATTCATTTCCTACAAAATCGGTCTGTGGCGACCCCCGAGAAAAGGCATGGCGACCCACTTGGGGGTCGCGACCCCCCGGTTGGGAACCACTGTTCTACATAATTAGAAAAATCCTATATTTATACTTCGAATTTAGTGCGAGTCAGGTTTTTTAGGGGCAATGATAAGTCAAAAAACACTTATATTCAGGCCAATACGGTATACATATTTTTTTTAAATCATGTAATTTGCAGAGATTCCTGGGAACAAATACATTATGATATACATCAAAATAAAAAAGTACTTAGAAAACAGCAGGTAGTCCTAAACTTACCTACATCTGAAGCCTCAATATCAGATCTGTTTATCTTACTAACTTTCTTGATGTCTTTTAAAACCTGTACATCCATTGATTCGGGAATATCTGAAATGTCCATTGGTTGTTCACTACTTTCCGATGGTTGTGATGTACTCTAATATAACAACAACAAAATAGTCAATATAACTAAGTCCAAGATAGAAATATTTATGTCAGAATGAAATTTTTATCTTGCACAGTGAAATAGTGCTTACACAGAGTAAAATTCTTTCAATACCAGTGTAAAATTCTTTTAATACTATAATCAAATGCAATTCAATCAACCAAAGATTTTTCAGCTTTTTAAACCAGATGTCAAAGATCTGAATTTTCTGAATAGACACATTTATAATTTCAAATTAGCAGAAATCAGTACAGTCTTTTCTTTTTCAAACATTCAAAATACAGTGTAAAAAGTCCAAATCAGGAATCCTTCAGACTTCAGCAATTTTAGAATACTTGTAAAGGTTTTAAATAAGTGACAGGGGGATGAAGAAAACTAATCAAGCAATGTCTTTCTTTTGAGATGTAAATTTGATTACTATGTTATTTACACCTAGAATGTCAGATATGTGAAAATTCAGTGAGGAAGAGCATGAGAAAGATTTTTTAGAGCAAAAGTAGACAATGTTAAAATACCCCTTGTGTTGCAGATATTTTCTCTTTAGATGTGTCACAAAGGAAAAATTAACATTTTGGTGGCAATTCAAAAAATGAGATGTCTGAGAACCTGAATTAACCCCAGATAAAAGATCTCAAAATGTATTTGTTTTCTCAAGACAAAATAATTAAACTGCCCATTTTTAAACACTGACTGCAAATTAAAATAGATGGTAAGTAAATAAATGAAAGAAAATGTGCACAATTTTCCATCTCTATTCCTTCTCTTCATGCAGTATAGCAGATTGAAATACTGAAATGTGAAGGAATAAAAAGTCATAGCATGCAAAAGAAAAATTATGAATTCATCTATTCTGTTTGCGCTTCAGAGTTGGTATATACAATTTTAGATTCTTATTCTTATTTCTATCACCTTCCCAATACCCCTTAAACTTGCAGGAAGTTATTCTTCGATATTCCTGCAATTAAGACTGTTCCAGCAATTGTTTTGATACTGGATGCTTCTGATTTGAACAAGGAGGTTAGATAAGAGGAGGTGGCACAGCTTGGCGAAAACTGTCTCCAGTTTCAGTAATCCTAGACAGCCCGTGCTTTCCAAATTAATCCCGAACAAACCCACATTTTTGCAGTGTTGACTATGTGTTCTTTACTGCTTTCAGTTAATTAAGATGTTAACTATTAATTTTATTTAAATATGACTATTTGTTGCATTGTGGGGTGCCCGGTTGCAGAAACCGTGCGACGCAGCGCCGCTCGTCGCAGATTCTTGGGAAGGTCTGCAGACTATTTCAAGAGTTCGTATCGAACGATCTCGCTGACTGCACCCAGTGACTTAATAGCAAATCTTTCTCCATCCTTTTTGTGATTAATCATATTTTCATTCATTGCAAGCCATATGCTAACTTTTGTAGCAATAGTTAAAATTACTACATATTTTTGATAAATAATAATTGTTGCGCCAAAATATTTCTTAATCTTTTGGGTGAGTTTTTACTTTTCAACCAAGTTTTGAAATTTCGTTGCATTAAAATATAAAACATGTTCATAAAATTCATTAAAATGCTATTTGAAAAAAGTGAATTGGAAGAAGAGATTTGTTAGCCAGTACTTCACATAAAATTTTACAACAACAACAAAAAAAAGTGTGTGTGTGTGTGTGTGGGGGGGGGGGGTTTATTCTAAAACTGGTTATCAAAATTATGTAACAGAACAAGAAAAATCTACACAACTTGAAATTGTAGGCAAAATGAATGCTCTAAATTGTGCAAATGCTGCATATTTGACATAGGTGAATGAGCTGATTTAAATAGTTTTATATTTAAATATGCATTTTATGGGTAACCTGCCACGTACCAGCAGACTATTTTTGTATTTTTAATTACCTTGCAGACTATTTTTGTATTTTTAAATCTGCGTTGCAGACTGGTATAGAAAATTCTGCAACTAGGGTGGGGTGTTCTACAAGGTCTGAACTGAAAAAGAAATCTGAAGTCGCGCTGCATTGGTAAAATTATTTTTAATCTTAGTGATTACTTTTGTTCTTATGTAACCTGAGTGCATAATTTTAAACTTTCTTCAGAGATGTCTTTAATTTTATTTTAACTGTGCAGGAGAGTGGCCTGAAAATGTTGACTAATGACTTCAAAAAATGTACAGGGTGGCTACAGAAATTGAGAAAAAAAGTTCCGTGATTTTTCCCTGACTATCTTTATCAAATTTCCAGAACTAATTATATTTATATACATGCCATAATCTTTCATGTAAATCACCATTGTGTATCATGCACCAACAGATGAATGCTTCATATTGGGAAATGAATAAGAGAAAACCACAAAAATACTTAATATTAATAAAATTGTAGTTCAATTTCATAAATCCAAACATGAAATTTAGTTGAACACTAAAAGACCGAGCCCGAGCAATATTATTTAATTCGGAGCCCGAGCCCGAAATTGCAGCTAAAGATAAAAAAAAAAATTCAATTACTTCATTGATAGAATACAATAAATTTTGCCGTTTGTGCAAACTAAAAACAAATATAGTTGCAAACTTCCAATGCACTTTCTAATTCTTTGTATCCATCCTGTATCAAAAAATGTCGGATCTCATGACTAACTAAGGAATATAAACCGCCGTTCTAAAATACCCAAAGAGCTTCACGCACCGTCTAGAGCCCTTGCCGCTATTTTTATTTGTTTATTTATTTATTTATCTTTTATAAGTACTTTTATTTTCCTCACGAATCACTTTTTAAAATCTGTTTCAAGCAGTTTGTTCAATAAAGGAGAAATTTTTCATGAGCCAGAGCCCGAACACAATTGTTAATTACAGAGCCCGAGCCCGAACCGGGCTCGGGATGAGCCCATCTCATGTCTAATTCACATGCGAAATTGATTCACATGCCGATATGATTAGCAGACCTGGTTTCTAGTATGATCCGCATTTCAGAACGAGTCTGAATGCATGCACTTTTTTCGGATTCGTATAGTGATAGTACCTACATCACTTGAGTCTCGTATTCATATTTCTATGTTCTCGTATAATCTGTATTCTGGTTTTTGGATTCCTAAAATGTCTGCATCAGTTGAGTATCGTATGATCCAGAACGGAGCCGCGAGTCAGATGCTGATTGACAACTAAAAACGATCTAGTTTACTAGGCAAAAACGAAAGTTCCCTGATTTTTAAATATTTGTACAAAATTCCCTGATATTTCCATGATTTTTCCAGATCGATAAAGTACCCTGATTTTTCCATGATTTCCCTGATCTGTCGACACCCTGATGTATATGAGGAAGTTTTAAAGAAATACTTCACTGCCTGGTAACTAATTTATTAATAGGGCATGGTTTTCAGATTTATTTTACATAAGCAGGGCTGTTCCAGGAATTTTTTCCAGGAACCCATTTTTGTGAATTTTCATACCAATTTTTGTAAAAGTCAATTTTTTTTTTTTTCAAATAGTTTACGAAGCAAATTAAAATATACAGTAAAATGCCAATGAAGGTTTGTTGTAATAGATTGTAATTTTGTGAAGGGGCCGATAGGCTGCAAAATAAACCTAATTTTTGCCTGCATCAACCCCTGTTTTTGGAACACCCTGTGTACTGAAGAGTGCAAAAGATAGCTAATGACAACAATATTTTAGGCTGTTTTTATTAAACTTTAAAAAAAAAAAAAAAAAAACAGTTTCAGCACCATTAAGCCTGGAATTCTGAAGCCAACCATTAGAATAGCGACTTCAAAAAACAATTTTTTATTGCCCCACCCCATTAATTACAGAATAAAAATTAATTTTTATGGCGCTTTCATCTTTCAACATATATACATATATATAGTATTTATAAAACAATTGAATGATGCATAATTGTTATTCCAGAGCATATCTGCATTTCGCTTTGGTACAAAAGTGCATCTTTAAATAAAGAAAAAAACCTTAATGTTTAATAAATATAGTATTCTGTATAATATTGTTCTTTTGCAATTCACATTTTTTGGCCATTCAATTTTTTTTAAGCACAAGTTAAAAATCACTGATTTATAATAAAAATCGAAATTGAGAAAAATATTGCAATAAATGCACTTGAAACTTTGTCTAATACTAGATTAAACTAAAGATTTTTGATTATTTTCATTTATTCTTGTAAATTATTCATTATTCTCGAATTATCTATTCATAATTATGATTATTCATTTATTCTTGTTATATTGTAAACATTAATGATTATTGTTTGATTACAAAAGGTTAATTAAGTTAGTATTTGATTATATTCATAGCAATTTCAAAAACCCGAAGATATTTTTAACAGCTGTAAAATAAAATTTTTAAAAGCTAGGGAGAAAATATTCCAATGAGAAATAGTTAAGTACATATAAATGCAATATATTTAGTTTCAATAAAATACTTCAAAAATTTAAGTGTGAAAATGAAAGCTGACATTTAAAAAAATCCATATCCTTTACATAGAAAACCAATTTCAAGTGGGCTTAATTCATAATTCATCACCAAGGAAGAAGGAAACATCTGGTAACCCAGCGAACTAATGCATTTTTTACCGGCACTTGGCGACCGCTGTCACCCTTGGATTTGAATATTCACTTCAACCTCCACCCCACTCATTGAATAGCAACGGTTGTCCTACTATGACAACAGTGGATGAAAAGAAAAAAAAATAGTTCACTACTTTTTTTTCTGGCATTTTCAAAGTGAGATACTTTTATGGGATATAATGTGTGTTTTTCCTTCTGAAGATAACAACAAAAAGAAACAAACGAGAACTTTATAATGCAACATTTTAAGAATAAGGGAAGGGGGGAGGGTGATCATGTTACTGCTAAATTTTATCCTAGACTGAAAAATAATAAGGGAATTTAATTCTCATTTGTAACATTTAATAAATCTGGTTAAGAATCTTTTTTTTTCTTCCATTATTATTATCCTTTTAATGACAATTAGAAAAAATCCAGATTTTGGAAAATTTTGAATTTTGGGTGTCTAAATACAAGATTTCATCTGTACATACAAAAACTGGTAGATTTAAATTAACTGAAAATTAGGCTCACAACTTACTGTAGATAAAGTTTATATTGAAAATGCCCCTTTTCACTTTTCATTATGTAAAATTTACCTCCTATCTGCAAGAACTGAAATTAATATTTACATAAAAATCTACACTACACGAGAGTTATTATATTTTTTTCTCCAGATAGACTTGTTTTATGGGAACAGCTTTAGTAACGTCCGCCCACCATTTTTGGCACCATTTGTTTTTGGCCAAACCGGCACCAAGTACCACGTTTTGCAAAAGGTTTACCTTTCAGATTCTTGACGCAATGGCGGCATCTTGGTTTCTAGACACAAAAACGTCGACAAAAAACATATTTATCACATTTATCCACAATTAATGATATTATCCAACAGCCCATAAAAATAAATGCATGTCATTTACTATGGCTTCTTTATTTATTTTTACTTCAATTTTAAATTATCACTCCCCCCCCCCCAGATCCTTTTTATAACAACACTAACATAAAATGTCAGTAATCCCTATTAAACGCAAAACTCACTAAAGCTTATTATTAAAATTCTACCAATTGATAACCCTTATTATCTCAAAAAAGTCATAGCACAAATAAATTTTCTTATAATAAAAAAGCAAATCAAAAAACTTTGTGAAAAAAACACACATAAAATGTTATTTAAAAGTAACATTTTATGTGTGTTTTTTCCACAAAGTTTTTTTTTATTTTATCATTTAACACCAGTATTTTGAGTGTTTTTTTGCTGTCAGCCATCTTGTTTCTAAACACAAAATTGTTGACAATAACAACATATTTGAATAAAATTCCTCGTAAAATCACAAACATATTTTAACTGCTACAAAAATATCTATATGCAACTCCTCACTTTCCAAACATTTCTGCTAACTTGAAAACTTAAACGTAGAATGCCAAATCAAAAAAGCTTACCTCTTAAAATCTCAATGCAGTGCCCAGTCTAAAAACTGTGGCCATGTTGTTTCTAAACACAAAATCGTCGCCAACATATTTTAACATAATTCCTCGTACACTTGTGAAATACCTATTTGTAACTCTGGACTTTCCTGAACATTTTCAGCTATTTGAAAACTCCCATTTTAAATTTTCTTTTAGAATACTGTAATATTTTTCTATGACAGCACTAACATCTGCTTTACCAGAAGCCATATCAAACCACACAAAATTACCTTAAACATCAACCCTCTCGCGTGCCACACCTAGCACCAAAAAGTTCCTAAGTCAAACTAAATTCCATCTAAAAAACGTCACCAAACAGCGGTGCTGTAATTGCTGCTTGCTGATTTGCCGATACTCACCGGTTGTGAGACCTGGTAGCAATACGGAAAACTTATATACATTAGGGTGGGCTGAAAAAAACTTTTTTTTTTTTTTTAAATCACTATTCTAATAGTGTGGGATTCAATAAAAATGATGTAAAATATTACTGTGATTGGATATCTTCTGCCTCCGCATCGGACTTGAATTTTCAGAATTTCGATAAAAATAGACACTTTTTACTCGACGTAAAAAATATAGTTATTTTTCCCTATTGTTATTCTAACAGTGTTGTAAGTGAGCCAGCTGGGTTTAATAATGTATGCCTAAATTTTTTTCCAATCAAATAATATCTTCTGCCTTCACATCGCACTTAAAATTTTGCAATTCTCGAGGAAGAACGCACTTTTTCATGTAATGCCACATTTGGCACTTTGTGGCCGGAACAGAAGAAAGAGAGGATAGTTTAGTTCCTTCAACTGTTGATGGCTGTTGGAATTTCATTCTTAGTACTGTTAAGTCACGTTGGGGAAATGAGATTACATATATATGTACTGCTTATCATTTGTGCTACTGAGTCTATGTGCATGGAGCACTAGCACTGATTCAATCCTGTCGTATAATTTGGAAAGTTCTCAAATAAGTCATTACTACTAAAGCTTTTCAACAGGAAATCAAAGCATTTCACCAAGTAGCATGCACAAAGCAACAGATTTCTTCAAACTTAACCGAATATTTTGGAGGGATTTTAAGAAATATTTCTGAAAAGCCAACAATTGACTGTGACATTATATCTGTTAAAACCTCATGGAAATGCGGTATGATTCAGAATTTGGAAACAGAAACTTTGGTTGGTTTTTGCAGTGGACTGTATGTCTACTTCATTTTAATGAACAAAATGTATCTCATCTTCGATTGACAAACGGTGAAAAAACACATTCATGCAGTACTGGAAATTTAAGCCTTGTAAGTGGAACATTGCTGGGGACCATTTTTGAAGTTACTGAAGGCAAGTGAGTAACAACTGATAAGAGTTATTTAAACAATGAAAAAACTACGAATTAGAAAATACATCGACTTTGACTGGGTAATTATTTTGGTGACCTGCATAGAGTAATATTGAACCATTAATGCATTCATACTGGTTGTAGAGGTCAAAATTCAGAAAATTTGCAGGTGGCCAGTGGCCACTGACCTTGAAATTTTAAGTGGCCACTCGCATGTTTTTGAATATTGCACAACTTACATACAATATAGTTTAATAAACATGCACAGTTAATATAAGTAATAAGGAAAGATTTCTTAAAATATACATCTAAATCTTCTACTAATTAAAAAAAAAATATTACCTGCCAGTACATACAGAGTGTCCCAACCACACTGACCTTGTATTTTATTCCTTAAATATGGATCTTAGACATGTACAATAAATCAGAAAGTTATATAAGGGACAGAATTTTAAGTGTTGATTAACATTTTCAGAACATTAAATCTAATTAAATAAAAACATTTTATTTTTATGCGGACCCCATACAAAAATATTCCCAGTTAGTAAAATGACCCCTTACATTAAATAGGGGATGAACAAAATTTCAACCTTTTCAGCCTTTCATCCTCTTTTTTTTTTTTTTTTTTTTTTTCTGGCTACGACCTTGCATTTGTCAAAAGCATTTCTTTGTAGAGCCCCTTTACTACCACTCTTTAAAAAGCACGGCGCCCGACAACCTTTCAGCAATTGGCAGCCCTTTTTACCCCCTTTGCCCTAGTATGACCATGTTTTCACTCGAAAACTTGCCATTCCCCTTGCCCCTTCCGTTACAGGGATCATCGCAGTCAAGATGATCGATCGTTTTACGGGCCCTTTTACGAAACACTTTCTATTAAAATGATGTCAGATGTCCAAGCCAATAAGCGAACAAACAGACAGACTTTTCCTCTTTTATATATGTAGACTAGCAGCATGACCCGGCGTTGCCCGTGCAATGACTTAAATATAGATTGTAAAGGGAAGGAATGTGAATGCAACCAAAAAAAAAACAAATAAATAAACCCGCTGCAACCAAAAAAAAAATGAACACAGCACCTAATAAAATACAGAGGTTGCCAGGAATTGGACTTGGCTAGGCTGGAATGTGAATCCTCCCGCTGCAATGATAAAAAAAAACGACATGGGACTTCCCGCTGCAATAATAATAAAAAAAAGGACATGGGTCTTCCCGCTGCAAAATAGAAAAAAAAAAAAGAACAAAGCACCCGATGGCGTAGAGGCTCCGGGAACTGGACGTGGCTAGATTTCTCCTCTTATACCTGTCTGTGTTCTAACAATCATTTTTCAGGGATAGAATTTTGTTGTTTGTCTGAGCAGAAGGCACTTTTAGTAGTTTTATTTTATTTTATTTCTTCAGATTTTTCTGAAATAAATAAACTAAACGGAAACTTTCAGGGTAAAAGTACAAATCTTTAAATTTGGGGACTTTTGGCATCCCCAAGAAGTCAAAGTATTTTTGATGGCAAATTGAAACAATGATCTATATTTGAGGACTGTCCTCGAATTTCGAGGACGTACGGTCACCTTAATCTCCACCTCTCTTTCAGGACGCCAGAAGAAATTCCTCCCTCCAGCAAAGCGCGCTCACAGTTGAAGCGACCTTGAAAACCAGAGGGGGAAGTTTGCGACTTTCATTTTACGGAATTTGCAGTCCATAGAGAATTTTAACCTGCGATCTTTTCAGAAAAAAAATCATAAAAAAATCTAAAACATTTCTGCATGGTTCAAAATTTAAAGGAGGGAGAAATAAATGTTTAATAAGCGGTAGAAAGATGGAAAATTTTTGCCCGTTAGGTTTTTCGATGCGACAGTTTAAAAATAGCATATTTTTAAAAGCCGTAAATTTTCTTCGAAACAGGATTTCCTTTAAAAAATTCCCAAAAATCGGCAACTGTAAGTACGATTTTGTAACAAATTGTATTTGAAAAAGAAAACTCTATAGTTTCCGATGATATAAAAAATATAGTATTCGGACAGAAATTTAGCTCGCGATAACGTAAAATGCGAGAAAGAGTCCAAAAACCTTACAAAACATAAAATAACTCAAAAGCTATTAATCCAATTAATTTCATTTTTACGGCATTAGCTTTCTCTTGTCCTATTTAGTCAGCGTGCCAAATTTGGACCAGATCCGTCAAAATGTCTGGACGTGTATAGCGAACAAACAAACAAACAAACTATTCTCTTTTATATATATAGATTAGTAATTAGTACAAATATTTCAACTATTAATTTTCTGTAAAAAGTGCAATTAAATGCATTAATTAAAAACACAAAGAAAATATATATAAATTTTGTTAAAATAACGTAGAATCAATGATTACAAATAATCACAGAGTTATTTGTACTGTGTCATATAAATGTTTAAAGAGCTTTTATTCAAAAAATTGCTAATAAAAACTAACTACTAATAAAAATAATAACATAAATGGTATAAAAGCACTGTTCAGTTGCTTATAACTCAATAAAACTCAAAATTTTCTTAAAAAATCTTTACATTTCAAGCTCGTTTACTATACGCATATTTGTAAGTAAATTTAATAAACACAATATCGGCCAAATTTGGTCCAGATCCGTCAAACTGTCTGGACACGTATAGCGAACAGACAGACACACTTTCCTCTTTTATATATATGCTGACTAACAAACGACTACACAACTTACAGATCTTTCTGCGAATTGTATAATGAAAACTAGTTACAGAGTCATCTTTAAATGTAAAAAATCTGTTACTATCAGTTACTGTTACTTCTCCACAATCCCACATTATATTTCTACAGACAAGAAAAACCCAAACTAAGACAACTAAACTAGGACTTCGTTTACGTTCCATGTTACACACATTGTTGAACAGTATGTGAAATTAGTAACAAAAGTAACTGTAAAGAGTTGGTTTAATCATATTTTAACACTTCGGGACCTGGACTTTTTTTTTTTTTTTTTTTTTGCCGAATAAAACAAAAGAAGTTACTGTTACTTCTTCACGATTTCCCCACAATCTATTGTAAGATAAATTTCCCATTATTGTTTTGAGAATAACTAATTCATGTTTTTTAATTACATAAAAATGAAAGGAAATAAGAAATTATTAATGCATGATTAATTTCCTATGAAGAATAGTATTTTATATATGAAATCGACTTAGGAAATTAGAGATAATTATAGATAAAACAAAAATAATTACACTAGAATACTTTTTGAGAGGATGTACATCACCTACACAATTGTATAGGTCAGGGCTTAAAGTGATAGACGATTCATCATATCCGCATATTTTCTTGACCAATTATGCCCGATTTGATCAAAAGGGGACTTTTAATTTGCCTCTCCCTGTAGACTAAGTGCAAGTACTCTCTTCACATCGAAATGATACAACATTTTATAGTTACCCCATAATTACCAAATATTGTATTGTATTGTATTGCAATGCAATTGTATTGTTTTTGGGAAAAAATTTCTTCTGTCGGAGGCATTCCTTCCTTCGTTAGGTAGTGTTAGTGGGCTTCGCCTTAGCGAAAAAATACCACTGCGGTAATTAGCAATTACTTAATAATTCTCAAGCAAATCATGTTTTTATATAATTATTCATGAATAATGAGTGTTAGTACTCTCTATTTTGCATGTTTCATCTTTCTATAGCACATGAAAAAGGCATTTTTTCTTCAGAAATTGCAAAGCGAAGACAGAAGAGATTATTTGATCAGAAAAATAATTTAGGCATGCCTTTTTAAATGCAGTGGACTCATTTCTAGCCCTATTAGAATAAGAAAAGTGAAAAATAATTATGTTTTTTCACACCCAGTAAAAAGTGTCTATTTTAGGGATGTAACAGATATCCGGCAAGTATCCAGTATCCAGCTGATTTTTCAATATCCGAAATACCGTCGGATATCCAAATAATAACTAACGGATAACCGACTTCTCTGCCGGATATCCGGCCATATACTACTAAAGTGCCATCTATAATATGCACGGGACAGGATGGAAAATTATATTTGAACATTCTTGATAAAGTAATACATAAAAAAGGGGGATAGATTTTTTAACTGGAAAAACAGCAAATTTAACATTGGAATGGATCATTCAAAATAAACGCACCATTTAAACATTTGTTCAGTAGTTTTTGAGCACATTTATAACGAGTTACGCTAATATTTAGAGCTGATTTCATGCTGCAAAATGTCGCTTAGCAGACATTTTCTGAACTTAAAAAAAAAAAATCCCTAAGCACATCTCATGTAGTATCCATGTGAAAACTTGGAGGCGATCTTCTCCTCCTTTTCAGCTGACGGCTGTTTATAGGGGAAGTTTAATTATAAGCACTGTGCAGAGAGAGTATCATTTGAAAAATATGTGCATTCACTATATGCAATTTCTCTCATGGTAATCTCAGAAATAAGGTAATTTTACACTCTCTCCCCATGGAGTTTCTAGAATATTTTTAATTTGCTTTGGAATTCCAATAATTAACAAAAAAAAAAAAAAAACACCTCTGATTATTCTGTCTTCAAAATTTATTTGCAGAGGCAGGGAGAAATTTTCAATCTTCATCCTTTTTCTAAATGACAATCTTTTACTGAGCATTCCTTTACTGAAGTCTCCAATACCCTGACTGAAGTCTCCAATAATGATTAAAAATCAACTCTTATTTTACATATTATTTTTTAATTGAATTTAGTTATTTAAATTCATTTATGATTTTCTGCAAGTTTAAATTGATTCTTAAAGTTAAGTCTACTTAAAATAAGTACATTTAAAATGTGTTTGTGACATATTTATTAAAGAAAATTATAACATGGCTTCTGGTGCAGACAGCCATGTTGTAACATGGTATTTTACTGGTTTAAAATAGTTGTTTTAGTTACTACTACAGTATTGTGTATGATTATCACTCTATACATAATGTACTTTGATTTTTTTTTTTTTTTTTTTTTTTTTTTGTGTGTGTGTGTGTGGGGGGGGGGGGGATGTTGAAATAAAACGTAAAAAAGTGAAATTGTCCTAAAATTTGGACACTAATGTTTGAAATGATTTTTTTTTAATGAATTTGCCCCCCTCCCATTTTTCACCTTATGGTGCCATATAAATTTTTGTACTGTGAAAGAATGCTCGCATGTTTTAGAAGCTAAACAATTAAACAGATCTATTTTTATTTCTTAACTTGCAGTTTGAAAAAAATATTATTTTTGATTAAAGAAATTTAATGCATAACCTCAAAAATTCTTTTTCATACCTGTATAAAACTACAACAGAAAATATAATTTCATTATAAATATTTAAACGAGATTTACTTTTTATTTATCAATCTCTAAAAGTAATTTAATTTAACTTAAAATAAAACTAAAAATGACTTAATATAAACTAATATTAAATTATTAAAACAGAAGAAAGGCAAACCTATGTTTGAAAAAGATTAATTCATCTATCATAGGTATCTTATCAAAATAGATACCTTATTCTTAAATAAATAAAAAAGTATGCATTTCCTTGTGTAAATAATCTGCAATTATAGATACATTAATAAATATGTCATGGTTAAATTTATTTGCTTCTGCCAGTAATGCAAATATAAAAAAAATATTTTAACTTTTTTCATTTTAAGTAACTTTTTTATGTACATAAAGATATTTATTTTTTGTAAATTTTACGTCAGTTATTAAAAAACACTTTAATGATATGTGAAACATGTTTGCAATTTATTGTTCTGATGCCATTATATTAAGAAAATGGAAAAACACACCTAATAACTAACTACATGTTTAGTGCCAGATATCCCAGGGTTGCTACTCAAATCCTGAAATGAAATTCCCTGTATTTTCCCTGTCCTTTTCATGATCAAAAAGGGGACAAACACGACATAGCGCAATAACGGCATATAACACAATATAGTATCATCTCCTAATATTTTAAATAGTTGTGCATCTTTAATAATATCACATTGATTATTAGCTTAACTAAATTAAAATTATCAACTTAATTTAGTTAAGCTAAATTTAGGGATGAGAATGATTGAAGAGAAAAAGTGCATAAGCTTGAATTTAACCGTTAAAATATTTTGACAAGCATCATACACTGTTTTCCATAAAATATCAATCGCAAACCAAATTAATTATATTTATCTTGATTAAAATAATCCCAGTACTCATGCATAAATAAGTATTTAATAATCAATTTTAGATAGAGGGTGTTCAATAGAAAAACAGGCTATCATTATTTAAAAAGAGGATTTTAAGCAAATTCCCCATAAATCTAAGGTCAAGGTAAATAATTTCATGAATAGATTTCAGACAATGTCTTTATGTACAAATAAAATAACATAAAAAGGCTGATTTGGAAGGTTTAATATTATTATTATTTACTTTTTTTTTTGCAAAATTTCCATCAGAAATAGTGTAAAAATTATATTGCAGTGTAATTAGTTGCATTGACAAAAAGTGTTAAAAAATAAATATTAAAAACTGCATTTACCTTTACTTAAAAGAAAAGCAGTTCTTTTTCTCATAGTCAATCTATGCAAATCAATGTCTTATTTAAATCTCTGTCATGATTTTTTAGCTTAACATTCAAACTTTCAGAAGCATTTAAAATTCAAGAAATTTATAAACATAAATTTAAATAAGCTTTCAAGTATTTTGTAGTTGCATTAGAAATGTTTATAAAGAAATACTGAAAAGGAAATACTCATTTACCAAAAAGATTGAACTTGAGTTGGCAGATACGAGATTCGGAATTCTGCCGCGATTATATCATCTACATATTTTTTTAAAATAAAAATAATTAAAATGCGTAATTCCGTGGAAGATTTTTATCCCTGTAAATTAAAATTATTACTTATTACCAGCAGTTTGGTCCTTAGTAATGGCAAAATGATTGATGAACAAGTGCCTGCTCATTTGGGGGAAAAAAGCAAATTTTTAATAAAATAAACACTTTCACTAGTAAATCTAAAGATTTATTATTATTATTTTTTAATTCCAAAATCCGTTGGTTGATGTTAGACAATCCAGCAGATTGTTCCTCCATAATTTTCTGTATTTTCTTTGGTAATATTTTGATCTGCTCAGAAACTTTTCATTTATTTCTTCCTTCATCTTGCAACTTTTGTTGAGCATCTTTCTTTCTCTGCAAGGCATCATGGTATGAACTCCTTGCAGATTTTGAAAGAAAAAAAAAAAAAAAAAGAGTACACACGAGGTGACAGCAAGACTAAACAGCGAGAAAGAGTAAAAACCATAAACAAACACGCGACGTGTGTCTAGCAATGCCCACATACAAGCAGATGGGGAAGAACTAGAAGGGGGAAATCCAACAGGAGGAAGCGCAAAAGGGAATATCGCCCTTTCTAAAGGAACGTTCCGTAGAGAGATTATACGACAGAGCGGAGCTGAGAGGGGAAAAGGGGAATACCCTTTCTCTAGCCAGCTCTCTTAGATGCATAGGCATACCACTGGCGCCAATCAATCGCTTCGACGGGCGTGACTCCGGCTTTTCAATAAACAAGGCGCAGGTTATGGTTCGCGATCTCACTTTTTACTGAAATACGAAATACAGGCATAATCTTTCCCAAACAAAAATTTAAAATTTGTATTAATTAAAAAATATAAATGAATTTTTCGCTGCAAATATATTTTTCCCTGTATTTTCCCGGTTTTCATGAAAATTCTTCATTTTCCCTGAGTTTTCCCGGTTTTTTTCGCGATTTCTAAATTCCCTGAGTTTTCCCGGTTTTCCAGGTTCTCCCGGTCGCGTAGCAACCCTGTATCCGTATATGGCAACCAAAGGCACTCCGGATATCCGATATCCGGTATCCGGCAAAATCACTATCCGTTACATCCCTAGTCTATTTTTACCCAAATTCCGAAAATTCAAGTCCGATGCGGGGGCAGAAGATATTATCCAATCAAAATAATATTTTGCAGCACTTTTATTAAACCCAGAGGGAACGCTTTTGCACACTATTAGAATAGTGAATTCAAAAAAAAAAAAAAAAATTTCAGCCCATCCTAATATACATCGGTTAGGGTTACAGGCATGAAAACAGCTGAAGAGCAAAAAAGAGGAAATACACGTGGGCGTATTTTCCAGCAAAAAATTGAAAAATTTACGTGCACGTATTTTCAGGCATATATAACAAGGTTGATAATGCAAAAACATGGAACTGGGGAATAATGTGTGAGCTTAAATTCAACCACTGTTAAACTAAACAGTGTACTAAACAATTTCTACGATTTAAATTTCAACCACAAACAAATTGACTGTGATCCTGAAGAAAATAACTATGCACTGTAAATGTTTAATAATCAGTTTTAGATTATACAATATTTATAAAAGAAAACAGGCTATAATTATTTAAAATAATTATCTTAAGCAATATCGTAAAATCCTAGATCAAAACAAATCATAAGTCTCACATCCAAATTTCAGACTATTCTTTTGATATGAAAATAAAATAAAAAATTGATTCAAAAAAAAAATTAAAAAAATTAAGACCTCTCTTTTTTTTTTTTTTTTTTTTTTTTTTTTATCAAAAATGGAATGAAAAATTATACATATGGCATTGGCCTTTTCTAAAATAAGCATTCAAATGATAGAATAAAAGTGAAGATTTCTTGTTTTATTGGAAAAAGAATAAGTCTTTAATAAATGCCTAAATATTTTCTCAGGTAAAATTTTAGAATCTTAGCAGTCTTTCAGCACATCAGCACACAGAAGACAGAAGTGGAACTTATGACAGGGACATATGTTCTGCTCCTTCCTATATTAGCTGCAAAATACCAACTCACAAGATTATACTTTTTAAAATTAACTGTAAAAATAATTACCAAAGAAAAATCTGCACATGAGAATAAAACGAAATAGCGATTTTTCTGATTTTAAAATTGAAGGGAAAATGATTCAGAAATCAATAAACATATTATGGGGAAAATAATACTTTTTTGTTGAGTTGAGTTACTAAAATGCCTTAAATTTTAATTTAACAATAGAGTACTAAAAACTCTGTTTTACATCTTGTTTTTAAAATTATTCATTTACCAAAAGACTGCAAAAAGATTGAAATTCAGTTGGCAAATATGGAACCCGGAGATCGGGGATAGCTAGTTACCATAATTTCGCTAGTATAGTCCGAAGACTATGCATGTAATGTCAAAAAGGGATATTTTTCCAGGACGCGGACTATCTGGCTGAAATAAATTTCTAATGCAAAAAAAATTAATTATATTGATCTTGCCTTTTGATCTGTAGTTAGCGCGCAAGCTCCAGTGAAGCCGATGCTAACAAATTTATTTCCGTAGAAAATAAAGCACATAGGTGCAGACAAGCTTCGTGAAACCATTTTAGAAATATTTCAGTCCGATATGCAGAAGAACCAAATTTTGAATGTGCTTTTTTTAAAAAAATAATTTATGTAATACGGGGGAAAACGGGCCTTCACAAACCGAGGTACCGACGACGCGTCGAGTCATCGAGAAGGTTGTTATTGTTTATCTTCACTCAGCGAGCTGGCTAATAAAGCAAGAGAGCGAATTCTGCTGAGACGTTAAAACATGACTTGTGTTGCCTCAATTTCTTTCTTTCTTTCTTTTTTTTTTTTTCAATTGCGCACGCGAATTTTTAATAAAGAGCACTTTTAAATTTTATATTTCGTAACTTTTAACCCAGAGAGAGTATCAATTGAATGTTGTTTAAAATTAAGTATTATGTGGCTTGACCCATGAGAATTAGTAATGATCTTTTCTTTCTTTTTGCTTGGTTATGTACATTTTCATAAATGATTAATAAAAGTAATCTTTTTATTTATTTAAGGGGGCAATAC
Source organism: Cheiracanthium punctorium (assembly GCA_038373885.1). NCBI lineage: Eukaryota > Metazoa > Arthropoda > Arachnida > Araneae > Cheiracanthiidae > Cheiracanthium > Cheiracanthium punctorium. The sequence continues at coordinate 83,928 of JAWZYV010015971.1, read as the reverse complement.
GTCTTGCCTAAGGACGGATTAATGCAATTTTATGGACGGTTAGTTGAATTTTGTCTATTTTATGGAAGTAAAATAGAATTTCTTTTTCCAGTAGCGGAGGAGTAATCGCTCCCCCCCCCCCCAACCCCTTTAATCCGTCCGTGGTCTTACCGTTAGTTAACACTCCACGAAGTTACGGTACATATTTTTAGTAAAATCCGTGTAACTGTGTTTAAAAAGGAAATGCCCCCCCCCCCCAAAAAAAAAAAACTCTGAAAATTTTGGTTTTCTTTTTCTTACAGATTTCTTAACATTAACTCACATTTTAAAAAAGCATTGTTTTATTCAGCATAAAATTAAGATGTGTAAGATGTGTACGTTTTAATAGCTATAAATATCGAAGTGTTTATTTATTGGAATTATTATTAATAATTTATTTATTTAAGAAATAAAGTATATTTAAACTACCATAAATTACTTTACTTCCTTTGCATGTTGAAGACCTAAAGGAATACGACAAGATTTATATTTTAAATACCATTACTAAAAGCTGTAACAATAGCTCACCGACAACGATTTTCCAGTGGCGAAAGGCCTCGATAGATAATTATTGTTGTGTAATAGTTCGCCAAGTACATAATTATGTATCAGGTGCCTTTCGAAACATCGAGGATCTAAAATAAGAATTTGCCCCTCTGAACTAAGTTTTGAATTTACGAACTCTAGGCGCAGTGAGAGATGCAGTGAAAACGTACATCCCAGGTGCGCATTATCGTCCTCTTGTTACTCTGCTATGTCCGCTAAGTACGTCGTAGATTTAGGACATGTTTTGCTTTAGGTTCGGTAATCTTTTTTTTTTTTTTTTTTGGAAAAGCGGAAAGGTTTTAAAATATTTTCGGAAAGCGGAGGTCTTTTAAAAGAACAAAAAAAAAAAGCGGAAATCCGCCGAAAAGTGGAAGATTTTCATGCCTGGGGTTACAACATTTGGCAATTTATTGCCAGCCTTCACGGCAACAATTTTTGGCTGAAAATTAGGGCGGGCGATACTAAAGGCTAGCGGTTTTGTGAATTAGAAAAATAATAATAACAATAATTCATGTGAATATAATTTTCTTAAATATCCTTACATTATATTAATTATGACTACTTTAGACCATGCATGCGTCTGAAAAATATTTTACAAAGCTCTCTCATGAAATCCAAAAGAGTATCTTCACTTAGTACATATCGTACATCATAAATAAAAAGAACTTGCATAGTAAAATTCAATTATTTGGTACATTTAATATTCATTTAAATAACATTACAGATATGAATAAGCATAATTTATGTCAGAGCTTGTTACTACAATCCCTTCTTACAAACTTTTTTGAACCCAGCAAGAAAAATTTGTTTTTTTATTGCAAGAGTAGACAATGTTTGAAGGACCCTCCCTAGAAATTCCAAAAGCACCATTTAATTCTGTTAATGAGATTACGACTTAGCAATTATAAAATTTAAAATAACTGCAAATGCTATTTATTTATTTATTCAAAATGCATAGCTCACTCTCTCCCGCTCTCCATAAGCCAAAAACTTGTGAACTTTCTTGAGCACTTTCTTTTGGGATCTGGATAGAGTAAACTTTAATGCTTCACATCTAGGCACAAAATATTTTAATTAGTATAACATTAGTAATAAAATATAAAAGTACATATAACAGAAAAAATACCTCTCATACTACATCAAAAAGAGTATTACAAAGATCATTTAATATTTGAAAACAGTATTTAATTTTTTTTTCCACTGAAAATATAAAGTAGTATTATAAACATCTTTTACATTATAACAAGTAAAATCATATTAATTCCATTTGACTTTCCGAAATCTTTATCTTTACCAAATGTTTAAATAAATTTGATTCAGCTCAATCAGTTGTAGTGTCCAGAAGTATGCATAGCTAGCATACTATTGGAATCTATAGACCATAAAGTACAAGAATTATATCATGTAACACTGCGAATGAACTATCGGCTATACATACACTAAAATCTATGCAGGTCAAATGACCATGACCTATAATATACAGTATCCAATTTGCACTCAATTTAGTAGATGCTAGTGCACATTCAAGATTTTCCGTCCTTTTTGTAGCCCTGTAAAAGAAATTATAAGTCCTAATACACACCAAAATCAATACTGGTTTGAGAGTGGTCTATAATATATATACCAAATTTGAGCTCTATCAAATGCACTACTTCAGAGCTATCACATTCACTTGCATACTACATCACTGTAAAAATAGCATCGATGAATTCAGAAGGCTTCAAAAAATGTAAATACATCAAAATCTCAAAGTTGAATTATTTCATGATAACTATACTTTCATTACATAGTAGATGCAGGGATGTTTACTCCAACATTTGATTTGGAAGCACCTCGGAAGCAGCAAAAAAAATTTCATTTGGGAGCACCTTGGGAGCAGAAAAATTCCATTTGGGAGCACCTCGGGAGCACGAAAAAATATAGTTTCCGAGAGGAAAACTAAGATTTGGGATCAGAATTAACATGATTCTGGAGCATAAAATTGAAGATTTGGGAACATGCAGTGTTGACTCTAGAAAAAAAGGGCCGCCGCGGGGGGGGGGAACTTCAAAAAGGGCACCCTGTTCTCAAAAAGGGCATTTTGGGGTTCCACCAGAATGTACAGGTAGATAACATATATAGAAACTGGTTTGAAACTATCTGATCCCCGAAACTTTAACATGTAGAGTTGAAATATGTGTTCTGACTTACAATGCATAGTTGGATTTTTTCCCAATTTGTCTTAGTTTACCCCCCCCCCTTCTTTTGGAGAAAATATCCTGTAGAAATAAGTGTAAGAAATAGGAAAAATGATTTGTTGATAATATTTTGCTCTGAACATGACAAATATGTGAATTAAATCTGTACATAACTAGAAGTTTTTGTAGTTAACTTAATTAAAATCAATACCAAATTCCTCCGGAAATATATTTCGGCCGCAAGTTCACGGCCATCCTCAGTCCTTACCTTCCCTCATGGGAATGGCTGCCATTCCCATGAGGGACTGAGGATGGCTGTGAACTTGCGGCCGAAATATATTTCCGGAGGAATTTGGTATTGATTTTAATTAAGTTAACTATGGAAATCCTCCGTATTACCTTTTAACCTTTTAATAGAAGTTTTTGATTTAAAAGAAAAAAGGAAGTTTTAATATAAGTAATTTTGAATTTTCTGCTTAATTTTTTTTCCTCAAAATTACGTGATGTAGATGTTTATTATTTGTAAGAATAGCACATTTATTGAAAAAGGTTTCAGAAGGTTTTTAGCCAGACGGGGAAGGCAGAGGGACTGTTAATTTTTGTTCCTCAATTTTATCACACTATCACTACTGGACCACAATTACTGGATCATATACGATATTTCACCTATATCGGTACAAACTTTTAAACAGAAAAGGACTGTCAGTGTAAGTGGATTAAGATAGATGTGTTTAGTATGTAATAAAAATAATAAAATTTCTGCAGTGCAGGATGTATAAAAATAATATAAATCAGAATTTTATTTAAATTCTTTGGTTTGCAATAATTATTGAATGATTACCAAGTAAAGATTTTTAAAGTTACTGAATTTATACCTTTATTACTATTAGACATTATTTGGAATTGCATCAAACAATTCAACTCATCCATCAATTTATAACTATAGAAATTGGGAAAATTGAACTCAGAACACAGAAGATTACTAGAATAAATGACATAGTCATGCAAATTTTGTATTACATCCAATGGTTGGAATGTACAACACCATATCAAATCACTGAAATATATTTGTTCTTCCTCTGTCACTTCAAATTTAATGTTTGCTCATTCAGGAAAAGTGAATACTACAAGATTTTTAAAAAAGCACTCTATTCTTTAAAATAAATAAAAATAATTACTACATGTAAGTTTTTTAGCAGGTATAAAATAAATATTTTTTTAAACTCACAGAATTGTCCAAAGGTATGCAATAAAGTTTAACATATTTTAAATAATTTATTTTTCATAAAGCATTGTTTTTAATTTTTTGTAACATACTTAAAAAGGTCTCTTTAAAAACACTAAATTTTCTTTCTTAAACCTTACTTTAATCTTTTGTAAATGAAAAAAGTATTAATATTTTATTTTAACTATCAAATTTTTTAATCAGCTAAAAATAATTAAAATAATAAAAATAATTAACATCCTGTTGCCAGAAGTACTCAAACAAATTATAGATTAAAAAACTTTCCAGAATTATTTCGCATTTTTTTTTAAGTTTTTAGTTTTTAAAAACAGAAAATAAGCTTAAATTGATGACAAGTTTGTTTTATGAATAACCTAGCTGTTAACTTATGACACAGTTTGTTTTCTTAAGACATCCTTTCCCAGAACTAGCTATCTTTTGCTTTTAATTTTTTTTCTTCATCCTTTAAAATGTTGAGAATTTAAAAAAAAAAAAACTGAAGATATATAATATGAATATTTAGAATGCCAAATCTTGTCAATAGTCGGACTTACTAAATTCTACAGTTACTCCACTTATATATAATTAAAACTGTCGCGTAATAAGAGAGGGGGGGGTGGCAAGATTTAAAAAAAAAAAAAAAAAATGATGGTGGCCAGCAGGACACTTAAAAATAATATGGTGGAAAACTAAAGGACCGAAATGGGGGCAGAATGCTGAAACTTAGAATGAATGGGGCGGCAAACTGAAGGACTGCACCGGGCACCGATAACCCTAGTGCTACACTGGTAAAGCAAAAGATCATTATTATGCTCTTTTTTTTTTGGCAAAAGTACAATGTGTTTCAATTGCTGTATTCGCAAAACGTCACAAATCAGGCGATTTTCAGATCGATTTGAGTGGATAAAGCGACTGAACATATGGTAGACGACTGAAGTGTTGAAGTGCGGCCGTGCGACTGTAGGTCTGGAGTTTTTGTCGGTTTCATCAAATGCAACGTCAATACATGTTAGAACCCTCAAAAAGTCATCCATTCCAACCAAGGCACCTCCCTTAGCAGATATCCCTTGTCTAGGCTTGCCATAACAAACAAGCAAATCCCGCAGAATTTTCGAATCGCTAAACGTCGTTTTTCTATGGCATACTTTCTGTATCATCCCTAATTATTAATAACTGTTATACATTAAGAATAGTATGTACTAAGAAAGCCGATTAATAAGAGGAAATTGTTTAGGGGGAAATAAAAAACCTTGCTAGTGTGCAAAACTATTAAAAACATAGAGAAAAGCAATAACTATATACAGCTAGCGACGAACTCTGGAATAATGATTGATAATTCGCGACTACATATTTATCAAATGTAGCTACCGATATTTGTGGATTGACAGATGGAATCTAAAATTTTTAGATAACTTTAGAAAATTTTGAATTTCCCAACCGTATTTTCTTCCCCCAACTCCTAAGTGAAATGCCCACGTAGTTCTGCCTGGCCGATCGGGCTTCTCATTGAGTCAGCAAAAACAAAACATACTAGAGAGGCCACTTTTCGGGTTACTCGGCTTGCACAAATGAAAACAATGAAAAACGCAGTAACAGTATTTCGATCTGAAAGGATGGAATATTTGAAAAAGGCATTTGTGGGAAAGATCGGATTTCATAGATGGTTTTCGTGAAAGGGCCGCTTTCAATAGAACTTATTTTTATGATGGAGTTATTGTACTCAATCGTATTTCTGTGAGGGGGCCATTTTAATTAACATATTTTCATGATGGGCTGCAAATGGTATGTAGGAAATAAAAAGTGGTGATTGCTGACTAATAATAATAAAAATGTAAAAGCAGGAGGACGCAGAAAGATGATAAAAGGGCCACCGAGCGCTGCGCCTTGCAAAATCAATCTAGAGTCAACACTAATACACAATAAATGCAGATAAGAAAAGCAAAGTTTGCAAGCGTGGCAAAAAATTAACAGAGTCAAAATGACGTATTCGGGCACAGCTCGGCGCAGAATTAACATCCCTGTACATGTTTGGAAAGCAAAGAATTGTTTTAAATGCAATTTGTTTCCCTTAGTGATAAAGTTTGATTAGCAAAAAGAAAATTAAAAATATGATTTAATGTTATAAACATGTTATTGCTTTTTAATTCTTTTTAATTGTGTACAGCAGATTGTTAATTGAATTTCTAGAACCAATAAAATTTGTGTTAAAACCTGTCAAACGGACTGTTTACTAGAGCTTTCCATTATGCACTGGACTTTTCAGCTATGAACCAGAAAACAAAGAGTTTTTTGCAACAATATTTATCAACTTTTAAAGAGTTTTTAACAGGTGACACATAACTTCTTACTTGACAAAACTGACTGTACAATGGAAAACTAAAAAAAGGATATGTAAATTTTCTATTCATATACCTTTATTAATTAAAACAACCAAATGAAAATTTAACAATACCTATCTTTCACCAAATGAAAATTTAGCAATTCTATCTTCTGGTACACAGAGACGTATCCAGAAAACAAATATGTAGAGGTTCCAAATGGTAAATTAAGGCAGAATTTTTCACAAAAGAACTTCACTATCATTTTAGTAACAAAAATCAAAATTTCAGGGAAGGGGGAGGGATCTACAGCACTTGGATCCCCCCCCCCTTAACTACATCTTTGCTTGTACACTTTTTTTTTTTTTTTCATGGACCTTGTTTTTTTTTTATTGTTGGCACAGCCCCCTTAAAGGTTTTAGTACACCCTTAGGGTTCCAAATGGACCACTTTGGGGGTCACTGTTCTAGACAGCTAAAAATGTTGTTTGTTCTAGTGTTAATACATGACTTTAGGAGTGTTCAACTCCTCATCTCCTACTTTAACATTTTCTCCCAATACTTGTAACTAGTAAAAAGAAGAATAAGAGATCAATAAATATAAAGACATACCTAATAGTATATTGAGGACAACAAGTAAGATGCATTGTTGGTTTATAACAGTATTTTCCACTCCTAAATGAAAAATAAATAATTTTCCATAATTAAGTTATTTGATACATTGAAATTAAAACCATGTCATATTTAAGTTACAGCTATAAAATAAAAAGATAATTAAAAAAAAAAATACATAAATATATGAAAGTAACACTAGCACAATATTATGAGACAATGTTTGTACTGAAAGTGATATTTGCTTGTGTTTCTTTATATAAAAAATCAAACTACTAAAAATTTTTATTTTTGATTAAAAAAACTTTATAATTAACACTCAACAAAACAAAACACAACAAAGGTTAACAGCAGTCCTACTTGTTTAAAATATAACTAAAATTCTGAGCTTTAAAATCATGGTCCATGAATACACTACTCAACTTTCTGAGAGGATTTAATATAAAGTCACAGGAAAAACTATGCATAAACTCTGTTGAAAAACTATTTTTAAAAATTCAGAATTATAACAATTTTAGGACAACTGTGACCACTGGGTTAAAAATTATAATCTGAAGTTCAAAACACCAAAACAACTGAACATCAAAACACCAAGAGAACTTCTCATTGGTGACAACATACATCTGGATGCCAAAACAAATAATTTTGAAAGTAAGTGAATGTCATCAAAATACAAGACAATTATGGTAGTGGAAGAAACGGCAAAACATTTGAACAAACAAAAGGGCATATCTAACATTATTGGCAGCAGAAATTCTATTTTTTAGAACAGTGGCGTATTTTTGATAAATATCATCAATAAAACAAGTATTTGTCTTAAGTTTGTCAAGTAATAAAATGAAAATTTAGGCCTTTAGTTAAAGTTAAACAATAATGTAATATTAATTAGAAGATTTTCTTTAATGAATTTTAAAGTAAAACAACATTTGTAATTGAATTAGGCAATTCATGAAGATTTGACACTATTAAAAAGTTTTTTTGCTTATATTATCTTAGCAATGAAATTGCTGACTAACTGACTGAATGACCAAACAATTAGAATCATTATGCAGCCTTTATGCCTCTATAATTGTTTTGCATTTCTCAATATTAAGCGTTAATGACTGAATATTGCCATTATTCTTTTGGTTTAAAAAAAATGAAGAAAAGAAAATCCAGGTTTGGCTTGTCACCAAATCCCACTTGTTCGGAAGACTCAGGCCCATGAAGGTCTCTAAGTCCTATAAATATTTGGACTACATTCCGTATCTGGTGCTTTGTTTACATATCGATGTTTGTTTACATATTTCATTTGGTGATACTTCTGGCGCCGTCTTGGGTGATGCACATCAGAAGTGAAATACCCTGCCAGTGGTAATTGTGACTGGCAACCATAAAGAGTATGTGTATCGTCAATTTGAAATTGTTTGTGTTTCACGTTATTGATGGAAGGAAATGAAATATGTTAATGCATGAAAAGAATTTGTGTGTGTTTGATAGAAATATGGTGTGAATATAAAGCTAAATAAAAGAAAGCATGCTGGTGTTACCTTATAAGCTGGTGGGTGTTGGGGACATTTCTGAGCGGTTATTTAAAAAAAAAAAATAAAGGTAAGTGCTCTTTTTTAACGAATCTTTGCAATGTTTAAGGTTTTTAAGTCGCCGTGTTTACATGGGGTGTGCACCGGCTTGTATGATTTTACCAAATATTTAGTGTAAAACATAACTGGGGATTAAATTACTTTTTATATTTTTAATAACTGAAAGTATTACCTTCTCCATCCTCGATCAATGAGATTTTGATAATCAGGGCGAGTTAATGCATGTCCCCATAATCCTATGTTAAAAAGATAAGCGGTAAAAGTTTTACAAAAATAGATCAAAAGTACACCAACAATACAGTTTTCAAATACGAATTCTTTTTAAAGATATGTAACTATGTACTATTATTAGACAGTTGAAAACATTTATAAAAAAAATAAAAATAAATACATATTTATATGACAAAGTTTAAAAATTAATAATCAAAACAAATAATCAACAATTACAATATCAACTGCATTTTGTTTGTGCAAGAAACACAAAATAAAACATAAAATTTAAACAATTATAGAAAATGGTCACCACATCAAAAACCATATATTATACAATAAATACTTTTACAAGAAAGGGAAATTTATATTTTATTAAAAGTAATGTTTGTCGAATTATGCTCATTACAGCGAGCGAACATTTAATAAAAAATGTTCTTTGTCACTACTGCTTACATAATTATGAATTAGGAACAGGGGCGTAGCTACTGGGGGTGTAGGGGGCATCTCCCCCCCCCCAATGTCAGCAAATTCAACCACAGTCGGCAAATTTGGTCACAGTCAGCAAATTCTCGATTGTCAGTATCGATAGATACAGGATCCAGTTCTCAAACAACTGATTAAATTTCCATTATTACTGGTAATGAAAAATGTGAAATATATATGTATATGAATCCGTAAGCAGTGTGCAAACCCACCAGTTGACGTTTCTTCCATGCTTACTATATCTACGACTGCTGAAGATGCAACTGTAACCAATACAAACTGCAATCCTTTGCCATCGGATCTCCAGTGTGCAAACCCACCAGTTGAAGTTTATTCCACGCCTACTATATCTACAACTGCTGAAGAGGTTGAATTTAGGGATTTTAAAAATCAAGCGAAAGAAAATAACACCGATGCCTCCACTTCAAACAAATGTCTAATCATCTAGATGACCAATTCGGCACTGAATATGACCATGACTTCGATGAAGGTATTCATATTAGTGTATTGAAATGTGCTGGACAGTTCAATCATTTAGTCGATTGCTTGAACGATTGCAAGCCGGTTATTGAAAAATTAACTCAATCTGTCGAATTAAGTGTTCTCCCATCCCTTATGGAGATCATAGATATAGTTGCCAAAGCAAAAGAAAATTTTTCGTCGGTGTTAAATATGTATGGTAAGATAGTGAAAGAAATTGAGCAGAAGCGTGGAGATGTTAGCGTTATGGAAGTAGGAGCGATTGCACAGTTGAACATGACCCAGGTAAAAGGTCTAAAATACTGTCAGATAGTCAGACATATTATTTGATCAGTTTAGGTCCGTATCAGCCAAAACTCGGCACATATCCAATCCAGGGTTGGGTTTTTGACGTCAAAAACCAGTCGAAAAGTGTCAAAAACCTGTTGAAAAGTGCCAAAAACTGACAAAAACTGACGAAAACCTATTTCTTTTTTATGGTCATGAATAACAATTTTAAATGCATTATATTTCACAATTAATGTAATTACATTAAAACTACATATCACCCTTCATATTATTTGTCATGTTAGAACTAAATATCTGAAAAGGTAAAAAGTATTTGTGTAAGTACTTATACACATCTATTTTTTCCTCCCCTAAGTACCCAGCTATAATATATATAATATAATATATTTATATAATATTCATATAATATATTTATATGAATTACTTTATGCATGATTTAGGATTAGAAGTGTTACTAAAACTATTCCTTATCCTTTATTCAATGAATAATCCTAAGTTATTTAAACATTTTTTAAAAAATTCTAAATATGTGTATAAATAAATTTTCTGCATAAATATTACATATAAACCACATCTGTTTTATAAATATTTCCTGGGTAAGTAAATTAATAATTTGAAAATGAAATAATGATTTGCTGTTATCAATACACTTAAAATTTTATAATATACTCTTCATTGTATTATGTTAATAGTTTCCATTTAATTATTCAAAGCAAGGGCAGTTTATTTTGGTGACAGTTTCTGTACTTATAAAACAACCCCCCTTTTCTTGGTTCAAGTTTATAGCTGTAAGCAGCAACACGGTGTTAATCCTTTGTGGAATGTCTTTTGAAAGGCAAATAGATAGCAAACCTGTTTTTTCTTTGTATTCTAAAGTATGCACTTTGGTGGCCAATGGTCAGAAGTGTGCAATCAGTTTACTTAGTGATAAGAGAGCTTGTTTACAGCAAAATAATATTGTCAGTTTGGAAAAATGTTCCGAAACTAGCTAAGAACACTTTAGTCTTTCTTAAAACTAAGCTAAGCTATTTTAAAGTAGTACTTAAATTTTGGTCAAATAACTGTATTATTCCGTTTTTTTTTTTTTTTTTTTTCTTCAAGTAAGGGAATGCACATTAGTTGAAGATGGATGGAGTAATATCCATAATGAAGCAGTTATAGCTTCTTGCCTGCATGCTGTGGGAAAAGTTAAAAACAGCAGTATTTCACCAGAACTTCTACAGCTGATGGTGCATTTGCATTCTTGTCCTTGTAGTTCAACATCAATAGAAAGAATCTTTTTCAATTTTGGATCTATCCAGACAAAGTTACGTAATAAACTTGGATTACAAAAAGCTGCAAAACTAGTGTTTTATTACAGCATGCTCCGGGGTAAAAAGGAATTAGAATGGGACTAGGTAAAAATGTAATTGTGTAAAACTGAAGATATTTGTTTTATTTACTTGTAATTTCACAGATTAACTTAAACAAATGTATTTTCATTTTTAAAAACTAAATAGGTTGATAAAATTTTTTTTCATAAATACTTTTTTTTCTAGTAGCTTATTTAGTTATTTTCTATTCAGTACAGCTTGAAATAACTCAAGTTTGGGGGTTGTCTTGTCAACAAAATAATAGTTTGCATTGTCCAAAGGTTTATTCTAGTGTATTAAGTAAAAAATTATAATAGTTGTACAAATATTTTTGTTACAAAAGTGGTTTTAGGACAAAATTTTAGGTTTTTGACACTTAGTGTCAAAAACCATATCAAAAAGGGGTTTTTGACATGACGGTTAAAACCGGATAAAACCACCAACTGTCAAAAACTTGCCAACTCTGATCCAATCGACTACTCGCAGGATAGGCAGTGACGTTCCAGCAGAGCTTGGTACAAAGAGTATCCGTTTTTGGAATACATCATAGAACTCAACGCTGCTTTTTGTTTCGTCTGTTGCCTGTTTAATGGGGTCCTGGCAGAGAAAAAAACAAAAATGCTTGGGTTGAGAGCAGTGTAAAGCAGGGTTGGCTTTTTACCGGTAAAAACTGGTTTTTACCAGGGCATGGTAAAAACTAGGTTTTTTCGGTAAAAACCTGGGAAAAAGGGGTAAAAACCTAATGATACAAAAAACTCCCTGAGTCAAACTGTACATTAATGCTATTTATAAAACTGTATTTTCATGTAATTGATGTGGATATATCATCATCAGGACATACTGATGATGCAAACTACATTATGTGATTGTGCAAACTACATTATGTAATAAGTAATATTTGTAAGCATTTGGTTTTCATAAGTTCAAGGTTAATGGTTAAGATAAGTTCAGTGTAATAAAAGTATATTTACAAGTCCTTTAAGTAAAAATTATTTAACTAGCCTGCATTACATAATTGTAATAAATATTGTAATGTGCCTTCTCATAATAATAGTTTTAATAAGTTTCATAATGATAAATGTACATTATCTATAAATTTGAATTCTTGTAAGATGAAAACATGGATGAAAGTTTTCTGTGTTTATTATATTCCTCAAAATGAACTATTTTCATATAGCATTCTTTTACTTACCAAATCAGACACTGAATTAGGTGAATATTGTTATATGGAAATGGAAATAGTGATATTAAATGTCCTGAACTTTTATCCCTGAGAAAATGAAAAAATAGCAGATAAATCTTCATTGTTTGCTTGTGGATTAAGGCCGATTGACTGCACTAGGGTCCCAGTCCTATAGGGGAATACCTTCCTATTTCTAAAGGATCCTAGCCAGTATTTATGCACAGTTTCTGAAAAAAAAAAAAAACAAACACACGGAAACAGCCAGATCAACAGGCAGGACCGGAGTATGAACCTGGCACCTCCCACCATCCAGTTTCGAGAGCAGAACCTCTCAGCCATTGGTGGAGAGATAAATCTTCAAAAAAGTGACAAAAAATAGTCAAACTAATAAGTTTTTCTCAAAGGTGGTAAAAACCCTGGTAAAAACATGTTTTTCCAAAGACGGTAAAAACCGTAGTAAAAACCGGTAAATACCATCAGACGGTAAATACCGCCCAACCCTGGTGTAAAGAGATGGCACAAAATTAAGAGTGTAGGAAAAGAAAAGGACGGAAAACTATCTCAATATTTCTCTTCCAAATCCCACCGAATTGCTCTTTCAGATTAATGTCAGTGATAATGCATAATCACGTTGATGTGCTACTCGACATGAGCACGCGCAAGCAGATAATTCTGGAAGAACAGGATCTTGCTTTTAATACTGAAGTGGTAACGATTTGGATGAACATTACGCGGACACTGGGCAGACAAGGTCTGGCATTCAGGGGAAGTGACATTGATGAAAATGGAAACTTTCATCAAATTGTCAAATTAATCTCCAGACATAATTCAGTACTAAGGAAATGGCTTGAGGACATACATTTCAGGCCATACCACACAAGCTATCTTTCCACTTCATCCCAAAACGAGATGATTGATGTTTTAGCGACGGCAGTGCACAAAAAGATAGTAAGCGATATTCAAGAAGCATAATTTTATGGAATTATGGCAGATACCACACCAGATGCTTCTCACCAGGATAGATTAGCTGTTGAAGTGAGGTATGTTGACCAAGATGGAAAAACTCAAGAGAGATTTCTTGAAGTTGCAGAAACAGTCGATAAAACCGGTCACGGCCTTGCAAACGAGATAGCGCACATCCATACAAAGAATGAGCTTGATACAGAAAAGGTAACTTTCCAGTCCTTACGATTTTGCAAGGAGCATGTCAGAATTCAAAAGCACCCAGCAGAAATTTTCAGAAGTCGTGGGTCGAATTGTGCCATTTATTGTGCCATTATTGTCAAGCTCACAGACTCGGCACGTTCGTCAAACATAGCTGTAATGCTAGCGATATAGCTGTTTTTTTCTCGGTACTGGAAGAAATTTATGTATTTTTTACAGCAAGCACAAAAAGAAACAAGCCATTAGTAGATGAGCTGAAAAAAAATAGAAAATGCTCATTTACTGCAAAATCTTTCTCAGACGAGATGGACTGCTCAAGCGGAGTCATTCAAAGCAGTTTACACTTCATATGAATGTATCCTACAAGTTTTGAAAGAAATAGTTGACTCATCAACTTTTGATAGCAAAACAAGGACTAAGGCAAGAGGTCTAAGAAAAAAAATGTTGTCGTTTGACTTCATTGCTTCACTCATGTTTCTCAAGAACTTTCTGTACAAGTGCAAAGTTCTTACTGAAAAGCTTGAGTCAAAGAATCTGAACATAATAGACGCTACGAAAATAATAAAGGCATGCATCAAATCACTGGAGATAATTAACAGTGATGATGAAAACATGAATAGAGGAATACAAAGCGCAATTAATTTTTCAACTAAACACGGTGTAGATCCATTAAATGAATTTACCCTGCAGCATCGACGAAGATTGGCACCAAAGAAATTGGACGACAATCGAGACAATTTCTTTACTCCCGAACTTATGACTTTCTATCACATGGAGTTTAAGAAGGGATACTCCTACGGTAATGATGGCTCATAATCTCAATTCTTGCATCAGCATAATCACGCAGCTGTCTGAGATAATTAATCCTCCCATAACCAGAGAGAAATTAACCATAGATCTAATTAAGAAATCTGCAGATTTTCCAAAAACTCGGGCAATTGTTGACATGGAAGCTTTACAGGCAGGGTTGGAAGTTCTGTCAGATTTTTGCTCAGAAGCTGAAACAATGAAGGGCATTTCCAGGAAATCAGATTCCTTAAAAAGCATTCTTCCGCTTGCGAACTGTGTCAGTCGTTTGGTTCTAATTTCCCCAGTCACAGTGGCTTCGAACGAAAAAACATTCAGCAAATTAAAAATAGTGAAAAACTATCTCAGAACAACTATGACCGATCCCCGTCTGAATTCACTCGTGTTGCTTGCTTGTGAAAAGGATATTTAAAAATGCATATTGTACAGTAAAAGAACAAAGATGTACTTAAAATAATTTATGATTGAATCTTTTCTTTTATGTAAGCATATATAAAAAAATATTTATCCTGTAAGTACCATCTTACTGAGTACTTGAACTTAATTAATTTGAATTGTAAATTTCCATTTGCACATTCAACAACAACAAATAATAATAAATACATATTCTTCTTTAATATCACGATACTTTATAGGAATTTTTACAACAGTGGAGCTCAAAGAAAGGGCTGGTGTTGGTGTATCCATCTTTGAACGCACAAATATTTTCCGCTATATTCGCACGTCTAAAATTCGATCCCGATTGGTTAATAATGTTGAACTTTATATAGTAAAGACACATATGAGAGAGACAGAACATACTTTTAAAGATATAATTCTTTTTAAGTTAGTCGGCAAAATCATTATATACGCGCCCCCCAATGAATTTTGCTTAAATACGCCCCTGATTAGGAACAGAAAATACTACTGTCAACATGTTTATATAAATCATTTGTTTACATTTAATTTAAAAATAATTACCAACAGAATAAGAAGTATCTTCAGATTTGCAGTATCCACATTTGTATTTCTCATGAGAGGAAAAATACTCAACGATGCTAGTCTCGCCCATATTAGACTACTTAAAACGATCACATCACAGCAACCATTCGACAATAAACACATGCAACACCCCAGCACAGCAGGTTTGAAGCATTGCCAGAAACTAGTTTTTTCAAGGAACCTTTTTCTGACAGTTGTTAAAACAGTATCAGAGTGACCTTAATCCAGAAGAAACGTACTTTCATTTTGAAGAAGAATTAAGTAAGATTTCTTTCTTTCAAATTTAAAGTAAAAATTTAAAAGTAATAAGCATTTATATATTGTCACTGCAACCGCCCGAAAAATGTAAACAAACAATGCGGCATTGCATCACTGTTGATAGGAATCATAGAACAATCGACTAATAATTTGGGATTTCGGGGCTCTACTTTCTTTTGTGTATTGATCTGTGATTATTATTGTTCTAAAATGCTTTTTAAAATAGCTGTTGTAAGTTGTGTCAAAATCATTTTTTATATTGTAGTTTTTGTCTTAGAATATCGTAGTTTTATTGAAAAAGCAAAATAATTAATTTTCTATTATGTTTATAATCAGCACCGTTACCTATATAATAAAAACAGAGGAAAAAATTTATTTATTACTCAATTTTTTAAAAATTCTGCTTTTATTAAATTGTTGCTTCATTTTTCTCACTCTATATTTTTTTCCAATCTATCTTTCCTGTAGAGAACGTATCAAAACTATAGCATCAAGAGCATTTTGCAAGTTGTGAGAGCAGTGTCACTGGCAGCAAAGCAAAATATGTCAAATAAGTACCCTTTAGAAGCAATTACTCAAGCAAATGATTCCCCTGCAATTGAGGTAAGTATTTCAAGTAGCATATCTCTGTGTCAAATTAAATTTTTTCTTCATAAATCATGATACAAGTGGTGGCTTGGGTCGAAAATTTTTATTTATTTGCCTGGATTTTTTATTTATTGGGCCTATCTTCTGTCCTTTATTTATTTTTTTTTCCAATTAAAAAAATCATCCAGGAAAAATCTTTTCTCTGAGTTTACAACGAAGGAAATGAGAAACTTTAAATAAGAAAACTTGTGTTTTTTCAAAAACACCATAATTAAACTTTAAAAACAAATCACCAGACTGAATCATCTACCAAATGAGCACCACTTAAAGCAGCTATGTGCCACTAGTTGGATTAAAAGGCAGGAAAGTGTGTCTGCGTTTTTTGAAATTATGTAACCAATTCTCTGTGCTCTACAGAAAATCTTCTATGTGCAATTCAAAAATTTCATTGTCTATCCTACAAGAAGATTCACTTACAGTCTGCCTTTAAGCAAATATTGCCCCATCAGTGGCCGAGCATGCATTTGCACTCTCATCTGAGAGACGGAAAGTGCCTGGTTCAAAACCAGGTCCTGTTCATCGACCTAGCCATTTGGACTTTTCAGTGGTTTCTTTCGAAACTTCGTGTAAATCCGTGTTAGAACCCCTTAGAAAGTCCTGCTGCAGAGGGCAAAATCCTCGGCCTAGATCCTTTGCATAGATAATTGGCCATAATCCCACATTTCATTAAGCTAATATTTACAAAATATCAATCTGTCTGATTCAGTAGGAATATGCTACACATATTGTACCTACAATGAAGAAAAGTGCCTTCATGTGGTAAATGATTTTCAAGACATATTTACTTGAGCCAGTAAATTGCATGAAGAGTTTGTTATTCCTATAAGCGTGTCACATGTTGTAGGATGATAAACTAAGCGAAGTAGTGTGCCTTCAAACACTCTAGAAGAATTTTACTGGAGATTTGTATACATACCACTTTTATTCACTAGTTTGATGAATTGTGGATCAAAAGAGAATTTTGAATTTTTTTCAAAATTTGTTAACTCAGTGTATGATGCCAAATACGGAAAATGGAAAAGGATTCTGTGAGAATTGAATTCGCTATGTGGTGTCAAAAGTTACCCTGCCAATAAATACGGCCAACAATCGCATTAAAAGTCTTAGATGTTTGCAGTTGGGAAATATTTTTAAATATCTATAGGCTTCTTCAGATAATGGCCACATTACCAGTAACAAATTGCACTGATAATGTAAGTGTTTCTTTTCAACTCTTTGACTTCTATCTTTGATATAAATTATATCTTTGGAGTACAACAGGTGAAAGCAGATTGAATGTATTAACAATGATGACCAATGAACATCCACAAAAACATCCATGTCAGACTCAAAGAAGTATTAAATTAATTGGCAAAACAACCCCCACGCTTAGATATTAAATTATACCATTATCAATTTAGCAGTGTACTTAATTTGTGCTTTAACAAAAAATAAATTGTGAGAAATGTGACTTCATTTTTTTTTAATGTTTTTTACACACAAAAGGTATCTGCCATTGTTTCACAATTTTTAAGAAACCTCCTCCGCAGAAAATTTCTGGTTGCTCCCCTGCAAGATAGTCTTATTTAATTTGTATGAGAAATAAAACAACTTACTAACAGAGGAGAGTGAGACACATAGGCGCCCTTATGTAGGGACTATAGCGGCTAAAATTAAAAAAGAGTTTTCACTCACAAACGAGGTCATTATAACTAACAAGGGGAGGCTCAGATGTTGGGATGACCGATTTTGATGAAATGTTGATGAGTTATAGGGTACCCAAAGTATAGTAAAATGGCAAAAAATTAGCTGCCAACTCTCGTGCATTTTCGAGAAAATTCCATTTAAACATTTGATACATTGTTATATTGCATATATTTCACAGTTTGCACTCGGTGGCGCCATGGTTTCGCTCTGGGCCAGAGATATGAAGGTCCATGGTTCGTTTCCAGTGGGTTCCACTTCGTTGTTTTTTTTTTTTTTCCCCTCTCTCTTAAAAAATAAAAAAGCAATGAAAAATGACACGCATTAGAAAATTGAAGTGATTTATTGAATGAACACTTTTTCTATAAAATGAAATTGAATATCTATGAAAGTAACAAAAAATACAAACATTATTTTTCAATCCCATTTCAAAAAACATTTCATTTCATTACTTTTACAGATGCGCACTGTAAAAGTACACAGCATGGTACACAGATACAGATGAAAGAGTGGGTGATATTTGTCCTAAAAACATGCGAAACAAATTGTTTGAACATCTGCTACAACATATGACAGAATTTTTTTTTCATTCATATGGTCTTTTCATTACTGTTTGTGGGAAGAAAATTTCATTTACATCTACAAATATATCTTTCAACTGAAAATTTTGTCGCAAACCATGCATATTTTAAGATGTCAGAAAAGAATGGTGGTGATAGCAGAAAATTCATAATATAGTTTTATTGCATCTTCTCAGGTTCCTGTCTCCCGTTTATTTTGCATAAGACATGGGGAATTTTAAAATATTTATTTATTTATTTTTTGTCAGTCAATGAAATTACACATCACAGGGTTGACAAAGCGATGTACATTTAGGTGGGATTACTTGTAAGGGACAAGATGACTTTCTTTCATCGTCATTAAAATATTTTGTCATAAATTTCTAGATTTGTTTGCCTTTCCATGAGTCTACTAAAAGCAAAAGCTTCTCGTTCCCTACATATAGTTTCAAAATTCGGTGAAGGAATAAAACATACAGACTTGTTGAAAGTTTTTCGGACTTTGAGCATGTTTACATTCACATTGGAATATTCTTTCATTAAATTCCATATAGTTTTCTCCACTTGGGAGGTAAAGGCTCCTGATATCTTATTATTTATTATTAATATTTTCGTTATCCACTACTCGCGAAGTTTGATAAATTTAAAATGAAATGCATTTTACATTCTACATGAAATCATAAATATTTTAATCATTTATGACATTTTATGCCGAATATTGAATCTCTAACTGTAATTACATGCGTGTTACACATTCTGTAGCAGAATGGGAAACTTAAAACAATAATTGCATCGCAACAGTCAAAATGAAGAAAGAAGCGAATCCTTCTTTATCATTCTTTACTAGTCCTAAAAGTTTATTAAATTATCAAATATTTACACAACAAATTTATAACCCCAGTTTTACATAACATAAGTCAAAATATATTTCTTACATAATCATTTTAAACTGTTTTAATATTTTTTAAGGGAGAAAAAATAATGAAAGATAGAGTAAATTATCAAATATTTACACAACAAACAAATTTATAACCCCAGTTTTACAAAATAAGTAACAATATATTCCTTACATAATCATTTTAAACAGTTTTATTAATTTTTAAGGGAGAAAAAAATTATGAAAAAAAGAGCGAACTCCGCCGGAATCGAACCAGGGACCTTCAGATCCCTAGCCAAAACTGAAACCACAGCGCGACCAAGTACGTCAAATAAACTGCAAAATAATTGCTATATAACAATGTATCAAATGTTTAAATGGAATTTTCTCGAAAATGCACGACAGATGGCAGCTATTTTTTTTTTTTGGCATTTTACTATACTATGGGTACCCTTTAACTCATAAACATTTCATCAAAATTGGTGATCCCAACGTCTCAGCCTCCCCTTGTAAGTTCAACAATATTTGTAGCCCTTAAACTAAAATCCTAGGTGTGCCACTGGTGGAGCACCTTGAGGCACTTGTATTTTTTATTTTTCATTCAGTTTTTACTAAAATTAATTTAGAATTTAGTTCAAACATTTCTAATGAAGGCTATAGACAGGGATGGGGGATCATGGGGGATTTTATTCTGCCTCCCTCTGAAATTTTAGTCAATACATTCTGGAGATCAGTTAAATGTGAAAAAATTTTAGCACTCCGTAGCCCACCTGATGCACCACACAGCCCCCATCAAAGTATGACATATGTCCTTATCCATTTATTCCTTGGCTCTATCCTTTATGATTTAACTGATTTACAGAAAATAATTTGATATTCTTTAAGTATAGAAATTGGTTGCTTAAAACATTGGAATAACTGGTTAAACTTTTTGCAGTAATTCTGTGGTGAGCTTTAGCTCCCCTTCACCCTGCCCTGTAAAGAGTTCCATCTGCTATTGTTACAATGAAAAAATCTAATTTTTCTAGGGTCAACTTAGCACATCCAGTTATAGCAATGACTAAAGATGTAGTTTTTAGATCTTCGTGGCGAAATATTGAAGGCTTGTAGACAGTGACACTTAATGCTAAAAGCTTGTTTCCTTGTGCAGTCTAATATTAAGTTCATTCTGAACAAATATTTGAAGACATGAATGTGTTCATGATTATTTTCAAATAAATATTTCAGATTACCAGTATATTACAACTAAGCATACAGGTTTAATTTAATGTTGTTGATGCATATGAAAACTTAAGCTATATATAAAATAGCAATACTGTATCAATGAAAAGCACAATCCTAGACAGAATTAATCTGTTGGCAGTGGCGGATCCATGGGGGGGGGGGGCTCTGGGGGCTCGAGTCCCCCCTAGAACTAGATATAGTATGGATTAGGGAAGTTAAAAAAAAGTTTTGTTGTAAATTTTTACATGAACTGAAATTTAAAAAAGTAGTAGTGTATCTACAATTGACTCTCTGTTTAACGACGATCTCTTTCTAAAGACGATATTTCAAAGTCCTGGCCTCTCTGCAAAAAATTTCTATTCAAATACGGCGTCGTTTCTTTTTAATGACGATTTTTTTTTTCATCTTACGCTACTCGAATAGAGGAAAAAATTTGTGAGTGGGAAAAAAGTGTTGGAAAATGCCAAAAGTGCAATTCGTAAGATAATTTCAAAGTGTATAATAAAGGTATTTTAGAAGCAAAGAGAAAATTCTTGAAGCAGCACTAAAATTTAGTTCGGGACCCAAATCCAAATGGCCGAAAAGTCAATGTGACCGATTAGAAGAGTTTGCTAAGGCACTTCTAAACGCAAATTGTATCATGAAGTAAGAGCATACAACATTGTAATTACTGGGCCCCACCATGGTCGAGTGGATAAGACACTTAACACGATAGATTGCTGAAGTGTGAAGGTCCAGCGTTTTTGCCTACTGCACGGCTCTCGATCTAATTGTCTGAAGTTTTGGTCAGTTTTCTCCAGATTTAACGTGAATACCCGCTAGAACCTCTGAAAAACTCCTCCGACCAAGGCAACCACCCCAAACAGCAGATGCCTCTAGAGTAGGCTTGCAACATAACATCACGTAACACATAACTCCAATTTCTGGAGGCCCGACGAGTGGCTGAGCGCATAGCGCTCTCAACTGGGAGAAGAAAAGTGCCGCGTTCAAACTCAAGGTGCGTCCGTCAATCTAGCCGTTCGGAGTCTTACGCGGTTTTCTCCGAAACTTCTTAGAAGGACCCCCCCCATATAGAGCACACCGTACTCGGCCTAGATCCCTTGTGTGGATAATTGTTTGTATTACCAAAATAAAATAAAATCAAGCAATTTTTGCAGAGATATTCAAAGAAATTGCTATTGTTCTGGCAGATAAATTTGGAATGCAAAATTCTCAGGCTTCGGCTGGTTAGCTAGAAAAATTCATAAAATGGAAACTGACATATTTCATTCACATTTGAGAAAATCTGGAAGAAAGAATAACAGAAAGGCGAAAAATGAAACAGTTGACACTTTTTGATTTTCTTGAAACCTAATTTTATTGTATTGCTTGTTTTTACTATCTTTTTTAAGGTAACTTAAATAATATTTTGTGGATAAAATAATATAATGATAATAAAGTAACATCTTTAAACACGATATATCAAGAATATATCAAGAAATATATTCACAGTCCTAAGAATGTAAAGTGTGAAGGGTTAGTTGTTGGTGTTGTAGGATTATGGCCAATTATCTGAATGTGGGATCTAGGCCGATGGATGGAGGTCTTTCTAAGGGGTCCTTCTTAACACATATTTACTCTAAGTTTCGGAGGAAAGCACGGAAAACTCCGAACGGTTAGGTCGGCAAACGTGGCCTGGTTTTGAACCAGGCATCTTCCAAAGTGTAAAGGGAAATGCTATTCTTTTACAAATTCTGTTTAAGGATGATTTTTCACGGTTCCTTGACAGTCGTTAAATAGACAGCCAACTGTATATGTACTTGTGTGTATATATATATATATATATACACACGAAGACTATTTATACCAATACTTATTGAATCTTTATGGACTAAACATAATTTCTCTATTTACAAAAATGATAGTGATTTAATTTTTAAACAGAAGGAGGGAAAAAATTTTATTGACTCGTTATCGCTACAGTGGCTGGAGCACAGTTCTCAGTTTTATTTGTACAGTGGAACTTGTCTAATGGGACTACCTTTGGGAAGAACAAAACTGGTCACTTTGTACTTAACTAGTCACCTTGCAAAGGTGGTAAAGTGTGATGGTTGTAAAGCAAAATTGCACAAAAGTGGTCGCTATATATAGACAATCTCTTTACCAATGCAGTCACTTTAGCGGGTTCCACTGCATTTGAATGGACGACAGGACATTGCTACAGGGAAAAAATCTTCCGTTGTTCTCTTCATTTTAAAGGGGACGAGGTTTGCGGTTTAGTGGACCCCGATTTGCCATTGAAAAGTCGTAAAATTCGCGACGAGAATGCCGTCTTACCCAATCCAGTCACGTTAGATGCAGCGGCAATCATCGGCCTTAAGTGATGCTGAAGCATAGACGAACAATCCAACCCTCCGCAATCTGTACAGCTTTCATTCTTTCAACTGCTCCCATAAGTTGTCCACACCACCCAGACGTATGGGTACAAATCCTCATTATAAAAGTAAAATATATTCAAAGATATCAGACAAAGCGAATGGCTGTCAGTGTATAGGTGGTCTGGTTTTAAAAGAGGAAGCTCAAATTGTAAATAGCAGATAATTTCGATAATAGAGTAAATAGCAATTGAGATTGATTTACTACAGTCCTCACAGAAAAGGATGGGAATTACTGAATCTGGAAAACTTAATGCCACCCTAAAATGCGAAAATGTATGCTGTGAACACTGCATATTACTGGGTGGATGTGAAATGGTTTCAATAATGCATTCAGCAATCATACTCTGTGCACACTAAAATGTTAAAGGGGGGGGCCTACGAATAACATGAATAAAGATCGTTGCTGATAAGGCACGTCTTGTCGTCACTACAGGGGTTAAGGCGACATTTTTCTCGCGAATTTTACGATTTTATAATGAGCAGTCTGGATCTACCAACAAAAGATTAATGTGCTAAACTGAAAACACCGACCCCCACACAATGGAGCGAGCAACGGAACATTTTTTCCTGTATCAGTCCCGTCGTCCATTGAAACGCATAGAAAACATAGCTTATGAGCATAGGCCTGAACTTAATCGGTATAGGGAGACCGACAGCTCTACCCCCCCTCCCGGACCCGAGTTTTCTTTCGACGGTTCTTGCAGCAGACAACATACTTATTTAGTGTGATATACCATGTCTAGTTATGCATTGGGAGAAAAAGTATTGTGAAATCAATATATCATCCTAATGAAAAACGGAGCCCCCCCCCCCTCCCAGATGGTTTTTCTGGATCCGCCCCTGTCTGTTGGTCCTAGCTTATGCACCCTTGGCCGTTTTAGGGGATCACAGTAGAGAATCCAAGGGAAAAAATAGCAGAACTATAATCAAGCTTTTAAAATTAGAGAAGACGTGGCATGAATGGCACATTTAGTAGCACTACCAGATTTTTTTTCAGCGGGGTCTAACAGGATGTAGTCAGAGAAGGCAAGATTTGAGGAACTAATACCCTCAAGAACCCTTCCCCTTCCATGAACTGGTTCTCCATAAGGCCTGAGCCTAGGGTCCCCAAAACATTGGATCCACTTCAAAAATTTTCATTAAAAAAAATTCTAATTTGAATTTTTATTTTACATTTTTTTTTTTAATCACAATATAGTTGATATGAGAAAAATTACAGTTAAACCTTGATACAACAAGGGACCAAATAAAATTGTGTTAAGGGTCCTCCAACCCAAGTTGTACCTATAGTCAAGTATTTTCTAAATTTGGCTCTCCTAACAAAAATTTTGCATTATTTTAATGTAATATTTTTCTTTGTTCAGAAATTTTACTTGTTGATACATTATATACTGTATTTCATAATTGTCATACTGCCTAGGCTGAGATTGT
The DNA here is from genome assembly GCA_038373885.1 of Cheiracanthium punctorium. Taxonomy (NCBI): domain Eukaryota; kingdom Metazoa; phylum Arthropoda; class Arachnida; order Araneae; family Cheiracanthiidae; genus Cheiracanthium; species Cheiracanthium punctorium. The sequence goes on along the minus strand of JAWZYV010015971.1, from coordinate 59,404 downwards.
TAGAGTAATTGTAACTCTGGCAAGTGTATGCTCAATTCTGACAGAGGAGTTTTATGTTAAAGGTCTTTCTGTGGGTTACTAGCTTGTATTTCCCTTTAAAAATTACTACAGGACTTTTCCTGTACCAAAAAATTAAAGAACCTTTGCTGAAATTGGTGGACCTATGGGCAATCAGTTTTCCTATCGATAAACAGACCCTGCTCATAATGAAACTGACTAGACTCATAGGGGATCTGAACTCGCTGGACCACCCTCTTCACTGCACCACTGGGAACATTTGCCACAAATCTTTAAGTATACAACTTTTTACTATCAAATTCAGATGGTAAAACTATCTAAATGATATACCAGGGTGTCTACCGCTCCGGAAAGTCTGGAAAAAGCCAGGAAATTGGAAAATGGGTCCGGAAAGTCAGGAAAAAAGACGGGAAATTGGGTAATGGGTCCGGAAAATTCACCAAAAGAATCAAGTTTTTTTCGTATTCTTTTTTTTAACCTTCCTCTTTAATTGTCAAAGTGAAACCGAAAGTAACTGCAACGCATTTTTTGGACCGCGAAAGCATCAAGCGATGTGTTTGTATAAGGAGGGAAAAATGGGGGCTCATTAATCGTGATGAGAGGGTAAAAGACAAATTATCTTACTTGGTAACTTATGGGTTAGGACCGTCTTTCCAAGAACAGTTAGTTAATTCTATCATAAATTGCGACTACTTCTGTTTCTTTTAATTGATGAAAGCTTAATCCTGTATTTCAAGAAGTTGTACAAAATATGCAAATATAAATACAAGGGAGAGGGCTTTGTGCAATTCCCCAAAGTAAAATGCATTGGTCAGGAATGTTTTTCCCGGGACCTCCCAAAAGTCAGGAAAAAGTCAGGAAATTGACTTTCAGAAATTTGGTAGACACCCTGTATACCTATGAAGACATGTGACATTTAGATATATCTACTATCAGAATTTGATAGTAAAAATGTGTATACTAATGTCCTAATCATACCCTGTTCCATTCATGCCACTTCTGCCCCTCTAAATAAAGTCTAAGAAAATAATACTTATGTTAAGAAACTTGATGTATACGAAAAATAAGAAATCTGTAATCATCCTTATTATTCATTTATTGGAATTTCTATTCATATGGACTTGAAAATTTAAAAAAGAAGATTTGCACACTTCAATTAAATATGTGTACTACTATTTCTGCCTAAGAGTTTAGAACCTGTTACTATTGCATTTTAGGTCATTAAAAGGAGGTACTGGCTTTGGTAAGGTTAAACCTGGAGCTGCCCTAGACAGTAGGTAACTTACGATGGCAAATTTCAGGAGCAACAAAATTGCCTGGACTAATGCAAAAACAGGCTTTTTTTTTAGATTGGGGTGGAGAGTGGAGCATTTTTTGTGTTTGTCTATGACAACAGAAACGCTAGAGCCAATCCTGATTAAAATTGGAGTTTTTTTTAATTGAAAATATGAAACATCTCAAGCAATTTGTAATTGTCTTCCAAATAATTTTTTTTTCTTTTTTTATTACGCCAAACTGTTCACATTTTTATGCTTTCAGCTAAGAACCTATGAATTCTGCAAACATTATACTTGTCTTCCAACTGCTGAAAGAATTGAGATTTTGAAAGAACTTGCTCAAAAATATGATTTTGACAAAGAAGCTGCTAGGAAAGCTGCAACATCGTACATTTCTCTTCAGGTACATTTTCTATAATGTATTAAGTTCATACATTTATTATTTTTTAATAATGTATGCTAATTATTATTGCATAAGCTAAGTGATAAGCTTGTATTAAATTATTTATTAATTAGTATTTTGCAGCTGAGTTAACTGTCCATTTACAGTCTTCATAATATTTTTTTTTCTTTTATTTAAGAGCTAAAAAGTTCAGTATGTATTTAACATTGTTTTTTTTTTTTTTTTTGTTTTGTTTTTTTTTTTAAATCTTGTTTTCATAATATTAAAAATATCATGTAATATGCTTCTATTTTGATAGATAACTTGTTATTATTAAAAATGTTTTGACAATAATATTTTCTGTACATAATTATTTACTTATTTAAGGATAAAAGCATTGGTGCTCAGTTGAAGGCAGCTGAAAGATTAAAATCTACACTGAATCCAACATATGCTAATGCTTTTGGTCGAATTAGAAAAATACAAGGAGGAGTAAAATTTTTAGTAGACTTAAGGGCTGATTTGCTTGTAAGTATTACTTTCAGCTGAATGCAACATGAATTGTCACAAATTTTCTACCATTAGCAGTGCCATTGCCATGAACTTGTTGTTTATTTGCAGTTTTTCTAATATTTTACATTTCATTTGCTTATACTATATAACATGACTAAAAGTCCATTTTCTTAAGTGCAGTGCAGATATGCTAGTTATAGCATACTTAGCCTGTAATCAATATTTTGAGATAACATACTTATTTTTTCAATACTGTTGCACTCTTAATATAGCAAATTAAACTTGTCATGTGAGCTGTTCAAATGTTCTATTATTACATACTTTTACCAACTTAAAAATAAAAACTAAACAAAATACTTTATCCTTTGATTGAATTCAAAGCCATAACTAGAGACATGGACTCCCAACCTTTTTATTGTTTATTTCTACCCTAACCACGTTTTTTAATTATAGTTTTTTTTTTTTTTTTTTTTTAAATCTAAAGTGGCATTCTTGTATGTTTTAAACAAATGAAAAATGTTTTAGTCAATGTCTCATAAATGTATGCTATACTGTTAATGTTATTTTCATTCCTGATTAATCCTGCTATGTCAAAAGAATAGTTTCCGAAAGCAATTCCATATTGTTCAGTGCATAATATGCAATATAATCAAGATTAAATTTTTTTTAAAGAAAATTACAGTGAAATCTCGTTTCAATCAACTTATCTTTTGCAAATATTTTACATTAGTAAATAAAATAGAAATATTTATATTTAAAAAATTATTACTGCTAATTCAATAATAAAATTTCAATTTAATGATTTAATGCCTGAGATTTTGCTGTATTCAATATCTTTATTGTGCCATTTGCTTTGCTAAATCTCTCGCAAAAATAATTTTATCTCATATTGAAATTTCACTTTGATGAATTTTTTCAAAGGTACTTATTTGATCTTCGGTACCTAAAAGTAATTATACTGTGATTTTAATGTTTTCCGTATACCATATTGTTACACTTGCATTACGAAAATCTCATGCAAATAAAATTTCCCTGTAACAAAATTTTCAGAAATACTAATTTGATCTTAGTCCTTTCAAATTCTTTATACTAAGGTTTTACTGTTTTCAGTAGTATGCTTTATTATTAAGCTCAAATTACAAAAATCTTTTGCAAATGAATTTTGAAATTTCATGACTTTCAAGTTACTTTCATGAAGTAATGCAAAAATATGCCATTCTTTCAGCATAAACTTTATTTTCATATTAGTATAAATTGATATCATTATAAAATAAATAATAAAATATGATTAAGAATAGTAGAAAAAATAAAAATTATCATTAAAATCCATTTCAAACTAAAGCATTTTCAAGGGCCTGGTCACCCTCATCTTCAGCAATATGTGTTCTTTCTATCTCTCGCTGGTGTGAGAGATGGAATATGTGCACTGAGTCCTTTAGTTTGAAATGGGTTTTAATGCTAATTTTTAATTAAATGTACTATGGATTTTTTTATTTCATTTTATTTTACATTATATGATTGAGAATATTTCATAACTATGTTCTCGATTATTTTTTTAGAATATTTTGCCTAGTTCAGATTTTAATGATGAAACAACCTATTATTTAAAATCCTTAAATAATTATCTTAAAGAAATCTTATCATTCTCATTCAATGTTGGATTCTTGACACTCGAAAGAATTACTTGGGATTCATCATGCCATATGTTGGAAAAGGTATGTAAGTTCATGTTGTTAATTTAAATATGGATACTTTCTGACATTACTCCATTTGTTTAATTAATTATTTTCTCCAGTTTGCTTTTCCAATTTTCAAGAACTGAAATCGTTTGAATTTATTTAGAGAATAACAAATCTATTTTATAGATTTATGACTTAAAATTAAGACACTTTATGATTTATTATAATTTTTTAATTTTATGTTATACATATTTTATATTGGTAATGTTTTTCTCAAGTAGTTTTGTATACAGTCTTCTATTTTCAAGAAAGGAAACTTAAACAGCAATTACTCGACTGTACTATTATTTGTTTCAACATCTATTATGTGCTTCAAATATTATTTACAGCAAACTTTATATAGCAAATTATCTTAATATGCTATATAAAGTTATCTTAATATGCTAAATAAATTTATCTTAATATAGCAAATTAAACTTGTCATGTGAGCTGTTCAAATGTTCTATTATTACATACTTTTACCAACTTAAAAATAAAAACTAAACAAAATACTTTATCCTGCTGTAAAATTGCTGTATTATTTACAGCAAACTATTTTTGTTTTATAGTTAGTAATTAAAAATTACTTTATTAAATAAAACTTATAAAAGTTGAGTTCTATATAATTTTTTAATGATTGAGTCAATCTGAATTAAATTGCTTTCTCAAATTAAGTACTTTTCTAATTGCAAATTCATATTTACAAATAACTGTTTTAGAGTTAAGTATTGTTCACTCTGTAAATGCATAGCCTTTAATTTTGTAATTATGATAATGTAATGTATTTTTATATTTAATCGAAGTATTCTTAAATATTTGCTATCATTTTTGAGGTATCACATGTTATGTTTGCATATGATCTTACATGCACATTTACTTGAGAGAAAATATTGATAGCTCTTACGTTTCACATAAATTAAGAACATAAGCACACACTTAACAAGAAAAGAAAAAATTTAGTTAATTTTTGTTCAAACATTTTTTTCAGTGATTGTGTGACTTTCAAACAGTTTGCTTTCTTTTTCATGCAGATCTGGGGCAAGGGATGGTTTTTTTTTTTGTTGTTTTTGTTTTTGTTTTTTGGGGGTTTTTCTGCATCTCATTCAATATTTTAACACTTTGTAAATGAATATATATTTAAACAGGCTGTTTTATTGTAGTATTCTGGTATAAAATTCATTTTTTAATAGTATGATATGCAGATAGGCAATTTGTCATAAATTGTTTAAATTCTTTTATTAGACTACACTTTGAAATCGGAAGCATCATGAATTGAAATTGTTTTTAACCTCCTTTTATAAATTATAATTTTAGTTCTTCTGTTGTTTAATATTGTTGAATTTTCTAGTTATGTTATTTATTTGTTTGCTATAGATTTCTGAATATGAAGCAGTTCATCCAGTAAGAAATTGGACAGATATAAAACAACGTGTTGGTCCCTATAGAAGGTGTTATGCATTTACTCATAGTAGCATGCCTAAAGAACCTATTGTTGTTTTACATACAGCATTGACTGAAGATATTTCAAGCAATATCTCTGTGTGTATATTGGCTTTACCATTTTTTACACATTTTTGTAGTCTTTTTAAAAGTTCAGAATCTTTCAGATAATTATTTTTAGATTTTAAATGCTTTGTCCAAGATAAGCAAAAAGCTCTCATTAGAATGTCCGTAAAATTTCAGTCTTATACTCTAGCAGCTTTGACTTGCACATGTTTCCTATATCATCTACATTATATTACCAGTCTAAGAAGTCAGTAGTATAGAACATTCTCCCAATGTATATAAAGTATTACCACTATTATATAAGTTATTGTGAAGATAAACTCCTAACTAGACTTAAAAGCATCTTTAAAAAAGGATCTCTTCCTGTGCAATAATATTATAATTTAACTTTAAATTATGTTATTTCATAAAAATGGAAATGGGTAATTAACATTTCAACTGGCAGTAAATTTCTGGAAGGTAGACTGAATGTTTAACCAAAAATATAGTTTAGAAAAGAACAATACCACCAGTTTTTCAGGCAAACATGTTTAAGACTTTCAAATGAAATGGCTTTAGATCAAACCTGTTTAAAAATTAGTTTTTCTAGCTCAGTTAAAATAACAATGAAAAAAGACTGTAATTACATTTGGTACAGAAACAATTTTGGCAAAGATTAAAAAATCTTCAACGAGCTTACTGTGGCTTACAGCTTTTTTTTTTTTTTTAACTCATTTTACTATTAATACACAAGATCAGCAATTTTCACATAGTGAAAAATTCAAAGCCATTTTTAATATTATTGAATATAATCTTTTAGCTTAAAATAAATAGATGTTCTTCAAAGGTTTGATTAAAATTTTAACAGGCTTTGGAAAATATCATGCAGTGTGGTTTGATTCTTTAGGAAACCGATTATACATCACAAACATTTATTTTAAACACACATACATTCAAAGAAACAATTACTGAACAAAAACTGTTAATACATCTCAGAACTAACCCTACACAGGTCTTTGAAGATTTGCTTTTTTTTTTTTTTTTTTTAAACAAAACATAAACAAAATAAACAAATACATGGTGACCGTGAGAGATATCCTTTATAAAAATTCACTTTATACAAGAAAGGTAGCTCAAGGTAAATGATTGAAATAATTTCTTTTGCGATATCTTGATTTTCTGTTTTTGCAAATGTACACTATTATATGTGTGGATTTAATTCTTTTTATTGAGAAATGATGTCGCTTTCTTATATTTTAAAATTAGCTAAATTTTACAGTTCCATAGCTGCCATACCTCCCGATTTTTCTGGGAGACTCCCGAATTTCAGAACGAACTCCCGAAAAGTTTATAAATCTCTCGAATATTTCCAAATTATTCGCATGTTTTATGTACTTATCAATTTTTGAAAAAAATTTACAGAACTTGTTAAATGCTAACGACAGAAACTGAAGAAACTTCGCTAAGACTACTCCAGAGGGCGAAGATTACTTAAAAGTATGGTTACCATAAAAGAACCAAAAAAGCAAGGGAAAACAACAGTGATTACCAACCTAAAGCAAAACATGTCCTAAATCTAGGACGTTCTTAGCGGACATAGCAGAGTAACAGGAGGATGATAATGCGCGCCTGGGATGTACGTTTTCACTGCATCTCGCACTGCGCCTGGCTAGACTAAAGTCAGCTAGAGTGAGTGCAATGTTACTGATTTCTGAGTTCGTAAATTCAAAACTTAGTTCAGAGGGGCAAATTCTTATTTTAGATCCCCGATGTTTCAAAAGGCATCTGATACATAATTATGTACTTGACGAACTACTACACAACAATAATTATCTATCGAGACCTATCGCCACTGGAAAACCGTTGACCGTGAGCTATTGTTACTCGTGACGTGTTTTTATTGCTGTTTTGCGCACTTGATGAATCTATAAATTTTTTCCATGGACACGTACCAGCTTAAGTGACACTTTTATTATGGATTATTGAGAAAATGGCAGATGTTAGCGAATATATTAGAAAACGTGGATTGAAAATGAAATGTTTGTGGTCATTTTCGGATCCAAAAATTTGCTTGGTTTTGGAAAAATCGTCTGCCAAATGAGAACTTCCAGACATTTTATGAATGCTAAACTGGAATTTTTGTTTAAATAAAGCAAACTGACGGTCTGCACGACAAATAAAACTTGTATAAAAGTGCAGCTTTTAGTAATGGTCAGGGGCGTAGCCAGAAAATTTTCATGGGGGGGGTTACTACTACTGCAACTCCCATACATGCATACATGTGTGTGATAAGGGAGTGAAGAATATACATTTTCTATGGCAAAAAATTCCTCATGGGGGGGGGGTTATGACTCCCCTAACCCCCCCCCCCCTGGCTATGCCCCTGGTAATGGTATCTTATCTTATATATAATAAAATCCGAGAGTAAACATTGTATGTAGCTAGGTTTGTAGGTAGGTTTGTGACCACCAATCTTTTTGCGCCCGTCGCTCGATCACATTGCGCCGAGACGGTTGGTCGCAGACCTACCGAATTTTGCATACGGCTTCACTAGGATAGATCCTAACACGCCTCGGAGCGATTTTTTCGAAATTCAAATTAGAAAAGGTTTTATTTTATGTTTTGTCCGATTTTTAGCGATTTTTCTTGCATAATACGTAATAACACCGGTCATTGCACTCGCAGTAAAATGATGTTTGCATCATCGGACAGAGGAGAAAATTTTCTTTCGAAAACAGTTTGTTTTGACTATGTAACATATTTTGCCGATTTTTGGGGAATTTTTAAAAATAATTTCTCTTTTGACGTAGTTTGCGTAAAATAATTTTAAAACCGTTGCATCTTTAATTCTATCCGTCATAACTTTTTTATATTGTGGCTAAAGACGGAGCATACAATTCGCCCACTTTTAAAAGAAGAACGGAGGAAAAATATAAATTAGGAGATTTTTTACGAATTTTTATGTAAAGAAGGATTTTTATTTCAAAAAAAGCTGCCTTAAGATTTTGGTATGATATCTTCCGCTATGGTTGTCTTGGGAACAGTAACAATGAATAAAATTGCCAGTTGAAAAAAATAAATAAAATTACTTTAAAATAACTGAATTTTCGCATGCGAAATCTACGTCATTTTCGTGTAACGAGTTTAAAACCCCTTTCGAAACTCAATCAGAATAATGGAGTCACACGCACCTACGAAATAATTCCATGTTTTATATTACGTTGCCAGAAAAAGAAATGAATGCTGTTTTTTAAACAATGAATTACCCAGCATTATTTTTGATTGAGTTTTTAAACGGGACACATTTTCGAATTGCAAGAAATATTTTGCGGAGCTAAATACGTCAATCTGACAAGAATTGTGCATAAAAATGTATGGAAAGCTATGTTAATGGCAACGATAAAGTGAAACGATTATCGTTTATGCTAATGCGTAAATTTCAAAGAATCGCCAAACAATAAAAGACTACATTCGTAGCAAATATCTAAACCGTTTCTTTAAATTAAGCATTAAAGATGGAAAAACGAAAATATATTGGTATCAGTAAAAGAAAGTATAAGTAATAGTTAGTAGATATGCTAGGGCAATATTGATCAAAGCACAATATACTGTATTAATAAATATTTCGTGAAACTATTCGTTTTTCGACAGCCGTCTTACATCACAGCTAACTAAACATTAAATAATTTTAAGTCGCGTTAATATATCCCGCGGTAGTTTCCACAGAAAACACAGTATCTGAACTTTTTTTTTCTTGGAGATTCTGTTTTGTTACAAGTAGTTATGGTCACATTTTAGGAAAATTTTCTCCTCTTGCTTTGCGAAGAGCGGGTACACAACTATTTAATTATAAAATAAAACGGTTCTCCACATCATGTAGTATCTAAGGTATTAATGGCATAACTTAAATCTAAAAAAGAGTATGATGCAGAAATGATACATTTTGAAAATTAGGAATTTTCACTGCAAACCGTAACGCTTTTTTCTTTTCTGATCGTGAATGACACCGACACAGTTTTTTCCGTCATGATATTAACAATGGTCACAGGTCAGTACTTATACTAACTTTACGAATAACTAATGAGTAGTTTTACGCCAAGAGTCAAGTCATTTTGTTTATTTTTAGATTCCAAACCATTGGAATCAATTCGAATTATACATGTAAGAAATATTTTCGTTCCCTGCCGTGCGGAGAACGGGCACGCAGCTAGTTTAAAATATAAATCTTGTCGTATTCCTTTAGGTCTTCAACATGCAAAGGAAGTAAAATAATTTATGGTAGTTTAAATATACTTTATTTCTTAAATAAATAAATTTTTAATAATAATTCCAATAAATAAATACTTCGATATTTATAGCTATTAAAACGTACACATCTTAATTTTATGCTGAATAAAAGAATAATGCTTTTTTAAAATGTGAGTTAATGTTAAGAAATCCGTAAGAAAAAGAAAACCAAAATTTTCCGAGTTTTTTTTTCATTTTCATTTTTAAACAGTTACGCGGATTTTACTAAAAATATAAACCGTAACTTCGTGAAAAGTTAACTAATGGTAAGACCACGGATGGATTAAAAGGGTTGGGGGGGGAGCGATTACTCCTCCGCTACAGGAAAAAGAAATTCTATTTTACTTCCATAAAATAGACAAATTTCAACTAACCGCCCATAAAATTGCATTAATCCGTCCTTAGGCAAGACGTATCGCCCCCTTAAATGGAAAAAAAAAAAAAAAAGAAAAGATCATTACTATAATTCTCATGGGTCAAGCCACATAATACTTAATTTTAAACAACATTCAATTGATACTCTCTCTGGGTTAAAAGTAACGAAATATAAAATTTAAAAATTTGCACTCACAATTGAAAAAAAGAAAGAAATTGAGGCGACACAAGTCATGTTTTAACATCTCAGCAGAATTCGCTCTCTTGCTTTATTAACCAGCTCGCCGAGTGAAGACAAAACAATAACAACCTTCGCGATGACGACGCGGCGTCGGTATCTCGGTTTGTGAAGGCCCGTTTTCCCCCGTATTACATAAATTATTTTTTTTTTTAAAGTACATTCAAAATTGCTTCGGCTGCATATCGGACTGAAATATTTCTAAAATGGTTTCACGAAGCTTGTCCGCACCTGTAACTACGTCGATGCTTTAAATGACATAATGGGGGGGGGGGGGAATTCAAATGTTCCCTGCATGACAACGTGCCGTCACTTGAAGTGCATCTATGTGCTTTATTTTCTACAGAAATAAACTTGTTAGCATTGGCTTCACCGGAGCTTGCACGCTAACAACAGATCAATATACTAAATTTTTTTGCATAAGAAATTTATTTCAGCCAGATAGTCCGTGTCCTGGAAAAAAATCCCTTTTTGACATGCATAGTCCACGGACTATACTAGCTAAATTATGGTAACTAACTATCCCCGATCTCTGGGTTCCAATTTGCCAACTGAACTTCAATCTTTTTGCAGCCTTTTGGTAAATGAATAATTTTAAAAACAAGATGTAAAATAGAGTTTTTAATACTCTATTGTTAAATTAAAATTTAAGGCATTTTAGTAACTCAACTCAACAGAAAAGTATTATTTTCCCCATAATATGTTTATTGATTTCTGAATCATTTTCCCTTCAATTTTAAAATCAGGAAAATCGCTATTTTGTTTTATTCTCATGTGCAGGTTTTTCTTTGGTAATTATTTTTACAGTTAATTTTAAAAAGCATAATCTTGTGAGTTGGTATTTTGCAGCTAATATAGGAAGGAGCAGAACATATGTCCCTGTCATAAGTTCCACTTCTGTGTGCTGCAAGACTGCTAAGATTCTAAAATTTTACTGAGAAAATATTTAGAAAATAGACCTGACAAACCTGAGAAAATATTTAGAAATTTATTAAAGAATTTTTTTTTTTTCCCAATAAAACAAGAAAACTTCACTTTTATTCTATCATTTGAATGCTTATTTTAGAAAATGCAAATGCCATATATATAATTTTTCATTCCATTTCTGATTAAAAAAAAAAAAAAAAAAAAATAGGTCTTAAAATATATATTATATATATTTCTGGAGAATCAATTTTTTATTTTATTTTCATATCAAAAGAATAGTCTGAAATTTGGATGCAAGACTTATGATTTGTTCTAGGATTTTACGATATTACTTAAGATAATTATTTTAAATAATTATAGCCTGTTTTCTTTTAATAAATATTGTATATCTAAAACTGATTATTAAACATTTACATTGCATAGTTATTTTCTTCAGGATCACAGTCAATTTGTTTGTGGTTGAAATTTAAATGGTAGAAATTGTTTAGTACACCATTTAGTTTAACAGTGGTTGAATTTAAGCTCACACATTATTCCCCAGTTCCATGTTTTTGCATTATCAACCTTGTTATATATATGCCTGAAAATATGTGCATGTAAATTTTTCAATTTTTTGCTGGAAAATATGTCCACGTGTATTTCCTCTTTTTTGCTCTTCAGCTGTTTTCATGCCTGCAAAAATACAGGAGGGGCAAGTGCCCCCCCCCCTTGCCCTATGCTGCCGGCGCCCATGAATGCAAATAGTTCAAAAGTATTTACTGTTTTTTTATATAACAGTAGATGTATAAAAGTATTTATATATCTACTGTTGAAATAAACAAAAAATTGTTTATTTCTTTAAAAAAGTATCGCATTTTAAAATTGGCTGTTTTAATAAATGTTTTAAGCTATGTAATTTTCTTGGTTACTGATATATTACGGATGTGTACATGGAGTTTTTTCATCTATAACAAGAGTTTTTTAAAGTCTCCCTAATTTTTTCGAAAATCTCTCTAATTTTCATTCTCCAAGGTTGGCAGCTATGCAGTTCATTAAACATCTTATACCAGGGGTAGCGAACCAATAGCACGCGCCACAATATTTTGGGCACGCCACGGATCAAAATGGTTTGCATTTTAATTAAAAATAACACATATTTTAATATGAATTACTCATATAACCATATATTTTTGCTATTAAATAAAGAGTTGTTAGTATTTAGTTTTATTATTTTCCTAATAATCAGTAAGTCAAAACTATTTGAAGACACATCTATGGCCTCATTAAACATTTCTTTAGAAAAAATGGCACATTGATTCATAAAGGTTCGCCACCCCTGTCTTATACTATGCATTGTTCTACAGTAAATATTGTAATATAATTTTACTGTTGTGAATCTTAATGAAACTTCAGCTTATAAAGTAATCAAATTTAATAAAGATTCCACTAGTATATCCACATATATTTATATTAGCGTTCTACATCCATATTGCTGTCAATAATGACTATTTGATTTGTTTGGAAAAGTTATCACGATTGTTTGTTGTCTTGCTGAATTTGTGAAGAATATGGGATCATTAAAGAAGTTTGTTTAATTAGTCCATAGTAAGGCATCAGAGATATCATTCTGGTTGTGAAACTTCTAAATCTGCTGAAATTGAAGCTGAAGATCCATCAAAAATTCAAGCTGCAGTGTTCTATTCCATCACTTCAACCCAGAAAGGTAAAAAGGAAAATTGTGTGAGATAGAGAAAATTAGAGTGTATGTAAAATATAAACCTCTAATAATTTTGTATTTGTAAAATCTGCCCTGTTGTAATAACTTTTGTTAATACATTTTTATTTTGCAATAGTTTTAGGACTGGCTGAACTGTTTTGTTTGTTTATTTGCTTAAAATTTGAACTAGGATATTATTATATAGTAGGTTTAAACCCACCTAAAACAGTCAGTTATTCAGGCTGTTTGTCTGGTGTTTTACTGGTCTCTATGTACCTGTACATCAGATACACTTGCACTCAGTGTGTCCTTCACCTTTATATCTTGTCCTATCCTCATGCAATTAAAAATAATAATAATAATAATAAAATTTCATAATAATATTCATATGCCATATCAAAAATATAAAATTTAACTCTTAAGAGAAAATGTCAAAGCAAGCCAAAATTTTGATTAATAGACTTTATTGGTTTTTTTTTGTAATGTATGTATTTCTAAAAATGTTTTTAAAACTCATTTGAAAATAATCTATAAGCAGTGGTTCAAATTTATCAAAATGTTTTTGGCTGTTTGTAGATTTGGTGATTTTATGCAGATATACCTTGTATAATCGTGTACATGCAAAATAGTACTTTTAAAACCAAAAAGTAATAGAACCCACAAAAATGTTGTAATTAGAGAAAATTGGAAACTAAATTTCTGATTTACGGATAATTTTTTAATTGAGTGTCATTTGTGGTCAATGTATCTTTAAATTTTTTTTTTTATAATTTAACATGGAGATGAGGAAAATTCAGTGCTAATATGTGTATATTGCAATAGCTTTCACCAGTATTTTATGTAACACTTGTTTAAAAAATTATAATAATTTTATACAGGTCTTCATGGTATTGAATTAGGAAATCAACTAATAAAGAAAGTTGTAAAAGAAGTATTGGCTGAATTCCCACATGTTAACAAATTATCATCTTTGTCTCCAATACCTGGTTTTAAGGATTGGTTACTGTTAGAATTAAGAAAACTGACTAATGGTTTGTATACTTTTTAGATAATTAAAATACTTAAATGTTATTTTGTTAAAAGATATTCATTTTCAAGTACATATAATAAACTGTAAAAAAAGTAATGGGAATATATTTATAAATAGCAACTTTTTTACCCATATTTGCAAATCCTGGAAGATACCAATTCTGAATTTGTACATGTAGCACATTTAATAGCTCCATGATTGGTTTTGCAGGTTAGTTTAAGATTTAAAAAAAAAAAAAAAAAAATCTGAAAAACTTTCATATTTTAAATAAGCACTAAAGTGCTTTATATTTAAAGCATGTCATAATCCGTACGCTATTTGTTTTTCGTGCTTCGTTACATTGAAAGTGCATCATTATTCATGCATTAGCCCTATTTGTCGTCCTTGCTTCATTAATTATGAAACAGCATAATTACTCATGTGTCAGCCTTGTTTGTCTTCCTTGTTCTATTACTTTGGAAAGTGTCTGACATTAATAGAACTCTTAATTCTAAAAAAAGGATATGTCAGGGGTGCTAATTCTGCTCCAGTTGCTTCGGCCTGCTACATTGCATAGTACTTGCTCTTATCTGTGCTAGAATATGTATTTTTCTTAATTTTGCTCCAAACCTACTTTTCAAGAAATACTTTGACCATTGGCAACTCCAAAAATAGGCAGTTCCATGATTCTCAGCAGCTGCATTTCACAAGACGATTCTCCTCCTTTTATCTCTCTTAAAAAGCAACATCACAGAGTAGGTGAGGTGCCCCATGACAAAAACAATGGCACAAGTCACAGCACAAAATAAGCCTTTACAAACGGAATGGTCTAGAAACAACTGCAAAATCACTCACTAAAGACTGCTGTAGAGTTCTGAAGATTATTCCCTGCAAACAAACAATAGAGACACAGGCGCCCTTTTTTTTTCTTTTTAATTTGCATGTGTTTATAAAGTTTATCCAGGAAAACACTGAGAGGGCCTCAAACACTATCTTGGATTCTTCACTTAATGTTGTTTGATCAGGTTAGATTTGAAGCTGGACCCATTACAGTTTGAATCCTCTGAGAATATTTGAGAGGGAAAAAAATGAGAGAACATCCCTTGCATGCAACATTCACCCTGATCATCATAGTCTTTAAGGCCCCACCATGGCTAAATGATTAAAGACACTGAACGTGATAGGCTGAAGTGTAAAGGTTCTAGGTTCGAGCCTATTGTGCGGCCATCGATCTAATGATCTGGAGTTTTTTTTTGTTTTGTTTTTTTTCTCCAGATGTAATGTGAATATGCTTTAGAACCCCTTAAAAAGACCTCACCCAAGGTACCCTTTCCGAAGTAAGGATGTAACGGATAGTGATTTTCCCATATATCAGATATCCGAAGCTCCTTTGGTTGTTGGATACGGATATCTGTCACTAACATGCATTTAGTTATCAAGTGTGTTTTTTCATTTTTTTTAAATAATGACTCCAGAACAATAAATTGCAAACATGTTTCACACAGCATTAAAGTATTTTTTAATAAATGACTTATAATTTACAAAAACTAAATATCTTTATATACAGGGTGTCCAGCCTTAATGTGACCCAATGGCTAATTCCCGAACCGTTCGGTTTAGATATGCACTTCCAATTTGAAAAATGTTTTAAAAGAGGTAAAGAATGTTTTTACTTGCTTTTTGAACTAAAAAACCCATTTAGAAAAAAATTACAAAAATAAAATTTTTATACGGTCCCTAGGTCCTATCACTTATATTTAGGAAAAGATGCAGTACACAAAAACAAAGTAAACACAAAAAGTTTCATTTTATTATGATAAAACTGACCGAGTTATGGAACTTTCAAAATCATACATTTCATCCATTTTCTCGGCCATTTTCAAGAAGCTAGTAAGGGACCATCTTGAAAATGGATGAAATGTATGATTTTCAAAGTTCCATAACTCGGACAGTTTTTATCATAATAAAATGAAACTTTTTGTGTTTACTTTGTTTTTGTGTACTGCATCTTTTCCTAAATATAAGTCAGAGGACCTGGGGACCATATAAAAATGTAATTTTTGTAATTTTTTTCTAAATGGGTTTTTTGGTTTGAAAAGCACGTTAAAAACATTCTTTACCTTTTTTAAAACATTTTTGAAATTGGAAGTGCATATCTAAACCGAACGGTTCAGGAATTAGCTATTGGGTCACATTAAGGCTGGACACCCTGTATATGTACATAAAAAATGTTACTTAAAAAGGTTAAAATATTCTTTTTATGTGTGCACTACTGGCAGAAGCGAATAAATTTTAACCATGACATATTTATTAATGTATCTATAACTGCAGATTATTTTCACAAAGAAATACATACTTTTTTTATTTACTTAAGATATCTATGATAGATAATTTTTTTCAAACATAGGTTAATGCCTTTTTTCTGTTTTAATAATTTAATATTAATTTACAGTAAGTCATTGTTAGTTTTATTTTAAGTTAAATTACTTTTAGAGATTGATAAATAAAAAGTAAATCTCTTTTAAATATTTGTAATGAAATTATCATGCTTTCTTTTGTAGTTTTGTACAGGTATGAAACATAATTTTCCAGGTTATGCATTAAATTTCTTTAATAGAAAATAATATATATTTGAAACTACCAGTTAAAAAGCAAAAATAGATCTGTTTAATTGTTTAGCTTCTAAAATATACGAGCATTCTTTCACAATACAAAAATTTATATGACACCATAAGGGTGAAAAAATGGGGGGGGGGGGCAGCAAATTCATTTCAAACATTAGTTTCCAAATTTTAGGGCAATTTCACTTTTTTACTCTTGATTTCGACACACACACACATACACACAAAAAAAGGTATTCAAAGTACTTTATGGAGTGATAATCATACACAATACTTTAGTAGTAACTAAAAAAACTATTTTAAACTAATAAAATACCATGTTACAACATAACTGTCTGCGCAAGCAGCCATGTTATAATTTTCATTAATAAACATTTCACAAACACATTTTAAATGTACATATTTTAAGTAGACTTAACTTTAAAAATCAATTGAAACTTGCTGAAAATCATAAATGATTTTTAAATAACTCAGTTCTAAAAAATATGCAAAATAAGGGTTAATTTTTAATCATTAGAGATTTCAATAAAGGAATACTCAGTAAAAGATTGTCATTTAGAAAAAGGATGAAATTTTGAAGACAGAATAATTGGAGTTTTTTTTTTTTTTTTTTTTTGTTAATCATCAGATTTCTGGATCAAATTAAAAATATTGGAGAAACTCCATGGGGGGAGATTATAAAATTACAACTATGAGAGAAATCGCATATACTGAATGTATATATTTTTCAAATGTTACTCTGCACAGTGCTTATAATTGAACTTCCCGTGTAAACAGCAGTCTACAGCTGAAAAGGATGAGAAGATCACCTCTGAATTTGCACATAGACAGTAAATGAGATATCCTTAAGTTTTTTTTTTTTTTTTTTTTAGTTCAGAAAATGTCTCCTAAGCGGCACTTTGCAGCATGAAAGCAACTCTAAATATTAGCCCAACTAGTTATAAATGTGCTCAAAAACTACTGAACAAATGTTCAAATTGTGTGTTTATTTTGAATGATCCATTTCCAGCGTTAAATTTGCTGTTTTTTCAGTTAAAAAATATATCCCTCTGTTTTATGTATCACTTTATCACAAGAATGTTCAAATATAATTTTCTATCCTGTCCCATGCATATAGATAGAACTTTAGTAGTATATAGCCGGATATCCGGTAGTTATGATTCGGATATTGAAAAATCAGCTGGATACCAGATACTTGTCGGTATACTTGCCAAATATCCGTTACATCCCTACTCCGAAGGCAGACAGCCCTCAAGTAGCTTTGCTTTATTAATATACAAACATAGTCTCTAAGCCCTGGTTTGACCATCTTTAAAAGTTTTGTTTCCTGTTTGTGTTATGACAAGGCTATGTGTAGGCTATCTGCCTAGGATGGGGGTTGCCTTGGTTGGAGGATTTTCTAAGAGGTTCTAATGCATATTCATGTTGCATCTGGAGAAAAATGACTAAAACTCTGGACCATTAGATCAACAGCCATGCAACGGACTCGAACCCAGAGTCTCCACACTTCAGCTGCCTACTATGTTCAGTCACTTGACCATGGTGGGGCCACATTTAAAATTTTGTACTCTTCCTTTAGCATTACTGTACAGTATGTATGTAGTATTTTTTCATTTGTGTACCTACTATTCAAAACTATTCTTGATTATTGTTTCTTTTACATGTTGTTAAAGCACGTAAAAGAATGAATAATCAATTATTGACGAAGATTATTTTTGAGTACATGCACATGTTTACTTTTCTTTAAATTAACTATATATTTTTATCAAAATAATTAAATTTGATTACTAATTATTGCTATTAATTAGTCATAATAATTATTAATAATTAAGAGTTGGTGTTAAGCAGTTATGTTATTGAAAATGAACGGCTCCCTATACCTCTTCATCTGCTCCAAAACAGCAATTTTCCTGCTCCTGAAAATGCTCCAAATCTGTTTACAGCAGTTAGCAACCCTAAGATATGTACAAGAAATCAGATAACCATAAAATAAGTCTCATTTTTCTAGCTATTGAACATGCACACATATAAATAAATATTTACTGGCTTATTTGTAAGGGCTTTCTTTATATCATATTACTTAAAAGTTATTTGATAGATTATAATAGTATTTAAATTTTTGTAGACTTTTTCATGTTCCTTTTTTTTTTTTACTGACTAGGTGATCAAAGTTTGTATTTTGTTGCATGTACATCAGTTAATTAGAGCAAAAGTTACGAATCATAAAAAATCATTATGGATAATAATGTTAGGGTTGATAATTTCTCACCAATCTCGTGACTGTCATTCCAATGGTCTGGAGTTTTGGTCTGTTTTCTACAGATGTAACGTGAATACATGTTAGAACCCCTTTGAAAATCCTCCAACCAAGGCACCTCCCATACTTGGAAGATCGCCCTAATGTAGCGTTGCCATAACCACAACAAACAAACAATTTCTCACCAAATAAAGTAGATGTTGCTAAGTGAGGTTCATTTTCAGGGAACACGCTGTTGATGCCGAATTTGGTGATATTGTGAAAATTTTCAAGTCTCCAAGCTTGGCAACATTTGGTACAATTTTAAGAAATGTTTATGACCATTATTGGACTATCAGTAAATTATATATAGTAGAATTTTTAAATTTTCTCCTTTTTTTATAATAAAACAGAGCAGTGGCATATTTAAGGGGGCACCAACTATAATTATTTATGACAGACAAATATAGGCAGTGTTTCCATACCAAACAGTGATTTAAACTATCAATGATTTTAAAATTTTTGTTCAGTCAATAGAAAATATCACTGAATTAACATGAATACTTATTTATAATTGAACACTTGTTTTTGAACCCCCTTTTAAAAAAAAAAAAAAAAAAAAAAAAAGAGTGTATTTTAAAGAATGCAAACTAAAGCTCCTCCTGTGGTCCCAGCACTGTGTGTAAACAAAGCCTCGCTGTTATCAACTTTTCTTTTTTCTTAAGAAATCAAGCCTTATTTTGTGACCATATAAGTTTTTTATGTATAGAGAATTTTATTAAAAAGTAAATAAATAAAATATCTGACTTATGAAATATGGTGACTATAGATATACTCAAACAATATATATATATGTATGTGTGTGTGTGTACATTTATTTACTTTTTTTTCAGGTAGTTCTATTATACCTTCTTTCTTTTCTGAAAAAGAAAGATTGTTTATAAAAGATATACTGAACTGCAATGAATCAAATGACATTTGGACAGCTTTGAGCAGTAGTGTTGCTTCCAACAGGTGGATAAAGAATGACACATTAAAAGAAATTTTGAAAACTCCATTGATGAAAACATGTGCTTACTATCTTTATAGTGAAAAAAGGCGATCAAATGCATTAAATAGTGTTGGTATGTTTCTCTTAATGTTAACTAACTTGTGTGTGTTTTTTATTCCTGTAAGTAAATAAACTAAAACTTTTAGTTAATTTATGTACCATGAGAATCTGTACACAATATTTCATCTTAATTACTTTGGTCTATTTATTTCTATACTATATATGTTATATAATCTATTAGTTATTAAAAATACTACTATGATTTTAACATTGTTTTATAATAATCTCTTCTTCAGCTCATTTTCATCTGCGCAATGGAGCAGTTCTTTGGCGTCTCAACTGGGCAGCTGACACGTCCCCTCGTGGTTTAGATAATTCATGTGGAATGATGGTCAATTACAGGTATGTCAGTGTGTATTAGCAGCTAAGTTCGGAAATCATGTAATAAGGAATTAGCTTTGCATTTAATAAACCATATTATAATGTTGTTAACAAAATTGAGTTTTAGCATGAATTTTATTTCATGTGAAATATATATAATTATATAATAAAAAAAAAATAGAGAGTGGAAGGTTAAATCTAAATGCTAATCACTGCCAGAATTTCAAATTTAAAAACCTGTGATGGCTAACTAAGTGCATTAATAAAAAATATTTACCTATTTTAATCATGTAATAGCATTTAATTTAAAGGAACCATAAACGCCACAGCAACAGATTATGTTAACAGCCAATTTATGCTAGCTAATTTAAATCAAGGGCATTGAATGATTTAATTTAATGGTGTTAATTTTTACAGAAAATTTGTAAAAATAATGCTAAAATATGTTAAAGGTAAACATAAGGTGGCATTTAATTAACTTCAATAGCAAGTATGTGATACTATTCCATAGTAATCAATTAACGGTGTAGTTCGTAAAAAACGTGATTTTGGTACATAAATACAAATAAATTATGTAATGCACTTCAAAATTTTTAGAATGTCTCTTTACAAGATGTAT
Source organism: Cheiracanthium punctorium (assembly GCA_038373885.1). Classification (NCBI taxonomy): domain Eukaryota; kingdom Metazoa; phylum Arthropoda; class Arachnida; order Araneae; family Cheiracanthiidae; genus Cheiracanthium; species Cheiracanthium punctorium. The sequence goes on along the minus strand of JAWZYV010015971.1, from coordinate 38,571 downwards.
TATACACTGTAATAAATAATAAACCTGTATCAATAGTGAAACTTTCAGTAAAAAAATTCTTTAAAATTGAAAATTTAACAGGATATGCCACTTTTCGAAACTTTTTTGCTGTGCAATTCCATGTTGAAGAATTTTTTTCGAAAAGTTTTATAAAAGGCAGAGCCGATCCTAGCGAGGGGCAAGATGGTGCACGGCACGTGGGCGGCCAAACTTAAGGGGCGGCGAAATGATTATCAAACAACGTAGAAAAAATGAAAAGCTTATATGAATGTTTAAAAAAAAACTTTGAGTGAACAATACTTTAAACCCTAATAAGCCTGCTCCAACTAAAATTTTCAAGATTTTTTTTATTAGAAATTTCAAATCATACATTATGTCAGGATTTAACGACACATTTTCCCAATTTATCTATAGCACTCACTTTGACGATACCAATCAGTGTTGCTTCAGGTGAAAGAAGCTTTTCAAAATTAAGTTTGATTAAAAATTACTGAAGATCAACAATCTTACAAGAAAGGCTTACGAATTTGGCTATTATTTCAATTGAATGGGTTACCTATAAGGTGGTAGACATTTCAAGTATTATAGATTAACTAGCTGAAGTGTACCCGTCGTCGCCGAGTTAGTACATAACGCAAATTTTCAAAAAGGTTGAATCTTCATCAGCATTGTAGGTATGGAAGTAGTATATTAGCAATAGTAGAGAAATAAAAACTATATCTTCTGTGTATTGTTAAAAGATTACAGGTTTGGGAGTAACAAAGTGATCAGTAAATTTGAACTTCTTTCAATTTTAAAAAATTAAATTTTACTCTGATTGAATGAGTTTTTCAAGTCGAGAGGTCATTCCTAACATATAACTAAATTTTGTTTCATTCACTGTAATTTTTTAACATCATTCCTCGAAAATATTTTGTTCAATTTTTACAAAATCTAAAAAAATAAATAAACATTTTAAAAATTCATATTTTTTTTTTTTTTCAAAAAATCCAATTTTTGTTATTTTAGCCATTGTTGATCATGTTGCTAAACTTCAGCGTAGTCTCTTAATCCATTTTTAAGGAATATGAGAACAAATATTTATATGATTTTCAGAAAATTCTAAAAATCTATGAAATATTTAAAACTGTTTTGGCATCTGGAGTTCAAATTAACTTGCATATAACATAATTCCAAGTTTTATTCTATACCATTCCCACGTTTCAGGAATAGCACAAACATGTACTGAATTTTCACAAAATCTCAAAACCTATAAAAAATATTTAAAACATTTTGACGCAAAGAGTTCAAGTGACCACCAGTGGTGATACTAAATTTTATTTCACTCACTTCAGTGGTTTATACGTAATCGGTAAATATTTTCATATTTTGAACAATTTTTGCAAAATCTCAAAATTTAATCAAGATTTTTTAAAAATGCGACGCTTGTATTTTAAATTGGATGACCACATGTGATGCTACCAACCAAATTTCATTTCATTCGCTTTAGTCGTTATAATGCGATGCTCGAACAAAAATTTACGGAGTTTGAAACGATTTTCGCAAAATCTCTAAATCTAATCTAGATTTTTTTAAAAATTCGATGCCTAATTTTAAGTTGAGTAACCACCTGTCATATACCGAACTTTAATTTCAGTCATTTTTACATGATGCTCGAACAACAACAACAAAAAAAAGTCACTGACAGACAAACTTTTTTTTGAGGGTCGTACTGGATTCTCAAGTGCTTGAAACAGATAGAAATCGGAAAATTTTTGAATTCCAAGTAATTTTCAGACGAAAGTCTAATTTTATTTATATAGATAGATTCACCTGTAAGAAAGCTTGAAAAGTGTTGACATGATTTTTTGAAAGACCAGAAATATTTATTGTAGATTGTATTTTCTGAAAATAAATGCGCACTTTAATATGTTTTTCTCTTTGATTTTCATCCATCCCATACTTATATTTAGACGATTTTTTCAACTCTTTAATAGTGATTTATTTAAACGTTTAAAGCATAAGGTATGTAAAAAAGGGGCGGCCAATTTTAATTTGCACGTGGGCGGCCAAAGGTCTAGGATCGGCACTGATAAAAGGCACCCATGTTTCATTGATTGCAGTGTGTAATACAGCTTAGAAAGAATCATCCTGAATTTTTTTTAGCCTCTGGTGCAATTAGCTTATTCTAATTTGTGTTCTTATCGTGAGAGAGATTTTATTTTTTCAAACTACACCCTTAAATAAAATTTGGAAAAAAGCTATTAGCCTTGCCCCTTTCTTTTTTTACAAGTTGAAGAGATCCTTGACTTTATTAGCTTCCACTCTTGTCTTGTGTGTTACCATAGTCTTAACTCCTCTTTCAGTCATATTTGTATTCGGAAGACTGCAAATACAGTACTGCAGTTGAAAATAATGTTTTTACATAAATTTATTTTTATTGTCTGACAGACTGTAAGCATATAATAATGAGCTATAGTGCATTTAAAAAAAAACTATTGATTTGTATAAATGCCATGTTATATAAAGACTTTAAACCCAGAATAAACATGCATTTTATCTATGAAGAAAGATTTATCTATTAAGAAAATCTATGTAAAGTTTGTAGTTTACCACTTTTCATAGTAATCCAGCATGTTTACGAAGAAAGAACTGAATTTAAACTAAATTTGTGGAATCTAAAAGCAATTGGGAAAAATATATTTCAATAATGTTATGAATTTCTGGGTCTTGCAGCCATTTAAAGGTTATAAATAGTTCAAAATTCGTATTCTATACATCAAATAATTCAATTTTGCATTTTGTTGCATCAAAATCAGTTAACTGAAGCTCGAGATATGGAGTTGGGTTTCACCAATGATTAACATAGAGGTTTCTGGAAATCTCTAGAAACTTTTGTCCTACACCTTAGCTGACCTCACTTTAGCAGACTTATTTTTGGCACCAAATTTTGGCGATATTTTACCAAAAAGTCACCAAGCTTGGCAACAGTTTGGACATTTTGTGCAATTTTATCAATGAGCCATGTAAAGCTTGTTTTTCTGCATTAGCTTTGTATTATTCATTAATATTTCTATGACGTAATCAAAAGTCCCGCTTTATGGGGAATCTTCGAGAAGCCTCTTTTAACTTTGATGACACCTATATATAGGAGGCAGAGAGACCAAAGATTCAGTTTGTATCTGTCTGCTACTAAGAATCCATGTCCATTCTGTTCACTGCATTAGCCTGAGAATTGTGCTATTGTAAGCCGTATTTAGCTTGTTCTAAGGAGCTTGTTTTTTAGTGCTGTGTGTAAATTCTTCATTGCCGAGTCTTGAGAGACTTTTTATGATTTCCCTCATAAGTTTCTACTGAATTTTTGCCTGTGGAATCGTTTTATTTTATGCGAAAAATACAGTACAGTAACCTCTCGTTATACCGCTCCTCAATGTATTGCACATTCGGCCATATCGCGCTTTTTCTATGTCTCCCAATATTTTTTAAGAAAGAAATGAAAAATGTTAATGAACTGTATTTATTAATAAAATTAAACATGAAACTTCTCTATAGCTTAAGTTATTTTTTGTTTAATTTTCCTGTATTTAACATTGCTAATATAATTATGTTTTTATGTGTATAATGTTAAAAAATATTAGGTTTTTACCATATCCTCCAACCCCCAGATACATCGCGCCATCAGATATATCGCATATTTTTCTTGTCTCCCGACATACATGATATAACAAGGGGCTACTATATTTATGAAAGCTTTTGGTACTGAGCAGACTGCTATAGCAAGCTACTGGCCGTTAGTGCCTGTGAATTTTGTGCAGCTGATTGTTCAATGAAGTTCTAGAAGCTATAAAGTTCATGTTCCATCCTGACAAGTGGACTCTTTACTAGAACTTTCCACACCTACTGGACTCCAGAATGACGAACCCAGGAAACAAGCAGAGTTTTCTTCAACAATAAGAATAGTATTCATGTCAATAAAGTGACAAAATACATATAAAAATTAAATGCTTTATAATTACACTGACTATATTTTTAATTAAATGTAAAGTGAAGTGTCCCTGCACTCAAAAAGCTCAGTAACATTTAATTTGTTATCTGTAAAAACATATTACATATTAAATATGTTGATCTCCGTGTTTTCTATTTTAAAAGGGGGGATGGGAAGTCATGCAGAGCGGGGGGGAAGCTCTCCCCCCTCCCCCCAATTTAAGCATTGTTTTCTATCCTGGAAGTGATAATTATATTTTATTTTATTGTTTCCCTTGCAGATACTTTATTGATAAAACTGAAGAAAACAGCAAAAACTACCTTGAAAATCATTATATAACTGTGTCAGAAGATGTTGAAAATCTCCTTACCCCCTCATTTAACAAGTCATCATTATAATTTTAAGTGTAAGAGAATGAACTGATTCTTCCAATTTTTTATGCAAGGTAAAGAAAAAAAAATTTACTTCGTACTGTACTCAATTAACATTTTATTTTTATGGTTCCATTTTTGCAATAAAATGACCTAAATTTACTTGGAAAGAACTAAAGTTTGACACATAGAATATTGCTACAACTTTATAGATTATCTGAATGGTAAATACAGCAATACCTTTACTTACCAGAACTTGGAGTTATGCAATTTTCAAATCTCATCTATCTGTCTTTTGTTTATTTCCAAAATAACTTCAGTTTATAATTTTAATAATATAATTAATTACACATATGTATTATTTATGATTTTATTAAGCATTTTTTAAGCCTCTGGTCCCAATTAAAAGTAATTTGCATTTACATATTTATATGTGAAATTATGCACTGATTAATGCAATTATTGCTTGGCCCCACCTACCATGCATGATTGAGTAAGTATTGTTCATAGTATTACTACAAAATATTAATAATAGCTTATTGATAAATTAAATATTCTAAAAGCCTAGTGCTATCTGCCAGAGAGAAATGCTTTGGCTGGGGACTTTTTAAGGGGGTTCTAACACATCTTTACTTCTGGAGAAAATTGCCCGAAATTCCAGATTGTGTTAGATTGACTCTGCATAGTAGTCCAGAATCACTTCACACATTCAATCACTTCACCACCTTCACACTTCAGCGATCTACCAATGTTCAGTGTCATGAACTCTGTCACTGGTCAGCTAGATTAACTTTTTAATATTCATAAAATGCAGTAGCTGAAATAAAGCAATTAGTAAATTTAGTAGCTGAAGATTAATAAAATTTAGTAGCTGAAATAATTTAATATTTCTCTAATTAAGCACAACTGAAACTTAACTCAAAAATAATTTAAATACAATTAGCATAGCTCACAGCATTAGATAATTGTTAATTATCTCCCCTCAAATCACAGAATAATAATTCACATAACAGCATTTCTGTTCACCCGTTACAATTTAGCAACTGAGATGTATGAGTCATGTGGTGTTTCAAAAGCTTATTCCTGTAACTAGTGAGAAAATATAGAAATGGAGAAGTAAATTTAGGATTGCCTAGGTGAGTAATCCTAATTCACTTAACAAGGAGGGAGCAACTAAAATTTATCCCTTTGGTGTTTTTGTTTACATTTTATTATACATAAAATAATTTAAGTTTAAAATCTAAAACTCTTTTTTAAAACTATGCTTAGTTTTACATGAAATTCTATGTTTATTACTACAGTGAAACCTGTATAAAACGAAATGTGAAGGGACCGACAAAATTTTCCGTCTTAGAGAGGTTTTCATCTTGTACAGGGACTCACTTTTAAATTGAAAAAAAAAAAAATAGAGATCAAATTTCACTTACCTTTCAAAAACAGGAAAACCCTCATAAGGAAAATAGATTTTAATCAAATAAATGAAAATTTATTCCAAAGCATAATTTAAAAAAATAATAATTTTAATTATTTTTTTAAATAATCAAAGATTGTTTTTTTCACTAATGGTGCACTCGCAATGCGATTTTCTACAGTGATTCTTGCATTATTGTCAATACTTAGTAGTTCCGCGTTGCCTTTAAAGACAGAAAATTCATATAAGTTCCTTATGCAACGCATTGCTTCCAGATAAGAGTTAATTGCAAGATCTTCAGTCTCGGTAACTTGTTCTTCTTCCTCACTGCTGTTATTATAGTTAATTGTATCGTTTAAAAGAAGTTTTTCAACCTCACCAAATGGTGTTTCTGTGGCTAATTTGTCATCTAATGTCACAAAATCTAAGGCATTCAGTTTAATTTCACCTTCATCTAGCATTGCTTGTAAAGCTTCAATTTCGGAATTGCATGCATTTTCATTGACTCTACTTTCTCCAGGAAAATTTGCTTTCACGAAACAGAGCCTTATAGTTTCACTAGTGACTTTTTGCCATGCTTTTCCAAGCCACAATACAGCATCAAGAACATTTATAGATTTAATTCACTCTGAAGGACTGGATATACTTTTCATGTTTGCTAATAACGATTGCATCATTAAACTTCTGTAGTTTGTCATTATGTTGCAAATTATGCCTTGATCCATAGGCTGGGTAGCACTAGTAGTGTTTGCTGGAAACCAGGCCAGTTTTACATTTGAAAGTTCTATATGCAGATGACAGGTTGTATTATCTAGAAATAATAAAACATTCCTTTTCTGCTTTTTCATTCTAGAATTGAAACCAATTAACCACTCTTCCATAACTTTTGCAGTCATCCAAGCTTTTCTGTTCGACCTCCACTCAATTGGGAGATTTTTCAGCTCAAGATTTTTAAAACAGCGAGATTTGGCTGATTTTCCAATGACCAACGGTTTCTTTTTCTCCGGTCATAAATGCACAGAAAAATACAGTTAGGCATTCCTTAGATTTCTTTCCACCTGCACAGCTTTCATTTTTCAAGCTTAAAGTTTTGCTTGGTAAAGCTCGGAAAAATAAGCCCGCTTATCTTTCAAATCGTATTCTTCGATTAATTTTAGCAATTCTTTTCTCCAGTCATTCACAGTTTCTGGATCAACATCAGTAGCCTCACCACAAATTTCTTTGAATTTTATCGCATGCCTTTTCCTAAAACTTTCTAGCCATCCATTTGAAGCATGAAAATCTTTTTTCCCAAGTCTTTCCGAAATTTGTTTAGCTTGGGCTTGTACCATAGGTCCAGATATGGGTAAATTTCAGGACCTGGCATCAACAAACCATTCCCAAACCATTTCATTGACTTCTTCATTTCCAGTCTTGCGCATTTTTCTTTTCATTTCTCCCTTTCCTTTAAGCCAGGCTTCTTTAATTTCATATTTTCTTTTCATTATATTGTAAACTTAAGTCTTTCCCATATTAAATTTCTTTTTTATTTGCTTTACGCTTAAATGCTCTTTTTCCTTGGCATCAATTACTTTCACCTTTGAGTTTAAACTCAAAACATGTTTCTTACGAAAGTCAACTGTTTCATCACTTTTTTGTTTGTTTGTTTGTTTGTTTGTTTGTTTGTCAAATCACTATGAACATGAGAACACACAACTGCACTTTCGAATGAATGAGAACAGAAATGCTCTAAAAAACCCATACTGTATTTCTCCTCCCTATTAGACGATTCATCTTGGATTCTTCTTTGTTGGCAACTTGCCAATTTTCTGCGCTAAAGATAGAACGTTCCGTCTTGACAGGTTTTTTGTCCTAAAAATAGACGAATATGGAGTTTGTTTCTGCGTTAAGCAGTTTCCGTTTCATACAGGTTAACATACATTGAAAAACATTAATCGCCGCTGGGACTAAATTTTTTTTCCGATTAAGACAGGTTTCCGTTTCATGCAGGGTCCGTTTTAGACAGGTTTTACTGTATCTCTCTATTCTAAAAAAAAGTAAAGGCCGCTGTCAAAGCTTGTCAGCTTATCTCCTCCTAAACTGTGGGGATTTGAGTTTCGACTAAGGTGCCCACAGATTCGAAAAATTCCGAGGAACCTGCTAAGCTGATTTAAATTTCAAAAATCGAATTATTTTAGAAGATATTAATAAAAAACTGAAAAAATAAATCGAATGGTTGCCAGATTTGGCATAAAATCATTCATTCCTTTGCAATAAAGTGTTTCCAAGTATCTAGAATCGCGTGAAATTTACAAACATGAGTTTGAATTACGCCCATTTTACACCAAAATAAAAACTACATGAAATAAGTAACTCAAAATGTGTTACACAAAGTTGACAATTTTCAAATAGTAAGTTCGCTTAGACAACAGGAATTTAGAATTAGCGATTATTCATTTTTCCAAAACAGAATAACTAATATCTTGAAAATGAAAAATAATTAAAATGCAGATTATTTTAAAGCCGGTTCTTGTCCAGTTGGATTATTTGCTACCAGTAGAAATATTTGGCGGCGTTAACTATGCCATTATAGCAGTTATAGTACACTTTGGATATTTGCTAGCGCGGCGAGATGGTATAATTCGTGGTGTTAAGTACGCCAATCTGCAAACGATTATGTAAATGAAAATATGGATAACTGTTTTCCGGTAACCTTAAATGAACAGTAAATATAGGTTGTGAGCATTTGTAAATTGCCAAATAATGAAAAGTCGCCATGGGTGGCAGGCTATTCTGTCTGTTCCGTAGCTTTTATTAACTTTACAAGTATGCAAGTCGCCAAATAATGAAAAATCGCCATGGGTGGCAAATTCGCAAGGTGTCCAATAGGTTTTACATTATTAAAAATACAGCTGAAACAGATGTTCTGATTTTATTACACTTTAGCTCCTAATTAATATAACTTTTGAATGGCAACATTAAATATCATTGTGTTTCTGAGGAGTGCAAATAATTTTTCCAACGATTATAAGCAGATTCCACAATCCAGGTGGAGTATAGCTCAGGACCCGTACAACACGGATTCCCATAACAAAATATCTTCCGTATTATGAGGGGTAGGGGGTCTACTGTAGTGTGAAGTTTAAATTTTTATGTACCAATGAAGATGCAAGAACCAAGCAATGTGTAGCTTAGCTCAGTAACATTCTATCTGATCCAATCTTCGGGTTTTGTCTGTTGAAATTATGTCTTTTTTACGAATAAGCCTGATTAGGGGCCGAATCCCTCATACGAAAAGCGAGCGTAGCGAATCTGGGGGCCTTGGCCCCTAGTTAATAAAAGTTTAAAGTGCTTAATATTCTCACTAGTACAAGCATATATTTGAATTTGAAATGTTTTTCTTTTAGTAGGGGAAGATTTTCCATTGAAAAGAAAAAGGCATTCAAGACAATATTCACATTCCAAAAATCAGTGTGCATATGACAAATTCATCTAAGCTAATTCAATTAGGCTTTCTGAAAAGCAAAGCTTGTTGTTTTCAACCCTGACCATTGTATTTTAAATATGTCCAATCTTTGAACATAACACAGTAACACCACCAAGAATATGAAAAAATAACAATCCTACAATTCTATCGGTCTTTGAAATGAAGATTTAACAGCTGCAACATTTTGTATAGTTTCATACTTCTTCTATAACACCTGGTACAGATATGAGCATTTCAAAGTAGGCGTAACTATGTTTAAACTGTTTGTTGTAATTGTTCTTTTAAATGAAAAACATAAGAATCGTTCCTTTTTAAAAAATCCTTTGCTTGTTTAAAATGTATTGTTTAGATCTTGCTTTTATATTTAATGATTTAAATATAAAACTTGTTAAATGACAAATATTTACCTACTGAGCCAAAATAGCAGATAATAGGCAATTCCATTATATGAGAGGAGGGCAAAAGCAACACCTATTTTGGAATGTGACCAAGCTTTAAAAAACTAAAAGCGTGAAGCATATTTAATGATATATGGCAATTGTTAACTCCTAAGTCACTCTGTTCCATGATAATTCATAGTGATACACTTATTATATATCTAAGATATGGCTTTAAAAAAAAAAAAAAAAAAAAAAAAAGTTTTCCCATTTGTAAATACTGTTCTTTTTGTATTCTATGATATAAGCATTTTTGTTGTTGTTATTGTTGAGAGCAGGTGGATTAATTGCTTTCAGCTAAATAATATTTATTTTAAAAACTTGTGCTTATTATTTTCAACATATATGAAAATAAGTAGGTTCAAAAACTTGCAATCTGTTTCAAAATACACTAAAAATTTCTTTTCATATTAATGTCACAAATACTCTCTCCCTAAAATAAATGTTCTGTTTGTGCATAGTCACAATTGAGAAATACTAGAATTTCTTGCTTCTTTGCCAATTAGCAAGTACATATTACCTCTTCCTGAGCCATAAATAATCTATATAGCAAAGCCAATATAAATTGTGGGCTTAAAAAAAAAAAAAAAAAAAAAAAATTACTTCGTATATTCTCTTTGCTATACATGCAAAGGGATACAGACATATTTTGATATGTTTATTTTTATATGTGGATTTATAAAAATAATAAAAATAAATACATTTTATTTTCATTATTTATGTATTATGGTGTTTTTTTTTTTTTTTTTTTTTGGTACCTGAAATTCATAATCAGTAAAAATAGTAGCTTAGTCAAATTTATATTTGTTACATTTATTATATATACTTCTATTTTATGTTAAATAAATATTTTTATACAAAATTAGTTGTCTCAAATTCTTATTATGCATGGTAACTTAATCAGTAAATAAATAAAATAATTTTCACACTGAAGAGTGAATTCAAATTTAACTATGTCAAACTTCATGATTAAGGGTTGGGGCTTTTCTTTGTATATACAGTAGAACCTCGATCTATCGTTTTTCAAGGGGTGCGTAGTAAAAAACGATGCATGCGGGAAAACGACGAATGCGGGTTAAAGTCAGAATACGAAGAAAACAGTATTTATGAATACACACAATGCATACAGTATACCAAAAATACTAAATTTGTTACCAAACTGTAAAAGAAACAAATAGGTGTAGAAATTAAGTGATACTTATTTTTTTAAAATCAGTAATTTTACACTGGGTTTTCCATTCATCTTAATTAAACAAAATTTTCAAGATTTACATTTTTTTTCTTTTTATGTGTATTCATCTTTACATATAAAAGTCATACAATTTCAAATATCGTTATTGCGTAGGATAAACTAGGCACTAGTTTGGCTCAGTTTCATAGGCATGAATATTATTCTCAGCCTCTTCGCAATTATTTTCATTTCTTGCGTCACATTTCTTCCATTCTTAAGATTGTTAACTCAACACACTAACGTAAACGTATTAAAGACAAAACAAAACATTTATTTCTAACATAACGTACAGCGTTAACTTGAACTAATTCATACATATACCGTAACTTGAATTTTTATACAACACACTACGTACTTTTCTTATTCTAATAATTTCTTATTCTTAAATACCATCGCTTATACGTTGCCACCAGTGAATTTGTATTACACTCTCAATATAATTAATCGTGCTCGTGTCAAAAATGTGTGATAATAAAAGAAATATTAGCATTAAGAAATGTTTAGTGTCTACATGATACCGCATGTTTCTACTTCTAAATCAAATGTAATCATTACACTTCACAGCATACTCATCCCTGCTAGATGTAAGAACTCTTCACCTATACCATCATCAACCCAAGATATCATACCAAGAAGTAATTAGATTTGTAAGCCATATTGATTCACTTCAATTTCATTTCGGTCAGAAGAAACATTTTACAACAATGAATGCGGGAAAGCGATTTTTTGACAAATGATACATGCGGGTTTTGTTAACGTTATTTGAATACAGATTGTGCAGGGTCCATAGAAATAAAACGATCAATACGGGGAAATGATGAATGCGGGAACGATAGATCGGGGTTCCACTGTATTAACTTATGCAAATCTCTTGAAATGATATCAATATCAGTTTATCATTCTGATTAACAATCAGATTTTTATTTAACTAAGTAAGATTATTATTGTTTCTTTGAAAAAAATATCCAAGTTAGTAACATTTAAATTTGTGACCTCGATTGTACTAACCACATGATTTTAGCTTTATTCAAGATCATGTTAATAAAGTGGAAGAGTTATGATTTCTGAATATGTACATATATTTATATAAGAGGCTAATAATTTTATAAAAAGAACATTTATTCTATTTCATATAAAAATGACATCAGGGACACAAGGCACACAGACTTATCTTACATTAAAAATACAGTTTAACACAATTATTGTACATCTATGGCATATATTTAGTATGAACCTATTCTTCTAAAAAAAAATATAAATAGCAACACAATAAAAGGGCTTGCTGTTTTGATTCTAAGATCTATATAAAATTTGGAATGTAACTATAAGAATTTTTTAAAAAATTGTTTGTACTACTTTGGTACAAAAATGCACCAAATTTCATTTACAACCTTACTTATTAAGTAAGTGGATTCATCAAATTCATACTACAACTGGAGGACTTTAACACATATACAGATTATTTGGCTTTTGAAATAATTCCATCACCTGCAATAAAGTTGGAAATTTCAAAACCTTAAAGTTATAACAGAAAGCAATGTAACACTAAAGATAATTATGGTTTTAAAAATTCATTATGAAATTAATATCAGGTTGTAACGAAAATTTTCCGCCAACAAAAAGTTAATGCAGGTAGTAATCACCACCCAAATCTATGATTTTCTGCCAACGTTTTGGTAGTTTTTCAAAGCATTCGGCCCAGAAACATAGGGGGCGCGAGACCAAGAACACAACTTTCAAATGCCAAAAATCGTTTGACAAAATGAGGAAGCAGGCCAACACGAACTATTTGCTGAGATCATATCTGCGGTGGCGGGAAACTTTCGTTACGACCTAATATTATATGAAGGTACACTGAAAATAGATAATTTAGGGGGTTGAAAAAAGCATTTCTTGATAGAAAATTCTAAAAATTTGATTAAAAATTCAAAGCTGTAGAATATTAACAAAGTTTTCCAGCCAAGAATTTTGACTGTGTATTATAGTATAATTTATCCATTTAATGTTTTAAAGAAATATGGTAAAACCTGCTTAAGCTGTTTAAACTAATTATAATATCTTTACTCTACTATAGTAACTTGTTAAACTACTTTTGTAGAATTCTACAGAAATAGTTGAATTAGCATAATAAAAAAGTAATCGCTGTCCATTTTAGGATGAGTTAAAGAGGTAATTGCTAAATTATTCTAAACTAATGATGATGAAATAAAAAGGAAGATTTCTGACAATACCAGGAGGAATAAGTGTTTTTAGATTTAAAGTATACTTGAAAATATTTTTACTTGTTTAGAGGGGGGGGGGAGGGAAGATAATCATAATACATACCCCAACAAAAAGAATTCAGTTTTTCTCCAATTAAGTACATCAGCATCATGAATAAGAATCCTGTTCCGAAAAAGATAAATCGTTGGCCCCAGTTCAATATGTAGAGAATGGGATAGGGCCAAATATCTCTTCCAAAGTGTAAATATAACACCCTGTAAAAAGCACAATAATGAGAAAAACATGCTACTTTTTACTAACTGCTTTCATTTAATTCAAATAACTAACACATTTTAACATTATTTGAGAATTATATCATTATTATGAGGTGCTTATGTATATGCAACCGGCAAAGTATGAAATACCGACATTCTATAGAATGCCTAGGCATTGTATATAATACCTAGGAATTCTATAGAAAGACAAATGCTAGGCGATATATGAAAAAAAGGTCCAGATAAGGCTATTTTTTCAGAATGCATGTCATTTTTATAATATACATATTCTGAAAAATAATGTAAGAATCATTAAAAATAAATTATTCAAAATGCATAAAGAAAAATTAAGTTGTACAAAACAAAATTTATAACCTTCTTAAGGAAAGCAAACTTTTCATATAAGACATTAACCTACTTGCTGCAACGTGGTAGGCTTGAATTGCATTTTTCATACAATCGGAGATGTACATTTCATACTTTGCCAGTTCCTCATCTAGCATTCTATAGAATGCCTAAGAAATGTGTGAAATATGAATTGTTTCATATATTGCCAGTTAATTTCAGGCATTATATACAATGCCTAGCATAGGTGCACCCATGGAGGGGGCTAAAGCCCTCCTCCTAAACCCGGAGAGTTAGATGCGAAAAGCTTTGAAAATTGTCACAAATGAATTAAAAAATTTTATTTTTTAAATTGTCTTCAAATTATTTCTATTTTTGTGTGTATGCGGGGGACGGGGGGTGTTAATTAAAAGTGGGGGATGTTGGTTTTTAAATGAATACTAACAGTTAATATATGAAATAAAGTTTAATTACGGCACAACATCACTGAAAAGTTTAATAATTATTTATGACTAACGAGTTATGTTGATAGTGGGCTTGTGTTGTATGGGTAAGTGCTAATACTTTAACATTATACGAGAGTTATAACTATAATATGGGTCACTATAAGCAAGTTCAGCAGTGTTTGTAACCCCAGCCTCCCCTAAACCAAAATCCTGGGTGCGCCACCGATGCCTAGGCATTCAATAGAATGTCAGATTTCAAACTTTGCCAGTAACATACATGAAGATCATATCCTCACAAGGAATGTAAAACTGGCAATGGAATTCTTAGATAGAGGATTGTTTAATTGGAACTGGCTCATATGATAAAAGATAATGTGTTGAATATTTTGTTGTGTTTTCCACTATTATTAATAAACAAGTGTATAAATGAAAATTACTCAAAAGTTTTTGACTTAGTGGTAAATAATTTGCATCATTTATATATTTTGTAAAATGCAGGTCAGAGACTGATGGAAGTCCAGAAATATCAAATTTATCAAAAATAACTAACAATAAGGATTGAAAACTAAAAATTATATTTGTGTGAAATACTTATACATGTATGCATTTTGGTTTATGCAGGTCCGCAGATGTAAAAAGTTAGAAAAACTGCTCGAGGGCTTTTCTAAGCATACATACCCGAGATTTATAAGTAATTATTTAAAAAATAATAGCTTTCACAAAACTTTTTGGCACACTTTAATAAAACAATTCTAATACAAAATATGTATCCTTTCACATATTCTCTCCACCCCTATAACTAAAATGAAAATACAAATAGCAGAAGAAAATCAATATGCTTGATATTTCATTTTTGTAAATTTAATATGAAAAATTCACCCAAACTGCACTTCAGTGCCCAGAAAAATTTTCCTCCCTCTTTCAAACTTAATGAATGTTAAAATAAAATTATAAATAGTTCGCAATAATCACAGTTTTATCAGTATAAACCTTTCCTCATGTTCTTATCAGCTACAGCACTCTCGTGCTAATAGAGACTTTAGAATGCATAAATTTTAACTTACCACAAGCAGTAAATCAATACAAAAGCTGCAGCACAAGTCATGCCATCTTTTCTTTTGGGTTGTCGGTGTCTCACACAATATGTTTCCAATATCAATACAGGTAAAATAACTGTGTGCTGAAAAATGAACAAACAAAAAGAGAATTAAAATAAAGTTAATTTTATCTATCTATACAGAGTATCCAGTGCTAATGGTGCCCAATGGCTATTTCCTACACTATTAGTGAGAAAACACAGTTCCAGTTGGAAAAATGCTTTAAATTGTATAATGTATTATATCAGAAAAAAATCAAAGTCAATAAATCAATTCCAATAAAAATTATGAAATTTTAATTTTAATACAATCTTATTAATATTTAGAAAAATTTTCCATATACAATTTTATGCAAAATTTAAAAAAGATTGCTTTTATGACCAAAATTCCCTGATTTATGAAGCAGCAAACATTTTGACTTAAGTCACTTTTCCACATTTAAAAATGTCCCGTTACAGTAAACTTAAGGGACTATATAAATATTGAAATTTTAAATCATAGGCTTTAATTTCATTTTCTGGCATACAGCAGAGAAAGAAGCAAAACTAATTTCAGAATACTAATCTTTATACAGAGGTTTTAGTCAGGCTCTATAAAAATCTATTAGAGTCTTTTAAAAACCTTTTCTGTAAACAAAGTAACACAATCTTAAAAAGTTGTGTTTAAAAAAAAAAAAAAAAAAGCATTGTTGGAACAATGAGAAATTTATTCAAAAGCTAAAACATCTAAATTTTTAACACATTTGTTGAGTTTATTTAAATAAATTGAAATTAAATGAGTTTCAGGTAAAGTGGTTGGCAGACAATAATTACTTGATTCACTTTTCCTTCTGATATGACAACAGACAAACAAATTTTAATATTTTACTATTGAAAATTTTAATATTTTACTATTGAAAAACTGTTGTTTAAATTAGTTTGTTATGTTTGTCTAAAGTTCACATCATTCGAACTGGTAGCTAATTGAGATAAAAAATCAAGTTTAATACTAATGAATACACTAAAGTGGTGTAACTTTATGGAGAATTTCGCCAGAATAAGTGAGAGGCTGCAAAGCAGCATGCTATAAAATTTCCAAATGTCAGTCACCCATCTGCTAGTACTATATTAGAAGTGCATTCCATATCGTCCAAGATCAAGACGTATCGCAGATTCAACAAAGAACATCATTGTGGAAGATGTTCTAGGAAATGGTCTCACTCACCCACAGTTTAGTGTAAGAAGCATTAGCGAAGCAAGCAGCTATTCTAAATAGCAAGTATGGAACATTTTAAGTATATGGTGCACATCCATATTGCCTCATTTTGGTATAAGAATTATTGCCAGGAGATAAAGAACGCAGATTCGATTTCTGCAATTTCATTTTGAATTAGCAAAATGATAATCTATTGTTCGTTAGAGACATTCTTTGGATCGATGAGTACCAATTTACAAGACAGGATATTATAAATACACAAAATAGTCACTATTGGTCTCTGTGAAACTCTCATATCATTCGCCGAAAGAGACATCAAGTGCATTGGTCGGTAAATGTTTGGTGTGGCATATGGAAAGAGACCTTAATTGGTCCATTTTTTTTGGGTGGCATTTTAACATCCGAATGGTATGCACAGAGTTTAGAGGACCCAGTAACTGACTTTAGATGAGTGTGTTTCACAGTGAGAACTATCACAAATGTGATTCATCCTGATGGTGCTCCAGCACATAAATCACTAAAGCCTTGTACTGTTGTTCTAACTGAAACATTTGGAAATACAATTAGGTATGGCAGTCCTGTTAAGTGGCCTCCAAGATAACCAAGATCTTGAACCCCATAGATTATTTTTCAAGAAACCCCAGAGAAAGTTATTAAAAAGAATCAGTAAGTCCATCAGATTTACTAAATTGTATATGTGGAGCATGCAGATGTGTAACATCAAGTATCCTATGCAAAATACGAGAAGAGTTTTCTACATGGGTGCATATTTGCATTGCAGCTGAAAGAAGCTACTTAGAGCAAATGTCACACTAACAGGATTTGTAATATTATTTTAAGTTTCTAAATTGCATATATTTGCATTTTAAAATGTTTAATTTTAAAATATATACCTTGTTTTATACTTCCTTTTATGAAGTACAAGGAAGTAATGTGATCGCAAAAACATTCAGTATCCAGATTTTGATGAAAAAATCAATTTTGACTACCTCTAAATTTACTTTTAAGAGTTTTTGCAAGACATCTCATCATAGGCATGTATGTATGCTGGTATAAATGCATGTACAATCCATTTTGACCAGCCAAAGTCCATTTTTATGTATTTTAACATATTTAACACAAGTTCATTTAAAAAATTCTTATTTTCAGCATAAGCTACATTTTCATGTTAATTTATTGGATACATATAGTTGAATGTTAATTTTCTTTATTGCAATCTGCATTCATAAAATTGTTAATAAATATTACAAGATTCAAAACCATGTGCATTAATTTTTCTCAAATTCATTCTGTATACAACCCTATTTTGCAACTTCAAAAAGTGTTCTAATTTTAAGCAGCTGTAACTCTGAATTTCGCTCATAGAAAGACATTTTTCATGAAATTGTATAAAAAAAGTTTTTATAAACAGAACTGATAGGATGGGACTGTATAAAAATTTAAATGTCATTATTTCTATAGGAATTGATTTATTGATTGCAACTGTTCCTGATATAATAGATTATCAAATTTATATATATATATACACATACCTACATACATAAAACAAACAGTCACGGATTTTTTAATTATAAAGCACACTTTTTAACCTGTTCAGGACCGTGATCGCGTATATGTGATCAGACGATTCTTCCCTCACGGCCCGCGATATCGTATTTGTGATCAGTGTTTCCGTGCCAGCCGGCCCATCATCACACAGACGTGATTTCAGATTGGAACGTTTTATTTGAAGTTTTAAACGGCACTAGATGGTTGATGAAGTCTGTTACATTTTCAAATATCATTCCAGAGAGCTTTGACCTTCAATTTGCACTTTCGGTTCCGAGCTTTTTTTTGATTAAACCTCAAATATCATTTCAAATATCATACCGGTCCCGTGCGTGCGTAGTCTCTTTGAGCGCGCGGGCCTGGGGAAGCGCTTCTTTCTCCTTTCGCCGGTCCTGAACAGGTTAAAGTCTGTTCACATTAAATTGAAAATTATTAGTTTTCAAAATATATCATTAAGAATGAAACATTTTATTTTCTTTTTAAATTCAATAAACAAAAATAAATCAAATATTTCTATTCAATAGTTTCTATAAGTCTAGTTTATTCTATAAGTTTTATAATAAAAATTTTGCTTTGAAAATATAGTTACAAAAATAGTATTACAAGTTAAAAAGGAAACAATTTCAAGCTAATTAAAATAAGTACTTACAGACACATGATTCAACCAAACTGGGAAAATTTCATCTAACACTTTCGGAAATATAAGTTCTCTGTCTATGGAATACAATATCCAGAATACTGAAACAACATACTGAAATAAAAAATATATAAAAGTATTAATAAATAGTTAAAAACTTACTATGCTGATATGAAAAAACAGAAATATGTAACAGGAAAGTTTCTTTCAATGTTAAATAACACGTTAAAGAGCCCATTAAAATAGTTCATTTCACCATACAACTTTGCACTTTATTCTATTCTGGAATCCAATACACAAAAAAAATCTGGAGTGACTCCATTGACTTTCCAACACTTGCATAAGCATATAAATACATTTCATTCAATTTGATTGAATGTAGTGTACAAGCACTACTGTGCCTCAAATAATTTGAGTGTATAGGCCGCAACATATAAGAATACTTTTTATAGCCCGGTAAAAAACTGTAATCCGTACACAAACTAAAATCTATACAGTACCTTTAATATATGTAGCTAATTTGAGCTCAATCGAATGCACCATTTAGACACTACCTCACTTTAAACGATTTGCATCCACAGGTTTCATAATATATAAGAAATATGTTCTGCAATCCCATGAACAAACTATGAGCGCTACACACACCAAAATCTATGCAAGTCATGTGATCAAGGCCTATAATATACATATCAATTTGTGCTCACATGAATGTACCCTTTAAACACTAGCACACTTTCAAAATTTCTGTCCATAGGCTATAATGTAAAAAACTATTGTCCTGTAATAGAGGAATTTTAAGATTCCCGTTTTCATGAAAACTGCTTATTCTTGTGAATTTCAATACCTATTTTTGCGAGTTTTCATAACGATTTTTGTAAAAGTGACTTTTTCTCTTAAAATAATTTGCAAAACAAATTAAAATATAAGGTAAAATGCCAATAAAAGGATTGTTTTAACTGATTATAATTCTGTGAAGTGGCCGTTTTAATCCATTGTAATTTTGTTAAGGGTCCATAAAACAGACCCAATGTTCATCTGCATTGATCCCTGTATATACATCAAAATCAGTACCAGTCATATGAGGGTGGTCTGCAATATATAAACCAAATTTGAGTTCAATCGAAAACACCGTTTAGGAGTTATCACTCACATATACACACACACATCAGTGTAAAAAATAGCATAAATGAATTCAGACCTCAAAACGTGGAAATTGCATCAAAATCTAAAAGTCAAATGTTTTCCTGATTACAGCATTTTCCTTACATGGTACACACTCGGGAAGTAATCAGAAAAGGATATAAATGAAAACAATATTATAACAAATTTCTCTCAATTAAATGACTAAAACATTAGAAGAATCACAGAAATTAAAAAAACAAGAATAGTAATGCAATATGTTTTAATTGTAACCAACATAATTGGTGGCCCACTGCTTATATTTCATATTAATATCACTAATGGTATTTTGGCATCTTGCAAGTGGTAGAAGACTGTATTCAATACAATAATATGAAATACCAGCATTATAAAAACTTGAATATTAGTAAAAAGTAGAATGGATGTCGTACTAATTGTAATTAAAAGCTCATGATGCAACAAAGTAAAATTTTTCTTTGCATGAAGTCTCCATGCAGAAAAATAATTTTGTTTTTATTTACTGCAAGTCAACAAGTTTCTTCTATAATTGGGATTTATTTAAATAAAGCTAAATTTCAATTTTATTTCTTTTCGATTTCAAGAATTTTTTTTAAAAAAAGTTTATATATGCAGAGTGCCCCAAAAACTCTGATCTAGGCTTCTATTTCTCAAATATTGATCATAGACAAGCATAATAAAATACAGAGTTTTGTAAAAATAAGGTACAGAGTTTTATGGAATCGATTAAAACTTTCAACATTAAATAAATACAAAATTTAAACTTTTATATGGCCCCTGTACAAAAAAAAAAAAAAATATCCCACTTAGAAAAATGCGCCCACACATTAAATAGGTGATGGACAAAATTTCAGCCTTTCATCATAAAAAGGTTCAAAGATATATTTAAACAAGTTAAATAAAGGACTATATAATATTAATAGTAGCAAAAGTATTTATACAGTTAAAATAATAAAAACTTGAAGTTTTAAAATACTTAAGTTAAAAACAATTGCCATAAAGATAAATTTTAAAAAGTTCCATGTGGAAAATGCCTTTTTGGTCACGCATTGTGACCATATTCATTGCCAGGCAGTTCTCTGCCTAGCAATGTTCTACATGGCAATGCTCTGCCAGGCAGTTCTCTGCCTGGCAATTTATTCTGTCTTCGTTGCCAATTTTTGGTTCTTTGTCCAGGATCATGCAGTGCCTTGTGTTGTCCATATACACATGTCTTATGACATTAACAGCCTCGAGTGTAGAGATAATTTCTATTGCTTCTTGGTAAAACACAGTTTTTATTTTGATAATTAGCAATTTTTTCAATATTTAAATCGATTGTTATGTTTTCTTTCAGAGTGGTATGAGATAGGACAGTATTTAATTTTCTGTACTTCAATGCGTTCCTTTTTTCATCATTTAATTTTCCTTTTCATTATGCCTATGTAGCATCCCTTTTTATTTATTTCATAAAATTTTACGTTTATTTTATAGATTCCAGAAGTTTCATTTTTATAGTTAAATCTTTATTGGTATGGATTCTTTAAAAAATGGTCATATTTGGCTTGATAATTATTTAATTCCTTTCTTATTAGTGGACTGGGCTATTTTTAAACTGGCTCCTCAGCAGTAGGGGATGGCAGTGGTGTATTTACTTTTTTCCGGTTGTCTATTGTTAAGTTTCTCAATTTGATTTTTAAAAAGTTTTGGAACGATAGTTTATTTGGATAACCAACGTCTTTACATTGTTTTTTAATGAATTTAATTTCATCTTTTAAGAGAGTGTAATGAGAGCATATTTTGATCATGCAATTTATATACAACCTGATGGCGGTAATTTTATAATTATATGGTGTTTTTGAGTTCTATTTAAGTATTTTGTTATTATTATGTTTTCTGTGTTTAGAAGATGGTCACATTTGTCATAATATTCTATATTACCTCAATGTTAAAAGGATGCATGAAAAAATACAATTGCAGATGAAGTTGTTGTGGATGCTAGCTATTGGATCCTCAGGAGCGATCCACTCAAGAGAAATGCCAAGGGAAGAGGTTGCCTTGGTAACCTCATCTGATCTTTCAAGAAAATGCCCCGATGACCAGAGGTCCAGTAAATATGTAGGCTGGGTACCATATGTGCAGCGACAAGAATTCAGGGCATTTGGAACAGATAGACTATCTGTTAGGATGTTGGTAGAGTGACTGATGCAGATTAATTCATTTAAGGTAGTACAGAGGGTCATGGCATTTGGAGGGGATAGACTATCTGTTAAGATGATGGTAAGGTGGCTGATGCAGATTAATCCCTCTAAAGCAATACAGGAACTCTGCAGTGAAAATTGAGTTAATATTGTTAAGCTGGTACTGGAGTTGTCAGGTAGTACTGCAGCCACCTATAGCTGTGAAAAGATCTGATTTGCTGGCATCAGTAGCAATGAAGCTGCGAGAAACTGAAAGGCTCAAAAAAATTATGAGAGGCTTGAAATGGTGGAAGAGCAAAGATTTTTGTTTTGGAAAGGTAGATTGTCCGTAAAAATGGACCAGGATGCTGCAGAGAAAGAGGAGTGGGACACTGCTAGGATAAGGTGTTCCTGGCTACGTTCGAAATCACCAAAGATTTTGTTGAGCTCCAGGAGAAGGGAGAAGTGTTGTGTCTGCAAACAATTGTCGAGGCCAGAAAGAAGCAACCACAAGGGCAAGAGCCAACCCAGAGAGAGGTGCTTAATCCAAAATTTATGCATGAGTAAGCTGATTCTATCACAAACACTGAGGTAGTTCACGTGCTTCAGCAGCACAAAATTAGGTACCCACCAAGGGAGGCCAAGGGCAATCCGAAAAGAAGAGGTCTGTATTACCTTCAGACTCTTGATAAATGATGGGCATTATGAAAAGAGAGCAGGGGGCTCCGTAGTCTAAGAGGCTGCATATCGCTGGGTTGGTTTTCTTACTGGAGTTTAACCAATTTTGAAAAATGTACAACAGTTAGAAATTCTGCTTTGAGTCTAACTTCATTCTAGGGAAACAAACATGAGTAGAATGTGTAATCTTGATTAGAGTAGTTTTGATACCATATCTCTTGAATTATGCAGAATAGATTTTGATTTGTGTACCTTTTTCCAACAATAAGGAAATTTGATTCATGCTTTACACTACAAGAAAAAGGACAGTGGTGGGAAAAACTACTTTTTGTTTTGTAACGAACTACAACTACTTTTTGAAAAATGTAGTTAACTACAAATACAACTACTTTTTGATGAATGTAGTTAGATACAACTACTTTTGAAATGTAGTCACTACTTCGCTACTTTTAGGAAACAAATTTTGCTTAAAGATTCAGTTTACATTACATTCATATTTAAGGATATTGATTAGAGAAAGCTATTGATATCCTAATTACAGAAAACTATTGTTCCGATAAACAACTAACAGGTGAGTATTTAAGGGGGTCGAGGTGGGCCTGGACCCCCCTCAGAAACTGTAAAGCAATTATTAAAAAGGAGCTACTTTGAAGCATTTCTATTAATTCTAGTAACAATACGGTTTAAAATACCAGACTGTTTCACCCCCCCAATTCCCCCCGAAATAACTCCCGATATACCCCGAAATAAAACACTGGCAAAGTAAACCCTCTCCCACCCTTATCTTCTACCTTCACTTGTCTGTGTGAGAGGGGATATGGGTTCCTTCAAGTATCAACCCAGTTCTATGCTTGAAGTCAGAAGAAAGAGCAATCACACCACGTGATCAATCGTCGGAAAGGATGATGCAGCAAAAGTAACAAGAAAGTAGTTCCCAAAACAGGCTACAAACTTCTGATATTTTGTAGTACATTACATATTACACTTCTTTTCTTAAAAAGTAGCATGCTACACTACAAACTACAAAAACAAGTAGCTACTACTGTTAGTTTTGCTACTTGCAGCACGCTACTTCCCAGCCCTCGAAAAAGATCCATAACAATTACACTAACCAGGTGGTAAATGTAGTTCAAAATTTAAAAAAGTAAATGTAATACATAAAAAGAAACTTACCAAACCACATGGAACAACAATGCTGCAAAAGAATTTGTCTCTCAATTTGGCAAGCTTCTGATGATTACTTGATGAAGGTTTCATAAAATTAAGGACAAATGAAAAGGCAAAAAACAAAAATTGTGCTATCTGAAATACAAAACTGACTATGTAATCGTAATTTATGTTATCATCTCCATAAAACAAAACAAAAGTACACAAAAAAAATTATAACTTTTGGCTATTTTTTTTTAAATATAATTAATCAATTAAAAATGTAAATACAGGACACTCCCTCTAATCCGCACAGGTTGGGACTAAGGTTTGTGCGGGTTATAGAATTTTGCAGATTCTAGGTCATTTGGTTAACACAGGAAAAAATGTGTACTTTACTAAAGAATATTGGCAATAATACACATATAATTAGACAGAACTGAAATCAAACTGGTCATAATAGTTATTTTGTAATAATAAAGGAAAAATAATATAAAACATTTTTTTCAATTTAAAAGGCTATATGTTTTAGTTATTTAGTAACATTTGAAATTGCACTTGACAATTTTGTCTAGCAGCTTAGGTATTCTTTTGTGCTTGGAGATACTAGTTTATTTAATTATGTGTGTACATTAAAAGTATTTAATTTTGTATTTATTAGTTTGTTTCTGCCCATAACAGATATTTCTGTAGAGTACATGGCCCCCACATTCAATTACAGGCCTTGGACCTATGATCAGAGATGGGCCCATTCCCTCCCTCCCCCCCCCCCCCAAAGCCAGGTGCTGCATTAAAATTTCACTGTTATTTCTTACCCATATTCTTTTTAAAATGTAATTTAACCTGCAAATATGGGAAATTATGGTAATTATTTTATAAGTCCAAACTATATTTATAAAACTTTGTTACTTCCAAATGACAAGAGTTAAATACCACAGTGTTCAGTTTCCTACTAAAGAGCTAAACTTTACTAGTAATGGTTACATTTAATTTGTCTTATTTAAAACAAAACCTTATACATGATAAAATTCCCATCCAGTTCAGGGTTTCTACAGATTTCACAGCTTTCGCTTCCCTGACTTTTCCTGACATCTATCATGCTCTTCCCCGACTTTTTATGTAGCGTGCTTTTCGGAATTTTGAGTTTCTATTTTTAATATTACATCCTTTAATTAATAATTTTTTATATATTTTGCTCCTTTATTACAAATAATAATAATAAAATCAATATAGACAAAAGTATTATTTGACATCACTGGATTCTAACAAAAACCATGTTTGATAATAATTTAGGATAAAATTAAGAATAGTTCAACTGAACAAGATATGTTAATAAAGGACACATTTTAAAATTATTTATAAGGTTAAATAAGAAAATGAAAATAAAACAATTTCTACAATTCGGTTCAAACAGGAAGTATTTTCTTGATTTTGCCACAAAATTCAAGTATTCTTGCATTTCCCTCACCTTTCTTCAATTTCTTCAAATTTCCCTGACTTTTTTCCCCAAATCCCTGACTAAAACTCATTTCCCTGACTTTCAGGTCTGTAGAAACCCTGCAGTTACGAGCCATCTCTACAGCCAGTGCTGTGGGCTATTGCTGCTCCTGTTCCTCTCTCTCAGATGGGCCTAGCCGGAAGAAAGGGTGTAGATAATACACACACAACTCACGCTATGACAATTTGACTAAATTTTTACGATACACTGTTTATCATAAATATATAACCCTTTGAGGCGCAACCTTTTCCCAATGCTGAAAAAAGGGCAGCCATTGCCATCGCTCAACTTAACTACCAGCAAGATGGCGGACGATCGAAACATTCATCGCGTGCCACAGATCTAGCGACCCTTTTTTGTCGCAGCTGGCTGTCAGCTGTTCTCGCATTCTTCCATTTTTTAGCAGTTGTCAGTGCTGTTAAAAATAATCGTGACAATTTTTTTACGGGAAATGACGTGCTAAAAAGTAAAGGATTCTCGTGGAGCTATGTCACCCGCAGCTATTTTTATAGAAATCAAATCTATTCTTCATGACTGGAGACAGTCAAAAAGGCAGAGTCTGGTGTTCCCAGAGCACGAACACTGAGTGTTAAAGTGTTAAATATGTTATTTTGAATTTAAAGCTACAATTAGCTGTAGTTTTCTAAAATTTTGTTGGATGAAACATATATTCAAAATCTTTTTTCTAGTTTGTATAAGTTATAGCTATCAAAAATTGAAACTGCGTAGGTTTGGAAACTGATAGGGAGGGGGGGGGCTGCACCCAGGGATCCACTTGGTCCCACCCTTGTGGGGTCCATGCTAGAGTAATGCAAAATTATACTAAATGAAAATCTAACCCCATGTCTTTCCATGTATCAGTACAAATAGTGAATTCCACTTTTGATTATTCTAGTTAATTATATAAGTAGGCTAATACTTCAGTGGACCTCTTTTGCTGGTCTTTTTATATTCACAATAGCGAAAGTTTCATCGGTCTTTCAGACTGTGTAGAGTAACTAAAATGTAAAATTATTTGTTTACATGTAAAATGTATGGTGGATTATAGGCATTTGCAGATTATAGGGTTGCGGATTAGAGGGAATGCGCTGGACCTGAATTATGAAGCTGGCATTTTTATCATAACTATAAGTATGAAATTAGAAGAAATTAAATAAATATTCACTAACATAAGAGAGGGCACAATTTTCTAACCATAGATTTAAGGGAAATCTAACTCAAATTGTAAGATTCAATAACAGTAATTCTTATGAAATTACATGTAAAATATCTGAAAATCAGTTTAGATTAAAATTTTCTAAACAATGGTGGCATTGTAGGTAAAGACACTATTAATCAAGTGAAAAGTTTCAAATTGTGGCCATTTTTTTCTTTCAATTTAATCATTTAATGATACATTTAGTTTAGCCATTGTATAAAACTAAATCTAATGCTTCAGTCATTTTACATGGATTTTTATTGGACAGTTCTCTAAAATATTTTTAGTTTATTTGCTAGTTACTTATAATATTCATAAAAAATATGTAAATAATAATCAAACAGAACATCAACAATATATTTTAAAATAAAAATGAACTTCACACACATGGAGGAAACAAAAATATTTACCAAATCCCAATATGTTAAATACTTCCAACGACCAGCATAATGTTCATGAGGCCTTTTGTGAGGCATAGGAGGTAACTTTTCATATCCAATTAAGGCGCAAAAATACATAAAAGTAACAGCTCCATGAAATGCTGTACGTGACAAGGACTTAGAATTCATTGCTCAGCAACTACTTAAACAAAAAGAAAAAAATGAAAGATAAATACGTACAGTAGTATTTTTAAAACTTTTAACACAATCGAACAAAAAGATAAAAAAATCACTTTCCAATAACTATTATAGATAGATTTCTTTATCAGATTACATAAGCCACATTTTAACTTTTTAAACTATACTGTCGACCATTTTCATCAATATTTTTTCCCCTAATCTGTGCCATTAAGCACCATTAATGCAACACAATTATACAATTCTCTGTTACTAGTGCTGATAGCCCTATTTTAAAATGTTAAAAAGTTGTTTACTTATTTAATAAATCATCATTTTTTATCTTGCCAGCTGTAGTGTTCTGACCACCCAAATAATTAACAGGGCCTTATTATTGCATGGGCAAATTGGGACTTTGCCCAGGGCCCCCAATTTCAAATGTTGTTCTGAAATATCATTTTTTATATCAAAATTTTATGAAAAATAAAACAAATTTCATAGATGGGGTCCCACAAATTCATTAATGCTCGGGGCCCCTATTGGTCATAATCAGGCTCTGATAATTAACGTAAATTTGGTGGGTCAACGGTATAGTATGTAGGTCCTAGTGGTTAACCCAGTGGTTAAGGCATTGGACTCATAACCGGAAGGTTGTGGGTTCGATACCGGCGTACCACTAAAGACCACCGTGTACATGTGGTGTACATGCACGTTAAATCTGTGGTTCCGAAAGTCCTCTCGGCAGTCGCTAGCAGTTTCCGAGGTGTGCCAATATTCAGAAGACCCCCACCTTCTGATGAGGTTCCAAATTATGGCGAGAAATTCCGGGAAGGACGTATATGTAGCTCTAAGCGACACATTCAGTGATGTGAGCTGTCCTCTCCTGGCAAACAAACAAACATATTTTGTTCGATGCAGGGAGAGGTACTTTCATTTATGAAATAAATCCTTCTTATTAAAGGCTCTTATCAGTAAATAAAAAAATAAAATAACCTTAGGTAAAAGAAATATAGCAAAGAAATCAATTATTACATTAAATTATAAATATTTTAGATGACATTAGAATTTTAAGCAGGCAAAAAATGTTATAGGAAAGCAAATCAGTAAATGCAATCTGATATTTTTTTTTAAAGTTGCTTCCTATGTAAACCAACAGCTAAAAACGTTGCTAAATTTGTTTTAGATGCATAGGCTCTCAACTATGCATATACAACACAGGTAAATTTTAAAATGTCATGAGCCAACATAAATCATTCATCACTTAAAAATCTCGCCAAACTGTAGTCTTGTCCATAATTCATTAGAAACTAAAACATAGCTGAGATTTTAAAAAAGATTGATTTTAGTTCTCATCATGTTAATCTTGATAACTGTTTAAAAAAGTTATAAACAATTATACGATAATTAGTCATTTTGCTGAAGCCTGTACAAGAAAAGTTCAATAAGCTTTTGTACTCTAACGTTACATTATTAAGAGAGAGGTGCTTTTATTACATTACATGAATGCAGATGCCTAAAAGAAAATCAAAGCCTTCGGACTTAGAGGTAAATGTATTATGCCGATGAAAATGAAAAAGTTAGGTGAAAGGTCATCTGTAATCTTATCGTTCTGCATGAATACCAATGAATGAGTTCTAATACATTCAAATATAAAATATATTATGCATATGCTTAACTTTATGAGATATTTGGAGTGTTTGATCGACAACAATCTACAAAAAAAAAAAAAAAATGTTTAAAATTCAAGTACAATTATCGCATTGAATTAAAAAAAAACATAACTACTCATAAGAATAAAAATTTAGACATAAACCAGCATTTTTAAACTGAGCTATAATAACTATTTTCAATTAAAACAGCAAAAATTAATCTTCAAAATAAAGACATTTATATTAGATGTACTTCAGATCATTCGACTTAAGCATCAAACATTACACAATACCTATAAAAGCAAAGCCAATAAAGAAAACACCCTTTTAGATATAAATTGTAGTTTCAAAGATTTCTAGATAAAATTTAGAACAAATTTCCTGATATAACTAACTGAAACAACGCTGCTTTTGGTTCCAGTTTCTAGACTTCCTTGACAAGATCAGGAACTGCATGCGCAACAGTAGAAAATGAATGCGCCACAACAAATAAACAAACAAAAAAGTTAAGAGGTTTCTTTCTCACAGGGCCGGGGCCCGTTCATGAATTCACCGGTCGGTTATGCACCGGTGCTACCGGTTGCGGTCATGCTTTGGTTAAGTGACGTCACGGTTGTCAACCGGTGAGCAGACAACCGCTGCATGACCGAAACGTTTTCGAACGCGGTTACTTCCAGAGCTCCGCCTTTTCGAACGCTTTGGTCGTGCACCGGTGTTACCGGTGCACAACCGATGAATTCTCGAACGCGCCCTGAGATGAGTACAGTACAGGCTGTCCGAAAACCAGTTTCTACCAATGGGATTTTCGTACTTGCAAAGTTTCGCTCCTTCGCCGATTTGGCGCTGCTACCCGTCCATACCACTGTTGCCTTGCCAACTCTGCCGGAGAAAAAAATCTTGGCAAACTGGCGATGCCGAAGTCTGGAAAATCCAGAAATAATATGGAAAATCCAGAATATGTCCATGAATAGACCAAAACTAGAATTAGAATATCCAGAATAAGTCCATTTATAGACGTATTCCGGATGATCCACACTATGTCAATGATACGACATAAAATGGATGTGTGTATAAGTCGAGAAATGGACAAAATATGGAAAAGTTACTTTTTTGTCATTGATTTTCATTTTACTATCCATTAAAAAACGCACTTAAAAGAGCGATAGTTATACGATTTTCCCCCTATCTAAACCATGCATGGGCCATGGGCTGGCTTGCCCTGAATTGGGCGTCTCTTCTCCGTTCACCGGGTTTACATATTTGGCATTGAGCACAAAAGCCATACTGACGCGGAATTAACTTGGCTTCCAAACCATAGACTAATTATTATCAGTAGACCGCTCTTTCTGTGGTAAAACCCCTATTCCCGAGTGAAGCAAGCACCTCGGTCGAAATTCCATTCATCACGTGACCGAGGAAGAAATTCTTGACTCTTTTCGCCGCATTTGGCGAAGCAAGTATGAGGAATGTTGGAAGCTAATGCATTTTAGCAAATAGGGAAACGTTTATTTTAGTTCTTTGAAAAACTCACAAACCCAAGAAATCAGAATAAATGGATTTGTGAATAGGATTTAAACCTCGCATAATGTAATAGTTTAACAACTGACTACAGCAAAAATAAATTGAACATTTAACATTTAAACTTTTTAAATAAAAAAAATCATTTTTTAAAAGCAATACTTTTATCATGCTATTATTGTTTTTTAGAGACAATGTAAACAACGCATTTTTTTACGGGGAAGAAAAAAAAAACATGGTCATCATTAAAATTTCAAGTAGTTTTTCTGTGAAAATTTATTAAGGAAGGGAGTCATCTTCTTCAAATTTGCTGCTTGAAATAAAATGAAGCTATATTTTATTTTAGCTCAAAAGTGGCAATGAATTTAAATTAAAAAGCCCAGTTATCCAGTTCCCCCAATCTGAAATCTGGCCAGTAAAAAAAAAAAAAAAAAAAATTGTTGCTAAGCAAACCATTAATTTTACTTAAATATACTATGGAGGAAAAACTTACCAAATTGTTAATCTTAAAATAACTTCCTGAAATATATCTTTGAAAAATAAACTAACAAAAAATAGAATAAAGTATAACTAAGGCGATACAGATTGTAGCCTGGCAGTGTACCACGTAACTCGTCCAAAACTTTTTGTATGAAATGTCTGAAATCACCATTAACCCATTTGTGCCTGGATATTTTTGCGACTTTCTTCGATTTTCACTGATAATAGAAATAGTAGATAAATTTCTGATGTCAACTTCTTGAACAAGGGATGATTTCTTTTAATATCATTATGCATAAAAATAGAAATATCAACATCCTACTTGCTCATGTTAAAATATTTTGTAGAGTTGAGGCTCAATACTCATGAAAAAAGGCTAGGAAAAATAAATAACGTTTACGACTAATAGCGAAAATGCCGTCCCAAAAAAGGGACACTAGGCATAAATGGGTTAACTTTTTCTCGGTGAACACTAAAGTTGCTATCACACGACAGCTCTATGCACTGCAAAATGCATGTACTGCACTTTCGCGCTGCATTTTGCCCGTCAAAAGCAATATATAGGGGTTGTTTTGCAGTACGAAAATACCACCTAGACGAAAGGCGCAGAGTTGCAAACTTGGCGACGTTATCGCTCTTTCTGTGACAAATACCGACTATTACTGGCTATTTTTGCGACGAAGCAAAATTAGATTCGTGATTTCCGCACGTGGGGATTTTATATATGCGTGTCTGGATTCTCAAGTAAAAGAATGAACGATTTGGAGCGACAAAGACTTTGTCTTTCTATAATTGCGGTAACTGATTTCATTAATAAAATCGGCTTCGATTTCTGTCGTCCACATTGCCGACGCGAAGGCAGCCATCTTGAATTAAGTCATGGATATTTCTTGGGCTCTGATTGGCTGATTTCGCATTGCATGCCTTACTTTTTCAAACAGTGCTGAAAAAAGTCAGGCTTCAAGAAAAACGCTATCACACGATGTTTTTGTCCGACTGAAGGGCAAAATTGCAATGCGAAAGTGTAGTGCATTGCATTTGCAGTGTGTAGAGCTCTCGTGTGATAGCACCTTTAGTATGCTAAGTCTTGATAATCTCTGATCAGTCATCGTTGATCTTATCCAGGACTTTACTAGAGTACTGAAATGTCTACTGTTATTTAGTAGCTGCAGATATTAGAGCTATTTGCAAGCCTTTAGGCACTGTAAGAAAGAACTTAGTATGACGGTGTAATAAATCGAAAGTGTTTTTGTTTCTTTTCTTGTATTTGTGTGACGTCGTCTCAGATTAATAGGAGCGGCTCTACTAATCTCATCACAGCTAGATTTAATTCTGTAAGCAAACACTATCATCTGTGTGGTAGCGTGTAATTTCAACAACTTAACAAAATTTAATTTTAAACAAAACAACATTAAAGGTGCAAGTACAGTCGAGCACAGGATATGCGGTCTCATCTCAGACCGGCTGGAAGTTCATTGATCACCGAACTTTTCTCGCAGGAAAGAAAATCGTACACCTCGGAGCGCAGTCCAGGGACATCTGCCTCTCTTCTCTCCGTTCAAAGGTGTGGCCCCTTGCTCGGGCTTCTTACATCATCTGGGGATCAACCTGCCTCCTTACCAGCGTATTGGCCTAGGCTGCCCATACGTCATGGCGGCTCCTTCCGGTCAGATTCACTTTGACGTCACTAGGGCAGGTGCCTTTCCCACGCCTTGTCGGTCCTTTGAAAACGAGAAGCTTAAAATCGGTCTTTTCAGCTAAGAGTCCGGAGTCTAATACTGTCCTTTGTCCTTCCAGACACTCAATCGCCGTTCGCACATTCCATCGTGCAGGTGCACTAAAGGTGGATTCATACCTGCCGTGCCGCACCGCAACCATGCCGTACTGTTTCGCCGTTTTGGACCGTTAGCTGTCCGCGCGGCGTGCTTGCGGTGCCGCAAGTAAATGCACCAATGAATGCACGACATTTTTATTTGTTGTTCTTCGGCGTACTTCTCTTTCGTTTCTTCTGTTGTGCTTTTAAAAGATTGTTTTATAATGGATAATCGATTAATGTTAAGGAGAAATCAACTTATTTTAACATATCTATCTTTAAAACAATCGAACATCAGTCATCGTTCTGTCAGAAGGCGTGTCACACACGCCTTCTGTAATTGGCTGTAGCGTAGCAGCTCTTCTGTAATTGGCTGTAGCTTTGCGGCGCTGCGGAATATCTGTTCTTGCCAGATATTGCGCAAACCCTCGGCGCTCGCCGCGCGGGCGCCGTGTTGCTTTACCACGTGACGTCACTGCGGCGTCTTAGCGGTGCGGTACGGCCAGTATGAATCAGGGCCGTAGCTATTCCGTTTTTATAGAGGGGGCTCCAAATTTTCCAAGGGGGGCTTTCATATATATACACGTAGACATATATAACACACTCATATATGTGTATATATATCAGAAACAATTTGTGCATAAATTTTAGCTTAAGTTACTCAAGACAGGGTAGATTTCTAATAGTGACAAAATGTTTAGACTCGGTTCAGTGGTTACAGAGATGACAATCAAGAATAATGTTATTCTTATGAGTGTCCCTGTAAAATTGTCATATGTGTTAGAAAGGTAGCCTATATTACTCAAGAATAGTGTACCTTTTTGTCAGCGAAAATGTTTTAGAATCAGTTCTGTCATTACAGAGATACAAATGGAGCTTAATGTAATTCTTATGAGTGTCCCTGTAAAAGAACTATTTATGATCTATGCATAAAAGGTAGCCTATAATACTCTGAAATAGTGTAGCTTTCAATCAGTGAAAAAGTTTAAGAACCCGTATAGTAGATACAGAGATACCGATAGAGCATGATGTATTAAAATTATTTTAAGTGTCCCTGGAAAAGAGCTATATTTATGTTATATGGATCGAAATTAGCCTATAATACTCAGGAATAGAGCAGCTTTCTATCAGTGAAGAAAGTTTTCGTATCTGTTCAATAGTTACAGAGATACCCTTAGAACGTAATGTAATTCTATGAGTCTCCCTGTAAAACAGCTATTTATGCAATGTGCATTAAAAGTAGCCTGTACTACTCAGGAATAGTGTAGATTTCCATCAGTGGAAAAAGTTGTAGAAACAGCTCAGTAATTTCAGATGTGCCCATGGAACGTAATGTAATTCTTATGAGTGACCCTGAAAAAAAACTGTGATATATGCATGGGCGTCCATAAGGCGGGGGGCAAGGTAGGGCACTTGCCCCCCCTAGAGTTTTAGGTTAATGTCTCATGATGTATACAAATGGCAAAACCATAACTAAATTTGTTAAAAGTTTGAAATTTGCGCCCCTCTAGAAAATGTTTGAGTTTGCCCCCCCCCCTAGAAAAATTCTTATGAGCGCCCATGGATATATTTATAAAAGGTAGCATCTATTACGCAGGAATAATGCAGTTTTCTATCAGTGAAAAAGTTTTAGAATCGTTTCAGTAGTTACTGGACGCTCGTAGAGCATAATGCATTAGAATAATTTTAAGTGTCCCAGTAAAAGAACTATTTGTACTATATACATGAAAGATAGCCTATAATACTCAGGAATAGTGTCGCTTCCTATCAGGAATAGTGTAGTGTGAAGTTTTAGAATTGATTTCGTAGTTACAGACATGCAGATAGATCGCTATGTAAATCATATGCGTGTCTCTATAAAACAATTTTTTGTGATACATGCATGAATTTTAGCTATGTTACTCAGAAATAATGTAGCTTTCTATCACTGAAAATTTTTTTAGAATCGATTCAGTGGTTACATATCTGCCCTTAGAGCAGAATGTAATTTTTATGAGTATCCGTGTAAATTTGTAATATATGCATGAAAGGTAGCCTATAATACTCAGGAATAGTGCAGTTTTTCATCACTGGAAGTTTTAGAATCGGTTCGTTAATTCCAGAGATCCTAATGTAATTCGTATGAGTATCCCTGTAGAAGAATTAGTTGTGATATATTGTTTCGAATTTTTGCGAGCTTCTGCGACACCTATAAAAGGACAGCACATTCTCCCAGTTGAGTTTCAGTTTGCTTCTGTCTGCTGATGAGAATATTTTTAGAATTGGTTCAGTATTTACTGAGATGCCCGTCTAGCGTAATGTATTAGAATGATTTTGAGTGTCCCCGTAAAAGTAAAAGAACTATTTGTGATATATGCATGGAAGATAGCTTATAATGCTCAGGAATAGTGTAGCTTTCTATCAGGAATAGTGTTGTGTGAAAAAAATTTTAGAATCGATTCAGTAGTTAGACATACACACAGATCGCAGTGTAATTCACATGAGTGTCCTTGTAAAGGAATTATTTATGATATATGCCATCAATTTTAGTTTATGTTACTCAGGAATAATGTAGCTTTCTATCAGGAATAGTGTTGTGTGAAAAAATTTTTAGAATCGATTCAGTAGTTAGACATACACACAGATCGCAGTGTAATTCACATGAGTGTCCTTGTAAAGGAATTATTTATGATATATGCCATCAATTTTAGTTTATGTTACTCAGGAATAGTGTAGCTTTCTGTCAGTGAAAAAATCTCATGTGGACAACACATGACTTCCTTGTACATCTATTAAATCAAAAATATTTTCGGCCCATTTCATCTAAACTTATTTTGTTTGAAAGAGATAAAATACTGCAGTAATAGTAAGGTTTAGCGAATTCTACGCAAATACTTCCGATATCGCCAAGCTGGGTTCAATTTTAAAGATTTCCTTCTGACATTTCATTTGCCGATATTTCACCAAAAGCCGACAAGCTTGAGACAGTTTCCGAGATTTTGGGGATAGCCAAGGTAGTCATTGACCACAGACTTTCAATGAATTGAATGTATCCATGCGCCTTAATGTATTTGAAGTCATTTGGCAGACCCTGTAAATAAATTACCCAGTGGATTTCAATAAAAAAAGAGATGCACAGTTAGATGTTACAAGAGTTCTAAATACATAATTTCAAAATTCTACAGGTAAAAGTTTTCGAGCTATGCAAAATACGTAATAATTTTTGTCTCCAAATTTGGCGATATTTCGGAAAAACTCGCCGACAAATGGCGAGATTTTAGACATGGACCAAACAATCACTGACTATCGCCAAATTTGGCAATGTTTCGCCAAAATTCGCCAAGGACTATGACAAAAGTCAGTTTTGGGCATGGACCCAATGAATGACTGACTATCCCCAATTTGGCGATATTTGGGCAAAACTCACCATGGTCGACAACATACGGCGAGATTTTAGGCGTAGACCGAACAATGACTGTCTACAGATGCAATATATTGAAGATCAGTGATAGCGCCAAACTTTACCCGACGGGAGGGCCATGTTCCCCGACAGGGGGGCCAAACGATAAAACCCCAAAATTTTACGTTTCAGTACTTGCACAGCCTCTCAAAAAAGTATTCGAGTAAGAGATAAATTTCCTACTTTGGTTTCGTATATTAAAAATTATTATGATGGGATGGTCATTATTTAGCTGTTCTTGGTTAACAGGAAAGACAATGATTTTCACCAAAGTCGTAGTTAAAAATATCTTTACGAAGGCAACTGCCAGCAGATCGGGCAACCCTGCTTACTCTAGAAATGTGGATCTCGTTCGCTGGTTCCTTCGAATCCCGAGAAACATACTCCGAACTGCAGATAATCAATAATCAGTATATGAATATCTGGTTGCTCTGGTTATAGGTTTTTATCTGGTTGCAAAATTTCCTTCGTTTTTCTAAACCAACAAATTCTCTGAAAAAAATCCCCGACGACACTCCCCGTCAAGGGGGCCAGTGATCCCCGACAGGGGGTGCATGCCCCCCCGATTCCCCCGCTGGCGCCACCCCTGTTGAAGATGTCCATAGACATTAATGTACTGAAATTCTTTTGGGTGGTCCTGTAAATAAACTCTCCAGTAGATTGGAACCAAAAACGAGATGCAAAACTAGATGTTACAACAATCTTATATATGATATTTCAACATTCTACGACTAATGGTTTTTGAGAGTTAAATACATACACATGTACACCAAAAGTCGCCAAGCTTGGCGAGTTTTGGTGTATTTCTTGAGGGAGGCACGTAACCGCGGTCGGACCATTCCCTAACTATATGGTTGGACGGTATCGTGCTTGAAATGGATCAAAAAGTCCTTAAAATTGCCATTGACCGTAATGTATTGGAAATCTTTTGAGTGTTCCTGTAGCAGAACTATACATGATAAAGACACTTTTTTCGATGGAGAAATTCATTTTGTAACCCTTAACAGCATATATCACTTCTGAGTCGTTTGAAGTAGCCTAATACCTCTAAAATGCGCTTTAATGAATATCTGCCCATAGAGCGTAATGTGTTTAAAATCTTTTGGGCGGCCCTATAGATAAACTATACTGTTGAATGGGACCAAAAGGGGAGGTGTACTGTACAACTAAATATTACAACAATCCTAAATACAAAATTTCATCATTCTGCGACCAATAGTTTTTGGGATATGCAAGTTACATGCATACATGCGTACAGATGGCATAGAAAAACTCGTCAAAGTAAACACACCGTTGGTCAAAATTATATGATCCTGCATGCTAGCTTACGATGAGATGCATCGAAAAAATTTTTTAACCCATTTATGCCTAGTGTCCCTTTTTTGGGACGGCATTTTCGCTATTAGTCGTAAACGTTATTTATTTTTCCTAGCCTTTTTTCATGAGTATTGAGCCTCAACTCTACAAAATATTTTAACATGAGCAAGTAGGATGTTGATATTTCTATTTTTATGCATAATGATATTAAAAGAAATCATCCCTTGTTCAAGAAGTTGACATCAGAAATTTATCTACTATTTCTATTATCAGTGAAAATCGAAGAAAGTCGCAAAAATATCCAGGCACAAATGGGTTAAATTAAATATAGCGGTAGTCAAAATCGGTTTTTTCGTCGAAATTTGGCCTCCGAAATTATTCGGGATCACATTACTTCCTTATACTCCGTACAAGGAAGTAAAAGATTTTACAATCGGTTCATTAGTTCCAGAGATCGTATTGTAAATCGAATGAGTATCACTGTAAAAGACCTATTTGTGATATATCCATGAAAGGTAGCCATAATACTCCGGACTAATGTAGCTTTTTATCAGTGAAAAAAGTTTTAGAATCGGTTCAGAAGTTAAAGAAATACCGATAGAGGGTATTGCATTTAAATTATTTTGACAATTCCTGTAAAAGAAATATGTATGCTATATCCATGAACTTTAGCTTATGATACTCAGGAATAGTGCAGCTTTCTACCTGAGAATTTTTTTTAGAATCTGGTCAATGGTTACAATTATGCCAATTTTATGTATTTCTTATGAGAGCACCTGTAAAATTGTTATATATGTTGCAGAAGTACTCTGCTTGTTTCCGGGGTACGTCGTTCTAAAGTCCAGTTGGTGTAGAAAGTTCCAGTAAAAAGTCCACTGGTTAGGATGGAACAAAACTTTATTGCTTCTAGAACTTCGTTGAACAATCAGCTGTACAAAATTCACAAGCACAATTAAACAGTAGGGATCGACCGATACCACATTTTCGCCGATGACCGATACCGATACTTTACCTATAAATTCATTTTCAGAAATAGCCGATACCGATACTTTTAAGTTATGGTATCGGCCGATACCGATACTTAACCGATACCGATACTTTACATAATTTAATGTCATTTAAACCTACATCTGTTCGGCAGTTTTTGTAACGAGAGTGTAGTTCTCGTTAAAATGAATAATAGAATGATGAAATTTGATCCCAGTAGAAAGCATTAAAAAGAAAAAGCAGTGGATACATTGAAATGCAAATTTACAGTAGTTCTAGTCTTTCTTTTTTATTCAATCATGCCGACGAATGGCCGAATTTATAAAAAGCTGAGCAGTGGGAAGCGTCTA